>JADWOT020000001.1:7794294-8042785 GCA_036345935.2 Taenia hydatigena | reverse complement strand
TCAAGTTTAAAATTAAATGGTGTCAGAATTATACCGATATTGCCCCTTCGTTATACGGAGAAAGTGGTTCCGATTATTATGTCTACTGAATCCACGAAAAGGTCAAGTTGGCGTGAGTGATGCCTCATTAACACTACAGGAAATCGTACGGTAGCGGTTTAGGAGGCATTACACGGGCGTCAAAGTAACAAAATATGGGTTTTTATATTACATTATTGAATGTAAAGCAAATAAACATTGATAAATGTCATAAGAATGTACTCCTGAAGTAGTACCATTGAATTAATGCCGAAAAACTACTATTTTTATAATCTGGTGAGAGATGTGACTGTAAGGCTAGTAGGAGCCTCCTCAAAAAGGCAGTCGACCCAATTATTTAGTTAGACGCAAAGGATAAAAAGAGCTCTAACAATGTTAACGCGTGGTCACAAGCGAATGAAGACAACTACCTACCACCGGGATCAGTGGAGTCTGTGATAATGACATCATACTTCTCCCCCTTGGTCGCATGCTCCTTCAAAAAAGCGAAGCCATCAGCAACATGAACGGAGACCTTGGGGTGGTCTAGGCCCGACGCGGTAAAGGAAAGATACTTGCGAGACAGGTCGAGCACCATACTATCGATCTCTACGAGGTCAACGTGTTGCACACACTGATGCCGAACGACCTCCCTTGCAACACCACCGTCGCCGCCACCGATGATTAGAACGCGGCGCGGGTTAGGGTGCACGCTCAGAGGGATGTGGGCAACCATCTCCTGGTAGAAAGCCTCATCCCTTTCGGTCAGCTGGGTACGTCCATCAAGTACCAGGACGCGTCCGTATGTCG
This sequence comes from Taenia hydatigena, assembly GCA_036345935.2. Lineage (NCBI taxonomy): Eukaryota > Metazoa > Platyhelminthes > Cestoda > Cyclophyllidea > Taeniidae > Taenia > Taenia hydatigena. Next base: position 8,041,957 of record JADWOT020000001.1, on the reverse strand, counting down.
CACTAAAAAAAATAGTTGTGATAATTAGTCCCACTTATTAAAATTGAACAGCAACAAGTGGAATGGAAAATGAACCTTTCGAAGATGAGAACATCCTGAAACTTGGATTTGCCCTCGAATAAGACCTCATTGACCTTAAGGCTGAAGGCCTGACCGGGGAAACCAGAGGACACTTCAGAATACCACCCCTTCATTATGGAATTCATGGTACAACGCTAAAACTTACAAAAGCAAACGGGCTCGAAATTTGTGTGTACAAGATTCGATAAGAAATGCTTAATGTGTGCATAGATTTATGAAATACCAAGAATTCGGTTAAAATGAGGATTTTTTCATTTTTGAATAACAAGATGGTATGGAATACCGCAGCAAAACTAGGTTTAAAATCGACATGGACCTACTAATGAAAATAACCAAGAGAGTTAAGAATGGCAAGTGGATCGCAAATAATGCAAGAAAAGCCACAATTTCAGCGACAAACACCATATCAAACGTGTACTGCATTAAAGGAAGTGGTGATGAGATCAAGATGTGACAGCAACAGCACAATAAGAACTTGGCAGCAATACAGTCGTGATGTTTCGTGAGTGACGACGTCACAAAGACACGTTCATATCACCTCTAAGAAAACACGAGCAGTAAATAGGTTGCCGCTATAAAGGAGGACAAATCCGGATAAAAGTAGGCAAATGCAACTTTAAATCTTTAGAGGTGCTCGAGTATGAGTTGCATTTGACGCAAAATGGCTCAATGCACATAGAAAAACAGAAAACGGAAGATCGGCACAGAATATGGAACGGTATAACGACAAGGCCTCGTAAGATTCATCAAATAAACTAATATGAAACGCCTAGATTTTAAGTACCATGGCAAGCAGCGAAAGTGGAGGGTTCAAAACGGTGCTAACGGTGCATCATGAAAAGAATGAATTGAGTCTTAAAAAGGTTGGCATCAGCAAAGCAAGAATTCACAAACCGTGTGGACAAGTCACTTACTTCACAATAATTCCAAGACATTCATGCATAAATTACCACCCAAAAATGGCCTACTGACAGAAATCAAGCATAAAAGCATAACATATGAAGACCTGGGAAACAAAGTGACGGTAAATAAAGGCTGTTTTCGCATAGATCAGCCACCTGGAAGTGATAAATTAGCCACCATTATCATATGTCAATTAAAGCAGGACAACTTGTTTCCTATGAAATAAACAATGAAGCACATAACGAAAACAGGACAAAACGTGCCAACATGAGCACACCATGCGCCGATATGGTATTCATAAAGCGCGCTGTGTAAGCCAGAAGGTCATATCGGCGTTTTTAGTATGTTTGTATGGGCGACATATTATTATCAGTTCAATGAAACGACTTCTGCTTTATGTGGCGTATTATGCAATGAAATCAATGCGTTGCATTTACGAAACTGGCTTAGCAGTGGATTGCACTGAAATCAAATTAGTGACTAGGGCTTTTTAGTAATTAAAATTAATATTTGATTTATGGCGAATACAAGTGATTTCGCTCTCATAAAAACAATAATAGGCAGGTAATAAGCAATAAGTAAACGTGCTTGTATGGTCATTTGGGACTAAATGCCCAAGGGATGCAAAGGGATGCTGGAATAAACTGCGCATGTAATTGTGTATGCAGACAGTGTATGTGCGCATTGTATGGATGTGTAGGTAGGTGGGTAGGCGTGTTTATTGTTTGGGAAGAAGGTAAACCTTTTAAAATGACTACGCACTTACACAGCGATACATCAACAACGGAGTGCTGTACTTCACCAAAAAACGAATTCAGGAAATTAAAAGGGTATTTAATTTATTGCAGACGCAATCCTGCACAATGTTCGCATCATCGCTGGTGTGTTAAAAGTAGTGATCAGCTTTGAAGGCCCCAGTAACCGATAGGAATTTTGTCCACTGTGCAAAAGTTGAGGACCTCACACCACTGTTAATGTCCAAATCCCAGTTTTGCCGTTTAGGAGAAGAAATTGTGCCCAATCACCACATCGTTTCATAACTCATTAAGCCCTGCTGACCAACAAAAGGTGAAGAGTCATAGGAAAACACGACAACACCTCACAACCCAGAAACCAACCTTGAAAGTGCGCAAACACAACAGTAATAGATGAGGGGCTGATATTCCTCCTCACTTTTAATAATGCCAGACGTTGCCATCACCAAAGTGCATAAAACATGTACTGCATTCTTCGCAGCATAATAAAATGTAAATGGATGAAAGCTAATTGTCAGACATCAAAGATGGTTTCTAAAACCACTCATGATTCATTCTAGGTGGTACAAAATATTACACAACTGGCAGTAAAGAAAGTCACTCAAGTGTAGCAGCTCCAAGAGAATGCAAAGGAATAATAGATGGCACAGGAAAGTGAACTATGGAGAGGAAGGGTAGAGCGAATGCGAAAGCTTATCGGTTAGCTGACATGGCAGAAACGGAGACAAAAGCAGCAGGTTAATGTGTTGACAATCGGAGCGGTCAGTGTATTACGTAGGCATCATAGTTTTTGCCAATTTGAGGATAAATTAAACAAATGGGGCAAATGCCGTTTGTGCTCAGACGATCCGACTTCATTGTCGACGACCTGTTATTCGGCTGCCTTTGATGACTTGCTGGCTTGGCGAGGTGGTGGCACTGCCTATGCTTCTCTGCACCCTTCATCTTACCACACAGGTCGAGGTATCCTCCAGCCACACAATGACATCTGAGTTGAGTACATCAATGGTTGTCTTAGAATGTTCCTCAAGATAAGATTACGCAGAGTCTGGTACCAGGATTTGTCTTTTACAGTGCCTACCCAGTGAAATTCGAAATTCCTCTCACGAAGAGTGTTGCTTAGTCCTAAACAAACGACAGCTCTACCAGCGATACTACCTCCACCATGACCAAAATATGTTATTATATAAATAATAGAATTAAATAGGCTACTTGCGTCCAAGATGTCAACAAATAGAGGGTTGGCTCTCATAGGCAATTAACTGGATCTAAATCACATGACCGTGTATTTTGGCTCATTTACGAACAGCGAGGAGAAATGTGTAGATAGTGTAGGATCAGACGTTAATTTGTATAACAGGAAAGCCCAGTTATTCAATCTAGGTGGGGTAGGGAATGCAAGCACTACTGCTCACAGCGTTCATTCCTCTGTCCAGTCGCAGGTACATCCATGCAAGTTCTCCCATTACACTTGTGATTGCTTATTGAATTGCTTGTCTTGCACCTACTTATGTCGCCACGATCGAGTGTCTCAACAATGAGTTGTTGCATGCATAGATCCGACTTTCTCCATTTCTTGATTGCAGTCCTTTTTGACATGGTCGTGCATTGATCAGAGGGATGAATTTGCATGCCTGGGTGTGTACTCTGACCTTGTAGAAAAATAAGCCTTCGCAAAGATGTGATTTAGAGTATAATTAATAAAATAGAAAAATTTTGTGCCGTTTATAGGCTATCAGTTATCAGTAGATTACTAATGCAAAAACGCCGAGGTGATGATTGAAAGTGCTGCCTTCATCCCACTTGACTATGTGTCGTCGCAAGTCAGCTGCTGATGAATAGTCAGCAGCTGTACACAAAGGGCGTTCACGGCAAAGTGTGGATGAAGTGCGACAGACGTTAGGTGTGCTTAATTTACCATGTTCTTTGCAAAAGTGTAAGGAAAGAGAATCTTTGCCGCGGCTGTTAATACATTCCGGACCTCGTTTCTTTGATAAATGACATGGAAAATGTGCTGACTATTTACCTGTCCAAAGAAGCCTTGACGACCTAGTCAGAATAGTTAATGCATCCATCCTGCCACCCTCAAATTGCCCTCTCAATATTTAGATCTGCATTCTCCAGTAAAAGTATTGTTCCTCCTCCCCTCTGTTACCTAACTTTCTCCATGTTCCGTGGAGTAATGCGTAAGAATTTGTGCATTATAAGGAGCAGATATTAGGGCAGAGGAGGCCTTTGGCATTGTGCTGCATTAAGTGCAGGGTTACTGAAACGTTTTCGGTTACAGGATGGAAGTAGGGATGCGGCCGACCTTGGCTTCTAGCAGACGCTGCACGTGTGTGCATTTTCACCGCGAAGCTCCACCCTCCTGTGTATCGTGCTGTAGTCTCCTACTGCAATAGTATAGTTCGCGGGGCATGAGAAGTTGACTTGTTACCTGGGTGATGACAGCGAAATCATGCTTGCAAAGCCTTGGATTGCGAAAAGTCGAATTAGTGATCACAAGTCTTGTGACTGCACAGAGGAATGTTGTTTTGGTGGTATGCATGATGAGAAAGTAAGAAAATAGTATGACATCCATTCTACACTTAGGCACTGCCTGACCAACGAATAGCTTCCGAATTGTGTCATGTTTGGGGGCTTTGGGAAAATGCTCCTGCTCTGTGGTGCCTACATTGGTTTTTAATGAAGATAGGCAAAGTCAACGGACACTTGTGAGCATCTTCATGGCAATCGAATTGTAGCGCTTCATAGATGACCGCAAGAAATCCTAGCTGACGCCGAATCAACTCATCCATGTCGCTATCTACCTACTGCCTTCCATCACATTAAACTCACTTAACATCGATTAGTTTCGCTCTTCTCCATGGTAAGAAAATGGCAACATGATTGTTATGGACGGGCTTCTGAGACTGACTGTAAGGGTGACCTCCATTAGACTTCGTTGAAAGATAACTGTTATCTACTTTGTGTGCAATCGAAATTGTGAGCAGATGGACCCTTATATCCGTATAAGGTCGGCTTTATATCGGACAGTATGCAGCAGTCCATAGATATCCGTTAACAGTCATTTGGCCATTTTAGATCCTGGCTGTTCACCCTCTTTTGAACGATTTATAAAGGCAACATTTGTGGACATCCTCCGGATCCACCAACGTAGGTGGCATTGTGCCTCACCACAACACTTTGACTTCTAATGTCCGTCCAGCCGTATAATATAATAGCCCACATCGCCATCCAACTAAGTCGATGAACTATCTCTGGTATCAATCTATCATATTAGTGGTAGAACGCAGCCTTGAGCTATCGACGTACATAAGTTATAAGTTTTAAGCATTGTAACAGAACTAACTTAGTCATCCTCTCAGTGACAATAGCTTGTGGCTTTCTGACCACGCGTCAATCCTTGCCCATGCCAGCAAACGATCTCCCGCATTGGCTTTTGCTTTCGTTAAGTCAGTTACCTCAGAGTTTCTACAATCGAAATGGATAACGGATGCCACATTTTGCAATGGCTTCCTTTTTCGGAGGTCATTTAATTGCGCGATGGATATTTCTGCAACATTTCGAAGGTGTTCAAGAGAACGCCTTCCCTTCGAAAACAGGAGCAGCTAGTCAAGTACTCGGAAGCACATCGCATTGTCGCAAGTGGTGGTCGTCTAGCCTTGACTCGAGACAATCCTAGCCAGGATAGGTCATATGACTCGAATGTAAAATAAATGTAGACGGACTAGTTTTTTTGCTGATATCTAGAGGTAAATCGTTCGTCAAAAGTGCGATATATTAGCTCACGCCTCTCTAAGAGCATTCTTTCAATATAGTGGACTTTTATCATTTATTTTGTTTTATAAAAATACATCTTTGGTCATGTTAACATGAACAATTCGTGTCAACCTGCTGCGCGATGGATAAGTCTGCTCTGATGAAGATGCACTTAGTGATTGGCTTGGAGTGGGAGAAGGTTTGGTTGTTCGGCTCTTCTGATTCACGCCTTTTTTGACAAAGGTTTTTAATTCAAAAATATTCAGCAATGGGGTATAATGTGTCAGATCGAAGTCATTGATGACTGTGTCGTCAAATCGGAGAGGAGCTGAGTGCCCAATGCGCATGGCATACAGACATCCTTGAGCACATATTGTTTCGCAGAGATGAAATAGCAATTCATCCCTAGGCACTAGATTTTATGTGACGGACAGAGACAACGGGGTTGAGTTCGCCGCCTCTATGTAGTATGGAGGTGAGTGTTTCGCGTCAAACCTTGATTATTTCAATGCTCCATATTCGGCTTGGCAGGCCCTTGAAGAGAGCATTGAACTGCGAGTTAACCCAAATAAAACTCAACCACTATCCAAAAGCATGTCTCTGTTACAGCCGATCGACTGCGAGGTTGCTTCCTACTGGCTCATTCGATGTACGGTGCATCCAATGGAGCACGCGTACGAGAAGTCGTTTGTCGGCTCTTCTGCATCCTTCCATGTCGTAGAATTGCTCCCACATCTAATAAAGGAAGACAATTATCTGTTTCTGTGTGATCATGAAGAAGAGTATTGATGTCGGCTAGAGTGGTGGAGATGAAGCGTGAGGCAATTTCTGCAATGGAAGTAATCCTTGCACATCCTTCACTGATGGCACTACATTTTTTTTGAATAGATTGAATATTCCTGAATGTTTTAATATCTGAATATGTGCTTATGTCGTAATGAGAAGTGAGACGATTGAGGAAATGAGTGAGACTTAATTAACGGATGTCGGTGGAGGATGAGGTAGGAAGAGGAGACAGAAGCGAATTAATATTGCTTTCAGAGAAGGCAAAGGTAAAAGAAGCGAGACGTTTTCATGTCATCAAAGTGGAAACACCAGGGTAATGAGACGGAATGGGGAGTACTTACTCCTCTTCTTTGAATGAGTTGAATGCATGAAGCATAAATGGTAGGAAATAATGCAAGCTTCGGTGTTTGAGAGCATATAGTATGTAAATGGAACGAAGCATGAAAGAGGGGAGTAGACGAAAGATCTCTCCCTCTCCCTTTCATAGACATTATTAGACCTAGTTCCTACGCGTGTACATTGGTCCCTAATACTAGTGAGAATGGAATAAAAGATTTTAATTTAGTGTCATGGGCTGTGATTAGTCGACTTGGAGTGACAAATTGGAGTGATAGGGCGGAGTCAAGTGGTAACGTGGCTGTTGTCTCTGAGGCTGAGGCACCAACGATGGATCAGATGGCACTGCTCACTTTCTCCTTTTTGTATCATATCCTAGTCTGTCATGGTCTAGCAGAGATGACTAATCTAGTTTGCTCTGATCCAGTCAAATATAGTCTGATTTTGTCAAGTCTAGTCAAGCGCACCTCGTTGAAGTGCTTCCAAAGTAAGGAGGGTGGGTCAGCTGCTACTACTGCTGCCATCGATTTGGCGGTTGTTGACGCATGTAAGTTGCATAAAAGTAAAAGTGGCATAGTAAGAGATGTGTAAGGTGTGAATTGATTAAAGGAATTGGGTACTTACTCCCAAAGAATGCAACGCAGCTATCGAAGGAGTATTCCCAAATTTATACCTAGACGAATCATTGCCTCGTACTCCGGGAGGACAATGGCTATGATTGCAATTATCCGGAGAATGCGGAGTAGCATGGTCGTTTAGCTGAAAGGGACGAAGGAATAGTTGAGTGAGAAAAGAGGCAGGAAGTCGAGAGAAGGGGAGGAGTGAGGGTGAGGAGTGCAAGAAGGGCATTAGGAAATGTGATTGTAGGATGTCTCTGCACAGTGTTGTGGTACTTCGTTACTTATTTCTCCCTCCTAACCTACTGGGAAAACGTGAGCTAATATAGCACGACATACTTAAGGAGGTTAACTGTAGTTTTTCTTTCCCAAGTGATTCAAATTGGGATATCAGTTGTGATTACATTGAAACGCTGCATGCAAATAAAGTGAGGGAGAAGGAGAAGAACATAACACGTGGAATGAAGGAGGGATTGGTATAATAATTTACCATGAATTTATACGATATCTATCTGTTTTGGACTTTTGACACTTCTAGACTGGCCGAGTGACGAGGAGATGGAGAGGGAGGTGGCGAAAGTGGAGCATGAGAAGAAGATTAGAGTCGAGGATGAAAAAAGCGCGAGTGAAGCACTGACGAAAACTGGATGACAGAAACGACAATGGGAAGCAAGATGAATAGTAGAAGACGATGAAACGCGTAGAAGAGCATGTTTGACGGTTGGTTGTGCATTGACCTCTTCGCATCTAACACGTGCGTGATATAACCAAAGACGCTTGTCGCGTCGTGTCCCACAGCGCCACCTAGTGTCGATCTCTTGCAGGTGGTTTTGTGAGAATAGACTTTAGTTGTCTATGTGATTCTCCGCCTCGGCTGAATTTCGTGTATCATAGTAAATGGGAAAGAAGTGGAAGCGAATAAGAAGCATTACTAATTCTTTGGTAAAATACGCCACCTGTTTAAGATTGTTGGTCTTTGGCCTTTTCTTTTCCGATGCTGCTCTTGTGCCCATCGTTTTTTGGACAATTGGAGGCTTCACTGTCCCATCACGAGGTGTTTACCTAAATCCGAATGAAGGGGAACAGCAGTGGGCACTTAAAGTTTCTTGAGTGACGTACGAGTGTTGGAATTTTGACAAATCGAAGAGGCGTAGTCAGTCAATTATCTTACTATGCCTGCAGTCACTTCACGTGTCTGAGAGGAAACAGCTTTCGGTAAAATACACTGGCCAGTGACAGTACTGATGGTACGACCATTCGGAGGTATTTCGTTGGAGTCGACTGTCTAAAATATGGAACTAGAGATCTGTCATTTGTGAGTCTTGAGAATATGAGAGAAGGCAGTGCTGTTGAGGTATTGTGTGAAGGAGGTAATGAGCATTGCCGTTTACCCAATCAATAGACACTACACTTGACTAGGCAGGAGATGTCTACTATCAAGCAGTATGTCAGTTCTATTTGCAGAGTGGTGTAGCATAGAGTTGCCTTAGCTCAGCGCAACAAGATTCAACGCATCGAGGCATAGCGTGGTGTAGGAAAGATGAGGGGAGACAGGGCAAAATGAGGGTCTGCTTCCATCACCAGTTTTGAGTGTCACTGACGTGCAACATAGCCATTTTGCCATTGCGCAACTAACGAGAGGACTGACACACACTCGCTCACTATTTTCGTAAACGAATACGTGAGCATTACTGCGCCATGCTAGTCTGCTTCAATCCACTTCCATCCATCTCCTGACATTTTATTAAAACGTTATACATCACCAGTCTCAACCACTTTCATCACCAGTCAGAACGATAACAATCACAGCAATGTAATGCCACACACTGATCTCTCACTGCCTTTTCACTTTGTGTTAATACTAGTTATGATAAATGCACTTCTTGCTAAGTCGATAAATCCGTTGAAGCCCAGACATCATATGCGTTTTCGGAGTTCTGGTAACACCTCAAACACTTGGAATTAGTACCACAATCATCGCACTGTCCGGGGATTGACTAGTCAAATCTTGTATCAAGTTATGGTTCCTTAACTACCAAATATGGTGAAACACAAAAGAGAGATGAAGCATAGGTTGCTTGCATTCATTCGCATTAACAACTTGCATGCAAGTGCTTGAAGCTCCTAGTGGATGAGAATATGGCCATAATCATAATGGCAGTCATTTTAACCAAAAGCCGATGAAGAGCTAATTTTGAACAAGCCACTAGCCAATATGTGTTATTAGTTTCTTGCCAGTTAGACTTGCAATGAAGATCCCTTGCCCATGTGGCTCCATTGTTGTGGCTGCAACTGCACGCATGCATCAAATTGGACACAGGAAGCATATCCCAATGTGTTGTAATGTGTCAGACACTAAGAAACCATGACGATGTCGTGCAACGTCACGTCTGCAATTGAAAATGCTCGGAGTTTGTCATTAGCTAATCGCATGGCCCACACAACGTCGCACAATAACGCCAAGCTGATGCTGTTGGAGAGTTCACAGTGAAACCATTTGAGTACTGTCCAAGTGCTGGAATTCCAAATCCAAAAATCATAAGATCGAAATGCGTTCGCACTTACTAATTCACCACCACCCATTCGAACTGAGTTTTGATTGTGTCCGCAACTCCGGTCGAGCGCGCTTTTTTAATTGGTGGTGCGATGCCAAGCTGTTTGGCTGTCACGTAAAACTAAACAATCACGCGCCTCATTTAGAGGCTGTCCATCATATCTAGTGAATTTACAAAACAGGCAGTCACTCCTGACGTGACTAAACATTACTTACTGACTGATTGGAGGTTTACAGGACGAGGTGTCAGATGGCATTACAACATTGTCCTGGCAACCAAACCTCTGTCTGCATACTCGCATCAGCATTTCACGCACTGTGCCTAGCGTTTTGCGCAAGCATACAATCAGTTCTAGTCGAGTAAAAGAAGATGGCCATACAAACAGACGTGTAGTCTTCAATTACTTCATGGGGCAAGAGTCCATCTTTCCCCGTAAAATGTGGGTGCGGATTTGGCCCATGCATTAGTAGAGCGTGTGTGCTACTAAGTCAGACGCCTCGGATTCACAAGGTGGGAGTAGATTAAAGCGGCGAATAGGCGGCGCGGAACCCTGTAACCAATGTTAACACAACGAGAGGAGGAGTATAGGGACATATGAGCTTAACTATGTGGTTTGATTATAATTTGAATCCGCTATACGTGGATTGCCTCTTCCTTTACTGCCAGCAAAATCTTCACCATCCTTACCAACATCACCTCATTTCCGTCCTACTTTTAAAGAGGAACGGATAATATTCCTTTATTTAAAGCCAATGGATTGGTAGGGAACTGGAGGACACACGCCGCTTGGGTGCGCACCACATGCAAGGAGCCAGTAGGAAACATTCTCGTAGCTGATTGGCTTACTGAAAGGCATATGCCGCTAAGGCAGATGAATCGCGCTGGTTTACCTGCACCATTTGTTTTACTTCAGCATTCTGTCGTCAATGCAACCACCACGGTTTGACGCGACAAGGTTTATTTCTCAAGGCACTTATTCCATGGTTTATGAAGCACTTCTCACTCAATAAAGTGACAAAATCACGTTATAAGCAATTGAAAGCATTTTTCTACGATCCCTCAGCTCTCATGTGTGCATCCTCGTGCGGCTTGTACTGCTCCACAACCAGTCAACTTTTCTTTCCACACTCCTCTGTGGTCTGCGACCTCACAGACCACCCACCTGCGTGCTGTGCAAAGGTAGTGGTCTCTATCCTTTTACTCTCGACTCCCACGTTGACAACGTACCTGAAGGTGATGCGTGATTTTACGCTTGTGAAATTATTTGTGGTCTGCAATGTCCTCACGCCATGAGCATCGTGCACAGGGACCTCAAACGCGAGAACGAACTCCTCTCAGACTCGGATCATATTCCCATTGCTGACTATGATCGGCCATATGACATGCCAGAGAATGAGAATCCGCCAGAAGCGCACGACTTTTGCACAACTCCCCATTTCATGGCACGTAAAACTAGCCAATACGATAGAAATTACAACAAAGGCACATGCGTGGAGTCTAACCCTTCCGATTGCCTACACTTTGTCAGGACCAGTACAACCGGATGCTAGTGGAGGGATCGATATGATGCGGTGGACGAGATCAGGTCGCTATAGCATAACGGAGGTAAAAAGCCCTCAAAGTCACTGCAGGCTTTGTCCCAGTCCTGCCTCATACACAATGATAAGGAGCGTCCAAACATCACAGAAGTTAGGGATCTGCACTTTTATGGCGCTGTCGATTGGGACGAGGTAGCTTCTGGCACAGCTAATATCTCAGGCCACCTCAAGTGACTTCGTAGACGATCGATGTGACTTTTTGCTTCTCGAGGCTGCGTACTGCAAGGAAACACCGCTAGCGGATCGCAGTCCCAATTACGCACTTGACGGAGATGGTGTCCCTCACGTGGAGACAGTGCCACTTGATTGAGAAGAGCTAGCAAACGTCGATTTGATGCTTGACAAGATCGAGGAGTTTATGGTAAACTTCGATTTCACGAGTCCTCTTCTTCGAATGCATGACGATGGCATTTACTTGGTTGAGTTGTCCAAACACCTTGAAGAGAGTGAGTGGAGCTTTGCTCACATCACTTTCTTTGGGTGACTGGAAAGCATCCTTCCACAGACGGTTCCCTATTTTAAAAACGGTGACCCTTCTTAGTGCAACTGTTCTCAGTATTTGTGGATGGATCCGCTAGCTGCAGCCTATTTGTGCACTGATTGTATTATGCAAACACAGTTCCCTTAATAATGCCTTTTGTATTCGCCAACATGTCTTCCATACGACTATTAGTCTCTGGAGGAGTCCAATGAGCCGTACCGTCGACGTTGAGCATAATCGAATGGGCATGACCTTGCCTTAACTTTATCTGGGTGCCAAATTGCAGGATTTATAAGTAAGCGCATAATGCACGCGTGCTGAAATGCAGTTTGTGAATGCCGCTGTAGCTCTTTGAGAGTCGTCTCAAGGCAAAAGTTGACATGATACCTGATCAAAGTAAAAATGTTCAGCGTGTGGGAAGGATTGGAGCTACTAGCGTGGCTTGGAGGTCAACCCACCCAACGAAGGTACAATGACCATCCAAGCGATCGTGGATGAGATTGAGAGCTGAACAGACAGTACACGCACCAATTTTTGTGTTAAATATTTTAATTACTGCTAAATCATAATGGTCTAAACAAAAGAAAACCAGCCGTGTTCTCCATTCCTTACAGGGAGCACTCCTACAATTCATGCTAAAACGTTCTAGATATTCCGCACGATATTCATATCAACAACATTTGCAGGGACATCTTCATTCTCCTCCCCCTCCCTGCTCTTATGCCTATAACGAGGCGGTTCGCTGTTTTGAGACACCGTCATTTCGTAGATACAAAGCCGTAAAACAGTAGCATATTACTGGAGGGCTGTGTGGCGGCCTATATCTGCATCGAGAGATTCAGGTTGTGTTCGTACCTCTCGTCCAAATGGTATGTTTAAATAAACATAAATACCACATGATTATACCACTTTCGATTAATGTGATTAAAGATAAGATGTGAGTAGACTAAAAGATTGTACACCAATTAATAAACAACAATGAAAAATCTGGCGGAGGACTTACTCTTAATTAGTCTGTATAATAAAAATCATTTGTAGAAAAATTACATTCAAAGTCTCGTACAAATGCCTTACGAAAATTGCACTTGTCAAAAATTCTGCCTAGTTTCGCGAATAATTAGGACTAAGTTTTTTCATTTAGATTCTTGCAATCAACAACAATATTTGTCACCCTCATTTTCTTTTATTCATCCCCAGTTCCCTTTTAAAGTGCTCAGCGGCATATATGAAATGGTTGGCTTTGGCTCAATCGTTGCTATGCCTGGTTCGCGATTTGCTCTAATGAGTCCAGGTATGTTAGTGTCGGTTCTGAAAGCTTTTGACTTATTTTATGCATGTGCACAAGTGAACCTATATTACTCACATGAAATCGTGGCTATCGAATTTTGAGGCTTGCTGCATTCATGGTTTGTGTAATGCTCGTAGTGAAATACTCGAATTCTAGTAACTTACTTGGTCAAATGCTAATGTGAACCACGTCTATTTACCTTAAGCACATTTTAAACCGGGACGCCGTCTACAGGTCTTGGCCGCTTTAAGTCTCTTCCAAATCATGACAAAAGGCGGAAGAGTCGAATTTCGCAATCCTTTGTGGGCAAGAGTTTGTACATCTAATCACCGGCCATGCCATTTGAGAGTGCTTTATGGTTTTACGATAACTATTAGGTTTTTTATGTGGAGGTATAATTTCTCCCTGGGTGAATCAAATGCCACCAGAAACAGCGTGTCAATGCTGTAACAAAAGTGGCTATGTTGGATAAAGATCTGGGGTGGTTTAGGCATATAGACATGATTTTTCGCTTTCAAAGAAGGGACATCCCATTCTGATAATGTCGACAGGAGACGGCATATTTTGCTCGATTTCTATGGAATTTTGTAGCATTCATTAACATAAGATAGCGATATTTGCTCTTATTAAATTAAAGTTTAAAGTATTCATCAACGCGTGAAGCCGAATTTTGCTCTTTGAATGGAATTTTGTAGTATTGACTGACCTAAAACGGCGGTATTTGCTCTTATTGAATGAAATTTTGTAGTATTATTCGACATGCGATGGCGAATTTTGATCACTTTCCATGGAATTTTGTAGTATTGATCGACACGAGATGGCGAATTTCGATCACGTTCAATGGAATTTTGTAGTGTTGATCGACACGAGATGACGAAGTTTGCTCGCTTTGAGTGGAGCTTTGTACTATTGTTCGGCATGAAATGTCAAATTTTCCTCTTTTTCAATGGAATTTTGTAGTGTTGATCGACACGAGATGGCGAATTTCGCTCGCTTTGAATGGAGCTTTGTAGTATTGTTCGGCATGAAATGTCGAATTTTCCTCTTTTTCAATGGAATTTTGTAGTGTTGATCGACACGAGATGGCGAATTTCGCTCGCTTTGAATGGAGCTTTGTAGTATTGTCAAATGTCAAATTTTCCTCTTTTTCAATGGAATTTTGTAGTATTGATTGACACGAGGTGGCGAAATTTGTTCTCTTTGAATGGAATTCTATAGTATTGAATGACCTGAGACGGCGATATTTGCTCTTCTTGAATAAAATTTCGTAGTATTGATCGACATGAGATGGCGGATTTTGATCACTTTTAATGGAATTTTGTAGTGTTGATGGACACGAGATGGCGAAACTCGCTCGCTATGAATAGAGCTTTGTAGTATTTATCGGCATAAAACGTCAAATTTTTCTCTTTTTCAATGGAATTTTGCAGTGTTGATCGACACGAGATGGCGAATTTCGCTCTTTTTAAATAGAGTTTTGTAGAGTTATTCGACACGAGATGGAGAATTTCGCTCGCTTTGGATAAAATTTTGTAGTGTTGATCGACACGAGATGGCGAATTTCGCTCGCTTTGAATGGAGCTTTGTAGTGTTGTTCGGCATGAAATGTCAAATTTTTCTCTTTTTCAATGGAATTTTGTAGTGTTGATCGACACGAGATGGCGAATTTCGCTCGCCTTGAATGGAGCTTTGTAGTATTGTTCGGCATGAAATGTCAAATTTTCCTCTTTTTCAATGGAATTTTGTAGTATTGATTGACACGAGGTGGCGAAATTTGCTGTCTTTGAATGGAATTGTGTAGTATTGATCGACACGAGATGGCGAAATTTGCTCTCTTTGAATGGAATTCTGTAGCATTGACTGACCTGAGGCGGCGATATTTGCTCTTCTTGAATAAAATTTCGTAGTATTGATCGAAATGAGATGGCGGATTTTGATCACTTTTAATGGAATTTTGTAGTGTTGATGGACACGAGATGGCGAAGTTTGCTCGCTATGAATAGAGCTTTGTAGTATTTATCGACATAAAATGTCAAATTTTCCTCTTTTTTAATAAAATTTTGTAGTGTTGATCGACACGAGATGGCGAATTTCGCTCGCTTTGAATGGAATTTTGTAGTGTTGATCGACACGAGATGGCGAATTTGGCTCGCTTTGAATGGAGCTTTTTAGTATTGTTCGGCATGAAATGTCAAATTTTCCTCTTTTTCAATGGAATTTTGTAGTGTTGATCGACACGAGATGGCGAATTTCGCTCGCTTTGAATGGAGCTTTGTAGTATTTATCGACATAAAATGTCAAATTTTCCTCTTTTTCAATGGAATTTTGTAATATTAATCGACACGAGATGGCGAATTTAGCTCTTTTTGAATAGAATTTTGTACAGTTATTCGACAAGAGATGAAGAATTTCGACCTCTGAATAAAATTTTGTAGTGTTGATCGACACGAGATGGCGAATTTCGCTCTTTTTAAATAGAGTTTTGTAGAGTTATTCGACACGAGATGGAGAATTTCGCTCGCTTTGGATAAAATTTTGTAGTGTTGATCGACATAAGGTGGCGAATTTTGCTCGCTTTGAATGGAATTTTGTAGTGTTGATCGACACGAGATGGCGAATTTCGCTCGCTTTGAATGGAGCTTTGTAGTATTGTTCGGCATGAAATGTCAAATTTTCCTCTTTTTCAATGGAATTTTGTAGTATTGATTGACAGGAGGTGGCGAAATATGCTCTCTTTGAATGGAATTGTGTAGTATTGATCGACACGAGATGTCGAAATTTGCCCTCTTTGAATGGAATTCTGTAGTATTGACTGACCTGAGACGGCGATATTTGCTCTTCTTGAATAAAATTTCGTAGTATTGATCGACATGAGATGGCGGATTTTGATCACTTTTAATGGAATTTCGTAGTGTTGATGGACACGAGATGACGAAGTTCGCTCGCTATGAATAGAGCTTTGTAGTATTTATCGGCATAAAATGTCAAATTTTTCTCTTTTTCAATGGAATTTTGCAGTGTTGATCGACACGAGATGGCGAATTTTGCTCTTTTTAAATAGAGTTTTGTAGAGTTATTCGACAAGAGATGGAGAATTTCGCTCGCTTTGAATGGAAATTTGTATTGTTGATGGACACGAGATGGCGAAGTTCGCTCGCTATGAATAGAGCTTTGTAGTATTTATCGGCATAAAATGTCAAATTTTTCTCTTTTTCAATGGAATTTTGCAGTGTTGATCGACACGAGATGGCGAATTTGGCCCGCTTTGAATGGAGCTTTGTAGTGTTGATCGGCACGAGATGGCGAATTTGGCTCGCTTTGAATGGAGCTTTGTAATGTTGATCGACACGAGATGGCGAATTTCGCTCGCTTTGAATGGAGCTTTGTAGTGTTGATCGACACGAGATGGCGAATTTGGCTCGCTTGGAATGGAGCTTTGTAGTGTTGATCGACACGAGATGGCGAATTTCGCTCTCTTTGAATGGAATTTTGTAGTGTTGATCGACACGAGATGGCGAATTTCGCTCGCTTTGAATGGAGCTTTGTAGTATTGTTCGGCATGAAATGTCAAATTTTCCTCTTTTTGAATGGAATTTTGTAGTGATGATCGACACGAGATGGCGAATTTCGCTCGCTTTGAATGGAGCTTTGTAGTATTGTTCCACATGAAATGTCAAATTTTCCTCTTTTTCAAAGGAATTTTGTAGTGTTGATCGACACTAGATGATGAATTTTGCTCCCATTGAATGGAATTTTGTAGTGTTGATCGACACGAGATGGCGAATTTCGCTCGCTTTGAATGGAGCTTTGTAGTGTTGATCAACACGAGATGAAGAATTTCGCTCGCTATGAATGGAATTGTGTAGTGTTGATCGACACGAGATGGCGAATTTTGCTCGCTTTGTATGGAGCTTTGTAGTGTTGATCGATACGAGATGGCGAATTTCGCTCGCTTTGAATGGAGCTTTGTAGTATTGTCCCACATGAAATGTCGAATTTTTCTCTTTTTCAAAGGAATTTTGTAGTGTTGATCGACACTAGATGGTGAATTTTGCTCGCATTGAATGGAATTTTGTAGTGTTGATCGACACGAGATGGCGAATTTCGCTCGCTTTGAATGGAGCTTTGTAGTGTTGATCGACACGAGATGGCGAATTTGACTCGCTTTGAATGGAGCTTTGTAGTATTGTTCGACATGAAATGTCAAATTTTTCTCTTTTTCAAAGGAATTTTGTAGTGTTGATCGACACTAGATGATGAATTTTGCTCCCATTGAATGGAATTTTGTAGTGTTGATCGACACGAGATGGCGAATTTCGCTCGCTTTGAATGGAGCTTTGTAGTGTTGATCAACACGAGATGAAGAATTTCGCTCGCTATGAATGGAATTGTGTAGTGTTGATCGACACGAGATGGCGAATTTTGCTCGCTTTGTATGGAGCTTTGTAGTATTGTTCGACATGAAATGTCGAATTTTTCTCTTTTTCAAAAGAAATTTTGTAGTGTTGATCGACACTAGATGGTGAATTTTGCTCGCATTGAGTGGAATTGTGTAGTGTTGATCGACACGAGATGGCGAATTTCGCTCGCTTCGAATGGAGCTTTGTAGTGTTGATCGACACGAGATGGCGAATTTCGCTCGCTTTGAATGGAGCTTTGTAGTGTTGATCAACACGAGATGGAGAATTTCGCTCGCTTTGAATGGAATTGTGTAGTGTTGATGGACACGAGATGGCGAATTTTGCTCGCTTTGTATGGAGCTTTGTAGTGTTGATCGACACGAGATGGCGAATTTCGCTCGCTTTGAATGGAGCTTTGTAGTGTTGATCGACACGAGATGGCGAATTTCGCTCGCTTTGAATGGAGCTTTGTAGTATTGTTCGACATGAAATGTCAAATTTTTCTCTTTTTCAATGGAATTTTGTAGTGTTGGTCGACACTAGATGGTGAATTTTGCTCGCATTGAGTGGAATTTTGTATTGTTGATCGACACGAGATGGCGAATTTCGCTCGCTTTGAATGGAGCTTTGTAGTATTGTTCGACATGAAATGTCGAATTTTTCTCTTTTTCAATGGAATTTTGTAGTGTTGATCGACCCTAGATGGTGAATTTTGCTCGCATTGAATGGAATTTTGTAGTGTTGATCGACACGAGATGGCGAATTTCGCTCGCTTTGAATGGAGTTTTGTAGTACTGTTCGGCATGAAATGTCAAATTTTCCTCATTTGTAATGGAAGTTTGTAGTGCTGATCGACACGAGATGGCGAATTTTGCTCGCTTTGAATGGAGCTTTGTAGTGTTGATCGACACGAGATGGCGAATTTTGCTCGCTTTGAATGGAGCTTTGTAGTGTTGATCGACACGAGATGGCGAATTTCGCTCGCTTCGAATGGAGCTTTGTAGTGTTGATCGACACGAGATGGCGAATTTCGCTCGCTTTGAATGGAGCTTTGTAGTATTGTTCGGCATGAAATGTCAAATTTTCCTCTTTTTCAATGGAATTTTGTAGTGTTGATCAACACGAGATGGCGAATTTCGCTCGCTTTGAATGGAATTGTGTAGTGTTGATGGACACGAGATGGCGAATTTTGCTCGCTTTGTATGGAGCTTTGTAGTGTTGATCGACACGAGATGGCGAATTTCGCTCGCTTTGAATGGAGCTTTGTAGTGTTGATCTACACGAGATGGCGAATTTCGCTCGCTTTGAATGGAGCTTTGTAGTATTGTTCGACATGTAATGTCAAATTTTTCTCTTTTTCAATGGAATTTTGTAGTGTTGGTCGACACTAGATGGTGAATTTTGCTCGCATTGATTGGAATTTTGTATTGTTGATCGACACGAGATGGCGAATTTCGCTCGCTTTGAATGGAGCTTTGTAGTATTGTTCGACATGAAATGTCAAATTTTTCTCTTTTTCAATGGAATTTTGTAGTGTTGATCGACCCTAGATGGTGAATTTTGCTCGCATTGAATGGAATTTTGTAGTGTTGATCGACACGAGATGGCGAATTTCGCTCGCTTTGAATGGAGTTTTGTAGTACTGTTCGGCATGAAATGTCAAATTTTCCTCATTTGTAATGGAAGTTTGTAGTGCTGATCGACACGAGATGGCGAATTTGGCTCGCTTTGAATGGAGCTTTGTAGTGTTGATCGACACGAGATGGCGAATTTCGCTCGCTTCGAATGGAGCTTTGTAGTGTTGATCGACACGAGATGGCGAATTTCGCTCGCTTTGAATGGAGCTTTGTAGTATTGTTCGGCATGAAATGTCAAATTTTCCTCTTTTTCAATGGAATTTTGTAGTGTTGATCAACACGAGATGGCGAATTTCGCTCGCTTTGAATGGAGCTTTGTAGTGTTGATCAACACGAGATGGAGAATTTCGCTCGCTTTGAATGGAATTGTGTAGTGTTGATGGACACGAGATGGCGAATTTTGCTCGCTTTGTATGGAGCTTTGTAGTGTTGATCGACACGAGATGGCGAATTTCGCTCGCTTTGAATGGAGCTTTGTAGTGTTGATCTACACGAGATGGCGAATTTCGCTCGCTTTGAATGGAGCTTTGTAGTATTGTTCGACATGAAATGTCAAATTTTTCTCTTTTTCAATGGAATTTTGTAGTGTTGATCGACACGAGATGGCGAATTTCGCTCGCTTTGAATGGAGCTTTGTAGTGTTGATCGACACGAGATGGCGAATTTTGCTCGCTTTGAATGAAGCTTTGTAGTGTTGATCGACAGGAGATGGCGAATTTCGCTCGCTTTGAATGGGGCTTTGTAGTATTGTTCGGCATGAAATGTCAAATTTTCCTCTTTTTCAATGGAATTTTGTAGTGTTGATCGACTCGTGATGGCGAATTTTGCTGTGTTTGAATGGAATTTTGCGGTATTGTTCGAGGCAAGAATGCGAATTTTTTCTCTTTGTATGTATTTTGCTAGTTTTTGTTGCTGAAGGCAGTGAATTTTGCTTTCTCTGTATAAAATTTTTTAATTTTTTTTTCCGCACAGGAGACGTTGATTATCGTTTGCTATGAATTTAGTTTGGTATTTTCAATTTGCACGGTATAGCGAATTTTATGCTGTTTGAATGCGTGGCCGTTTAGCAAACTCAGAATTTATTCAATGCATACGTTACCTTATCCTCTTTCCACTTCCCACCACACCTGCGTGAAGCGTGTATGCTGTTGTTCAGATCTGTCCATTTAATCTTTTTGGAAGTCGTGTTTGCATACTGTGTGATGCACTCGTTGGGATGTTGATAAAACGAAACAAAAGGTGCTTTACGGACCCTCTGTAGACATGGGCTGTACAAAGTGACGCAGCCTCTTCTCATCGTGTAGGGCATATCGGGATGGAGTCGTGAGTTTCGAGCCACCTTAGTTCCTGGTCGGCCTTTGTGACGAAGTTCGAACAGGAAACAGCCTATTTGCGTTCCTTTGCCACTTCTAGCCTTGATGACTGGCCTTTCTTATTACTGTAGGGTGGATACGAATACCATCTGCGACTGCTGTGGGAAGGCATCCACCATAAGGAGGCAAGCAACGGCGTAACTTGGATCGAGGAGACCGAGGCTCTCAAGCACTCGGAGGATCCACAACTCTCTCCACCTAGAGGAATGAATAGGATTTGGGCAACTCACAGACGCACGCACCATGTAGTAGTAATGAACAACCCTGCTTGCGATTCGCAGGCGTCATTGATGTCGTCCTGTTTATTGCGCAATTTCAAATAATGCTTTTGCCATATTCGGTATCTGTATTCCCCCTTTATGTGAGCAGAATCAGGTCAAAGGTGGTAGCACAAGCAGTGGTGGTTTGGATTATTATCAGGAACGCGACAGTCGGCCACTTCATTGCGTTATCACATTCTCCACGTATAGTTAAGTCTCCATTTTTGCACGATCACCAAAGTAAATGCTCAAAATATTAATGGTGTTGTCAAAACTTTTGCTTGCTTGCCATGGCAGTGTGTCAAATAGTTTGTTAATTTGATACCGGCGGAGTCTGAATAATGGGGCCTAATTTGTATCAGCATTCCCTTAACTCTTTTGAGTTATTGTGCAGTCTTATTTGTCTAGATGGAACGGTTTTACCAAATAGAGTCGTTTCATTCGATCATGGGTCGGCCGTGGAGAAATGAAAGTTGTCAGCAGAAGGAATGAGGAAGAGATGGAGGTTGTGTAATTCTGTGTCTGTTCTTAAAAGCTCCCTGGGAGGGTGGCGGATAGCAAACAAAGAGGACGTCTTTACGGAGAGGGTGTCATCTGTACCCTCACGAAGGGGGTGTAATTGTGACAGAGGTGCTCTGATCACTGAGCACCGTTATGCTTGCCACGCAAGAGGTTTACAATGTCTGGCAGAAAGGGACTATCAATAGCACCCAAGGCAGTTCATTTAATTGCTCCCAAAGAGCATTGTTTTGGGCTCAGTGCAAAATTTCGCTTTTACAAATGCTTCGTCGCGCTAGATGCCAACGAAGGTGGAGGACGGTAATAAGTTGCACTGGTGACGCTGTTTAACCACAATTTGCGGCGAATAGTTCTTGTGTGTGTTCGCGGATTAGAGCAGGACTCTGTTCCAATCCGCCAATGCATAACGGTGGAGGTGGCCAAAGGAAAGTCCACAAGCGCAGCATCAACGTGTAGTACAATGGCAGTGGAATTCGTCTCTTGAATGAAAGGACATTCTTGTTATGCAGAAGTGTGGGACAGATTGTCAAACGCGTGATCATTATTTGGCAAACCTCTTTTATCAATGGCCACAATGGATGGGTAGGAAGCTAAGACTGCTCCACGACGGTGTCGACCATTATTTGTTAGGATAGAGCCCCGCATAGTGATGCAGACGCTCTGCCATTCAGTGGACCAGTCTCGAGAGAAGGAGATGATGTTGCACTGTGAATGCATTAAATATCGCTAAAAGGGGACGCGGAGTACCAACCTCTGCACGCTTCTGGTGCACAAGAGCCTCCTGCCTTCTTAGTGACAACACACAGCCAAAGGTATGAACTGGTCTAGAAAGTGAGATGGATATGCCACCGATGGATAAAGCCTTCCTTGGAGGATGAAGTTGGATGATATTATGAAGGCGTCAGATCTCCTCTGTACCTAACGGCATCATAAAAATTGGTGCAGGCAGTTCTTTAAGAGAGCTACACAAGTAAGTGGACCAAATGGGTGATGCCAAAAATGCAACACTTAAGGCACTTTTAGAAGGCCTGAAATCACAGTGATCGCACCGATCCAACCTACGCCTGAAGGGGTCCCAGTGGAAAGAGCAGACAATGATATCGTAGGTCCTCCATCATCCCTCCACCAATGCAATCTCGATATGATAGACTGCTTATGAAAGTGGCTGAAACTAAACTCATGTATACACAAATCATTAAAATGGTCGCTCCAGGTTTTCCATCAAAAGTAACGAGATTTGTCGGTAGGGCGTGCGTCATTCGGCAGATAGCAATCAGGAACGTGATTTCTTTAGCCGACTCTTTACTAAACCATGCAAGGCCTTACAGTTCAAAGACACGCACAAATCTGCAGAGCAAAGGGCGGGTAAAACTGTGAAAACCGCACTCTTGTTGGACTGCGAAAATCTTGCACTGAAATTTAGATCTGGGACGCATCTTGTTCTTATCAAACCAGCCAGATATTCTAAAAATCAAGGAGGAAGAGGAAAACGGCTCGCCTGCAACTCAATTTTCTATAAGAAAGATTTTACGAAATCACGTAATTTAATGAGAAGTAAAACGAAAACTAAAGTGCTGCAAACAGATAACAGAGAGTGTTTTGATTTGCTCAGCTTTGTGGCTGATAATGAAGTAACTTATCAGCTTGCTCTTCTTCGGTCCAAGCCTCGTTGCACATTCCATCCACCCTCATTCTGCGGTCGACGAGCCAGAGCAAACCATGATGACAGTAGTGAAGCGAATCCTGGGGGACGACAAATTAGAAGAATCGCGTCGATTAGCTACTGTTTTACTCCCGTTCATTCTTTAACCCATTACTGCACAATAACCACGATGCAGTCAGACATTAAGTGATGATCGTCGGTGGCATTCCGCTTGTTCCCCTGCAAGGGATGCTTCGATTGTCAAAATTGCTAAGGTGCCACTAATACCTCTCAGTCCACCCTGAAGACTACCCAGTAATGGCTTGTATATTCCACCGAGGGCGGGTGGCAGTGTCCCCGTCACAGTGTTTCTGTTGCGTACGCGTGCAGCTGGTTGAACCGCCCGCAACGTCGGATATTGGTGCAAATTGCCGCAGAGTCGATTAATTGAAAAATGACCCTTGTCAGCGTTTTGGATCCCGAACTAATTGCTCGAGGGTTCCAATTCAGTAAAAGTTTGTGAGGTAGTTAAGGCGGTTTACAAAGTTACGCGTTGGTTTCAGAATTCAGCAGTACGTGAGCCAGCTCCTCCTGTAGTGTGTATGAATAATGCGCACACATGACGCAAGTGACTACTAAGAAAATTGTCGAATTGCCAAAATAACTGTGTCTGCTTTTAAGACAACTTCCATAGAGCAGAATGTGTAACACATAGACAAGAAGTAGGCTCGGGCCAAATCACGATTCTAATCATTCCTGCTAAACTGCAGCTTTGACTCGTGATTTTCCACCCATTTTGAAATGACTCGTTTTAGCAGCAATGCGGACACAGCAACATTAGACCGCAGTTCCCGAATGAAATGTCGGTCTGTCCTAAGACGAGGGCACACGAATTTACAGAATTGCGGGTCTAACCAACCACGCACGGTGCTACAACTTGTGCTGATCTGACTTATGAATGAAATGGCAGATAGACAACTGTGACAGATTCACACACTTGGCTCATCGTTATTGCAGTGATTAATTAGGCAACGAAGTGGGCGGCCCGACGAACTGTGCCTATATAATTTCGACCAGATCAACGACTGCGCACACACATCATTGTCGAAAACTGTTTTGTTGATTGCATAGAACAAAGTTCTGACGTGTAGTGTAATTTATTTTTGCAAAGCTAAACAACCTTCATGTTCTGTGTCCACCATGATGCTCTAGTTGAAGGCGACGTTTTAGGTACTACGATAGATTTGAAACGGAAAACAAAGTAACAACTTACTGCCGTCACTCGAGCAGCATGTGAGAAGTGAAGGCTTAGCTCCGGTCCTTACTAATCAGCAGTTGATGTCTTGACCATGCGAATGCTCTGACACGTTTAAGACAAGTAGTAGAACGGTTTTCGCATGTAAACCACGATCGATGTAGAACAGCATTATTAAGCTCAATTTGCTCATTTGTCACAATTTAAGCCTGGAAGGTATTTCGCAGAGGGTTCATTTCTTAAAGCACCTCTTCGTGATGGGAACATTACATTTCATTCGCCCGATCTAAGATAGTTTATCTATTTTTCCGTTGATGAGTATGGTGAACTTGGATTTTGCCTAGCATGTACATGCTAGCAGAGCAATGCCACTTATCTACCTTTTAGAAGAATGATAGGACAACTTGCGGTATTTGGTCATTTGTACTCAGTATCAACTGCGTCTAGAGGCTCCTAGTGGCATTATTCTTCTCTCCTTGCTGCACTTACTCGTGGGAGGCGTCCACCGCTTCCTCCTCACATGAGGAGTTCATTTAAGCCATGTACTTTGAGTGGTCATACGCCCTTACTAATGTCGTATCAAAGCGCTGACAGTTTTTTCAAGCGACTTGGCGTCTGAAGAGGACCATCTCCATAGCAGCGAGTATCCACAATAAAGTTAGCAATGCCTCTGTAAAGGTAGGCTTTAAGCGATATCTCTTTTGGTTGGAACATTTTTAATAAACGTGACAGATGGTCGACTTAGAAACCAAAAAATACGAAGAAGTGGTTAAGATAACTTGGATTGAATAAGGAAGCAAATGTATAGAAGGGTGTTGGCTGCGAGTAGCAGAAAGGGTTGAGAGGAAAAAGGAAATTATGAAAAGGTTATGCTGGGTTGGTAAATAAATTGCTGACGCTGGTACAATGCTTGGGGTCCCTGGCTCACTCCATTGCATTTCACCGATTCATATTCACTTTATTCCGATCCGCCTTCTTCATTTGTGCCATTTCGTCAATCAGCAACTCGTTACTGGTAATGTGAGTCAATTGTGTGCTTAGGTCATCCCCTTCTTCATGGCTATCACTGCGGCCCCAATGAGGGTACTGCAGATGTCATCTGCGTTCCCTGCTAATTGCGGAACGGTTGTATAGGCTTCATTGCCTTGATGAATAGAAATAAAAAATGCCTTCTACGCCAAGTATCAAGACGCGATCCATATTTGGTCACAATAAATTCAATGGTCTAGGTTTCGTGGTCTCCACCGACCTTCGATGATGTCTCCTCTTTTCTTGCCATCTTTTTTGCTAACTATAAATCCTGTTTAGGGGGAAGCGTCCTCGATGCCATGGAAAAGGACGGGGAAAGACATAGGATTTATTGTAGACTTACAAAATAAATGAATCATCTGGAAGCAAACAGTATGGATGAAACGATAGATCACTTAATCTTGAGGTGTAGCATGAAGATGCACAATGTGAGGATGTCATTGCTAATCAACAAGAAGCTTTTAGTGCTGTGGGGTCACGCAAAATCCCTTAGCGCTCCTCGAACTCGACCTTGACGAGGTGGTTTGAAGCAGGTGTTCACGTTGAAGAAGACAACTACTTCGTTACTCTAGGTCCATATGGGATCGCTCACAAATGTCATTATTGGAAGTCGGGACAACTTAAAGTCATGGGAAGATTTACTTTTAAGAATTTCGATGCGAGGATAGGTGAGTCTCCTTGAAGGGCTCACTGCAATTCATCACTGATGGCGGTTAGAGTGTGTGGTATGATTGGGTTTGTATTCGTGTTCCGCTCGGTTGTGCGCGACATGTTGCGTTTTGCTCGAAATGAGGCAAATTTGCAGCACGTCTGTGTTGCCAGTTCCCTCTGCATCTGCTATGCATTCGATCAGGCTCTATTTGCCATAAAATTGATAAAATTAGGACAAAGAGGCAATTCGAAACCTGCATTTCAATTTGAGTGGTGATAATTTTTTAAGTCCGTGCCAGATTTCCACCCTATTTTTCGAGCTGTCGATTTAACAATCTCAATCCTTAGATTCGGCAGAATGAAATGCGAAAGAAGTAATGCGTTTGGAAGTTGATTGCCGTGCCATCAGAGAAATTCGTATCTTTTGGCTCCTTGCCTCTCCTTTACTTTCTATGCAAAATTGATTCCTACACCAACGGTATCACCTCCTCAGTACCAAGAATAATAAACTGACTGGCTGAGGAAAGACTGAAGGACATGCCAGATTAAGGTTACTTGGAACCACGAAATTGGCATCAAAAGTGAGTTTCTCATTTAACCATCCCATCCCTTATCAAATCATCCACCTGCTTGCTCATCCGTCTGTCCACGAACTGATTCAAAACTCAACCAAATGAAATAAATTCCAAAAGCAACAGGTCTTCATCGAGTTGTGAATTGCTGTGCCGCTTGAGGTTGATTGTACAGTTAAAATTGCAAATGGTTGCAATTCGACAGCATGCGTCCACCATCAACGCAATGGTCAGCACTAACATTTGATTTACCGTATTGCAGTCAAAATGACTTAAATGGGATAGGGAGTAGTCTACACAAGTACGCATCTTCTAATGTGACAGAGGAAATTCCAAAAGCGTCAGGGCATGATCTTTACACACTTATCAATTGTTATGACGATTGAAGTATAGCTTCTCATAATGCCAATGCATGAACAATGCCTATTCTGACAAATAAGCTCTCAAATTCTTTAAAAAGGACTGAAATGCCAAATCCAGCTTGGCATTTGCAAAGCGTAACGAGGGAAATAGTAAAATTTAATGCGCGTCAATTGAGTGCCTGCGCAACTAATATTCCTATGCATTTGGTCAGCGGATGAATGCCATAATGCTTGGCTCATTTCCTCTTGCTGGAAAAACACAAGGAATCAGTTTCAGCCGTCGTTTTATATCACTGATTTTCTGCCAGTACGGAGTTCGTGCGCTGATTTCTGATGCGAAATAATTGCGCCTATGGCTTGAGCGTGGATCAGAGTCAAAGTAAACGGCGTTGGTGGCAGATAACGAGACACTGACCATTCCTTGAGCATTTCTCATGTATCTACTATTTAGAGAGGGTTTAATAAAAACAACTACCAAGCTCCCCAAGGCACATAGGGATTCATCCGCGGCTGTCGTGATTGAATGCCGAGACAGCCCGTTGGTCGTGAAGAAGAGTGTGTCCAAAATGTTTGTTAGATTGTCACTTCAACTCTCAAAGCCGACTATGCTAGGATGGGAGAAGGATGTCGCCTCTACAGTTGCAATAATAATGCAGACAACACATTGGACGTAAGAGAATGCCACCATATGTGGGAAGATATGTTTCTAGGTGAGGGCTAGTGCACAACTTTCCTTGTCTTAAATTCGCATTTCACATTGCTGAATCAGATTGTGAGCATAGCGCAAAGAAAGACTCAAAATAAGCAAATCTCGGTACGGACTTAACAATTCAAACTGCCTATTTGTTCAGGTTTTCCATACTTGAGGAGCATATAGGCCAAATCAGGTGCAATGGAAACAACCAACACGGTGGTGCTGCAAACATGCCACCGAGAAAAGCATCAAACCCGAAATCAAACCATGGCATTGCCACTACATCCTCCCTTCAACCCACCCCACCAACACCCACGTACTGTCCACCTCCCACTAGTTCTCAATCCCAACTCCAACCACCCTTCCATCGCGTCAGCTTCCAACGCCACGTCATTCCTCACTACCGACGCCAAACAAGCCCAACCAATTCACCTGCGCTTTGCTCGTGCCAAGGTACCTCTTAAACAACCAAACTCAACCACACGGTAGCCAACACATTCAACACCTGCTTTCACCAACTTTGCATCAATGACTCTCCTATCTCTTGGCTTACGCGAACACATCCACTGCGTCGATATTCCACACCCAATCCCTCCTCTCTCAATGACCCACCCCTCTCCAACGCTCCTCCAACCTGAAGAGTAAGATACACCATTTCCCAAAGACTCGTTCACACACACAAAAACACATTCAAAGGTGACTGCAAAAGCACCAATCGTTCGGTCATTCCCCAGTAGCCTAAGCGACAAACAAACAATCGTCTTTGCAGTGGCCCTCAAAAGGACCGTTGTTACGCTCATGGTTGCAGCAGACTCATCAAGTCAGTCCAGTGGTCAGTAAGGCACTTGGTCGACCTACTCCTTACTGCCCACCGGCTTCTCCGTCTTCTTCGGCAGCAGCACCGCCTGAATGTTAGGCAGCACACCAGCCTGCGCAATGGTCACACCACCCAACAACTATTCAACTCCTCATCTTTCCGGATGGCCAATTGTAGGTGACGAGGAATGATGCGTGTCTTCTTGTCGTCGCGCGCTGCATTACTCGCCAACTCCAACACCTCGGCAACCAGGTGTTCTAGCACAGTTGCCTGGTAGACCGGTGCTCCAGCACCCACACGCTCCGCGTAGTTGCCACGACGCAACAGACGATGCGCTAGACCCACCGGGAACTGCAGACCTGCCCGCGCCGACCTCATCTTCGCTTTGGCTCGTGACTTGCCACCTTTGCCTCTTCCACTCATGCTTCTCTTCTCGCCCCGTCGACACACTAGACAACAAAACGATTGAAGCGTGATTCCGTCAAATGCCGGACTGCTTCCGCCTTATAGGCACATTTATCGCATTGAGGCACACTTCTTATTGGCCACAGAGCAGTCTAACCAATTTGCACATCTCATTGGTTCGCCAACGTCAACGCCCTCTGCCATTGGTTGTTTACTAATTATCCTGCTTCAATGAACAGGTGACTGCGCTTTGCCTGACTAGATTGTGTGCGGGAGAAGCCATGTAATTTTATTCAAAACTCTCACCTCAGATGACCTGCATTTCATCGATATCGCATGCACTGCAACACCATACACCCATACACCCTAAATCGCCCTAGTTAGCTGTGCCAGAAAAGGACAGTGGATAACGCAATGGGCAGATAGCTTTTGTATACACCTAATTTGCTTTTACGTTGTATTCCTGACATGTGCAGTTAGGTTTCCTTCAATTTCCCTCTTTATTCTTCTGCTATTTATTTACTTGATAGTGTTTCCTATTTAGTTTGACAAATGCTCTTATAGCATCTACATTTACGTGTACAGGCGTGGTGGCTAAAATGACGCCTATTCCGAAGGCAGCAACTACAGTAAAGTTGGTGCGCAAAAATGCTGAAAATGCCACAAGCTATCCATTGTTTAATATTGCGGACATTTTAAAAGTATCAAGAATAGCCGTTCGTTGGGGATAAGTGCTTCTCAAGCGCCTTCCAATGTGACAGATGGAGTCAGTTGCAAACAATTCGAATCCATCCTAATTTAACAAAACGCTACCAACCACGAACAATCGCGCCACCATATTTTAGGCAAAACCACCTGACCACGCCCAAATTTAATACACTCAGTTTGCACGTCCCCAACTTACTGAAGTAGAAGACAGCCTTTTGACTCACCGACTAAGTAGTATCCTTCTATGACAACACCGAGAACCACGAGCACTGAGAACACTCAATCCAGCACAAAGCTTGATTCCCTTTCTTCTTTTCATCGTTGACCTCCATAATGACCCCCACACGGGTTACTATATCCCGCTCTCCTCCACCGACTTCCCCTGCCCTACAACTAGTGATGACCACCGCCCACACTGACACCAGCACCCCGACAGCACCAAGACAGTGGGAACGAGGACCAGACAGAATACGAGGAAGTAGCAACGAAATGCATATTTTTGTCAACAACGATTATAAATAAATGCGGTGGTGTTGTTGGTGGCCCTCAACGAAGTCGAGGGATTCGTTCACTCACAGGGCGACGTCAAGTGGGCTGCAATGGAGTGAAGCAGAGTGTTGCTAGCCAGCAGCAGCACCAGCACCGCCCGCAACACTCCACATCCAACCCATCTACTTAGAGCCCGTGTACTTGGTCACGGCCTTCGTGCCCTCCGACACCGCATGCTTCGCCAACTCACCAGGCAGCAGCAGACGCACAGCAGTCTGAAGCTATCTGCTCGTGATTGTCGACTTCTTGTTGTAGTGCGCCAACCGACTCGACTCAGCAGCGATTCGCTCAAAGATGTCGTTCACAAAGGAATTCATGATCGACATCGCCTTCGACGAGATACCCGTGTCCGGATGCACCTGACGCAACACCTTGTAGATGTAGATGGCGTAGCTCTCCTTCCTCCGTCTCTTCTTCGCCTTATCCGCCTTCGGCACCTTCACCTTCGACGCCTTCTTTGCAGCTTTGCCTGACACTACTTTCGGAGCCATGACGACCTTCTCTTGCCCTAATTGTCAGTGAAACGAAACAATTCACGTCGGAAATGCCACCATCAAAGTAGCCACCACTATCACTGGCAAAGTTCGAGTTATCAATGGCTCAGACAACAGCCAATGACAATAAAGAAAACAGCAAAAACCATCTTCTAATTGGGCGTTGATAGAAGGCAAATGATGTGACGACGAACTGCACTACTTCTTTGGTGCATAGATGTCAGCCTTCCATGAGCCAATCAAACCCTAGATTTCACCGCACTCAAACACAAAAATATAACTCTTATTTATTTGAATTTATGTAACAAAAACTAACCTTATATATAAGGCAACATATCAATTAATGCACGCACTTTAAAGAGGCATGAATACGTAGCTAGCACATTTGCAAGATTGCTAATCCTGGTTGATATTTTAAAAACAACCACTTTAGTGGCCGAAATTGGAGTTGACATCTCTCCTGAAGCCAGATCATTGCGAAGTCCACTCATTGAATTCACTTTAATTGGGAAGGGTGATTGGCTTTATGCACATTCAAGTAATTACATTTCGCCTCATTTTTCGTAAAGTGGTAGGTTAAGAACCCTTTTATGCAGCTAAACTTTCTTCGCGTTTTAGACGAGTCAATTCACGTAATGACAGTCTGATTTATCTTTTTCACTGTGTTGTTGATGCGCTATTGGCCCCAAACTTCTTCCAAATCACACCAGATCCCGCCTGATTTCCAGCAAATACGGTAAGGCTGCTTCTCCTAACCATGCTTCCTTATCTCTGAGGATGGAACTCTCAACAGTTAATTATTATCTAATAGTCATGGGTCCCACCTCAACTAGGAAAAGCACCTCAATTCACAATTCGCTGCAAAAAAGCAGTGGCCTTGACTAGGTGAACAGTTCTCTGCTTGCGGATACAAATTATGCGTAGGAACCACATTACATCACTTGGTGTAAAGCAGCGAAAGAAGCAAATGCTACTTGAAAGTAACTTCTTATCGGTCATTTCACATGTTAGCCTTTCATTCCAGCTTGATCGAATTGATTGGTATTGAGACGTTATGCAGCATTTTGAGCTACCATTCTGCAAAATTGGGCCTCAGGTTTGACGCATCAGACCTGTGCCTCTGCAAAAAATTACCGCATTGATTGGCTTATTCAAAGGGTTCAAATAATGTACAATTCTCAAACCTTGCAAGCTTGTGCTTCGTTCGAAGTGCACGCAGTCTCGCAATCACACGATCTTGCTGCCGCCTTTTCAGCTCTAATGGCTAGCATGAAAAGCAGCCCCGCGTACAATGGGCTAAACATTTTACAAATAGTGGAGAGTCATCAAAACAAAGGAAAATCTATGCTAAGCTAGGAGGCAAATCGTATTTCAATTCTAGCCTCATAAATCCGTGCGTTTAGCGTCAGAACTTAAATGCAATGGTTCCATGTTGACCGAATCTCTTCAAGCCGAAAGTCTTCTCAAACCTTAGCTGGACCCATTCTCAGTCAATGGAAAGGACTGTCCGTAGTAAAAGGTGGCACGTGTTTCAGAACCTCTACCGGATGATTAACGCTAAAGGACTCATTTGGTCTGATATGGCTTTGATGCATTATGATGTGAGGCGGGTTGAAGCTAATTCTCTGCACACTCTAAGGCTTCGCTGGTTAAGAAGTTAGACTTTTCACCAGCTGAAGTAGAAAGAAATGATTTTTTGAAATAAAGACAGGCCTTATTTATCACGGGACACAATAGCCGCCCAGAAAAGGTCGCTTTTCATGCAATACATCCCAGGAAGTAAAGCGAGAAAATCTACTTTTAAATATCGGGAGGCTTTTGATGCATAGATGATAGATTTCATGTTTAAAACCACCTCAAACCGGCAGCACACCAGCCGCATGCCGGTCAAATTCCATCGTGTTTTACCCGCACGGACACTGACCTACTCATCGAACATTTAGCGAAGTAACCGAATCTATTTTGATGCTGCATGTTTGTCCACAGTTGGAATGATGCAAAGGTATAGCTGGCTATTGCGATCGCTGGATTACACGGATTGCAGGCAACTCCTAATGCCTATTTCGGTGCAAATTTTGCGGCTAGCTCAGAGAGTTGCCATCCTTGCGGTGGTTGATCATAACGATAATGCGCAAGTGAACTCCGTGTCCAAACTGGACAGTTGTTGACCCGGCTAGCCCGATCCGAGATAAGTCACAGAATGCCCGTTTTTCCAATAGTTTAAGATATTTACGGTTTCTTCGTTCATTTAGCACACTTTATTATGCGGATCAAAAAATTCCCTAACTGGTGCCTCTTCTTCATGATCAATGGCTTATTTGGGTCGTGCAGCAGCTCATTCTAATAACTTGATGTCCTATCTTATCTACTCTGGTGGCTAAAATAAGCTTAAAGGGAAGGGACCTAGAGTTCAAAGGATCTTTAACCAGCAGATACAGAAACGGGGCTCCTGAAAGAATGATTCCCCGGTGACAATAACACAGATACATTCTTGGCCTCCGTATTTTCGGATAGAACAGCCGATTTGGGTGGGAGCTTGCTTTATAAGGAGCAGACGAGTTCTGGCACCCGGCTGACTAATATCACCTCTGACAGCATATGAGCTCCCAAGACTGTAAAATGCGGGATGGCCTACCCTTCGCGTTCTTTTCGATGTGGAAAGTTAGCGTAGAGGGGGGGAGCTGAGCTAACAGAATAATACACCTTAGCGAACAAGGAGCTCTCTTCAAAAACAAATTGCTCGCGCTAATCACGCTGTGATAGTGCAAATGAATCCCAGACCATCCACTTCAAGCAGATGGTGAATATTTATCATTATGCTGTCCCTTTACCGTTCTTGTGACATCCTCCTGCATTGGTTTTCTGTTCAAGGAAATGACCTGCTGTGGCCTTTTATTTGCTCCATTCAACAGATTGGAACACCAAAAGTATTTGCTAGGCATGAACAATTGCAAAGTTAGAGCCTATGCTTAGGAGGGCGCCTGTCCGTGTGTAGCACTGTGCTTTAGTCATCATTTGGTATATCATGGTTGTATATGCTCATAATTTGAGGAACCAGATGAAACCGACTTTTCTACCCAAGGACTGTTGTATATTAGGCACCAGAGGTGTTATCAAGCGGGCAGACAGACAACCACAGATAAGGAAAACTGGTACAGTTGTGTAGGCCAGCAAAGCAGATATGCGTTCTAAGTCATTGCAGTCATCCTACCAACAAGCACCCCTTCCGTAATATGCAGCTTCACGCCCATCCGATTACCGTCCATGTAAAGCACCATATTTGGTCAAATGCAAAGATGGAGTCTACGTTTTAGGAGAAAATGTCAAGAGCGAATGGCATTTGCGAAAATCTTCTATTAAAAGAATAACAGATTAGTGCCCAAACGTAATGTGAGTTGCAATAATGTCCGTATAAATCAACTTTTAGGCGAGATGCTGCCAATCGACATGAAAGTTGTTACTGAGGGGATATCACTTCCTCCTGAGGAGAAAAAACCTCCTACTCTACAAAGACTTCTGCGTGCTTATAGTTTCAATATCCGCCAAAACATTGCCTCATCTAACCAGCTTTCTGCTCTGGATTGTACAATGGCAAACGTGAGGTTGATGAATGCTAAAATCACTTGACTTGTTATAGCTTGCAAAGCTTGTTATGGCTACTCAACACCGACGTCTATGAGCAAGCAATAACGGGTAAAAGCGAATGCGCTCAGGATAAATGACGAGGCAGTGAGATGTCGAAGACGATGATAGCTGCTCTCTCGCAACCCCATAGAAATCGTCATCCTGTCCAGGCCTAGTCCAGGTAATAACTTTCAACACTCTGGCACCAAGTGTAAAAGAACTACCCAGTCCCTCTGCAGAAGACATGATATGTACTGTCTTTCAAGCTATACGGACAACGTCGGGGCTATATCTTTACATCAAATGTCACAGACTCTCTATTAGTTTCCAATCGCCAGACCAAGGTAGGACACTTTTTGAGCAGAGTTTAGTGATGGTCAGAACGTTATTTTTGTGGTCAGTATTAGCGTGCTTCACATTGCTCAGTTTGGATGAATCCATCTACGTAAAAGTCCGCACATGCTGGGCCATGTGCTCCTTAAGTAGAGACTGGAATGCCTTCGACCCAGAGGATTGGGCTACACAAGGAGATTTCAGTAATCCCAAGTCTACCATCTTCACTAATGCTTAGAATGTAGCTTAAAATGTATGAAATGAAGGCGTAATCTAACTCACTACTTCATGTTTATTTGAAGTGGGATTGTCGAATTCTCTAATCTTCGAATGGCCTTCTTCATTTAGGCAGCAACAAGGCAATGAGTTAGAGTACTTAACTTCCACAGGTTACTTTGGTCAAGGACATTTGCCTGATTTTGCAAACTGTAGTATCTGCACCACATTTAACTGTGGGGAAGCTGCATTTCAGCCTTATCTACAGTAACAGCCTGTAGCAAAGTCATGCAATGGTTTTCTTTAACATGAAAAATTCAAGTCGTTCACCTGTTGAGAACTTTATATCCACCAGCAATTTGCCTGCAGAACATAAAACAAATTAGAAAAAGTGTCGAATCACAACTTTGGCAGAAACAGCCTCAAAATGCGAAGAGTCTTTTGAGAGTCCATTTATGCATGCTTTCGATTATCTAGAAATGTGCAACGCAAATGAGCTTTTCTATTGGTTTTGTTGGTTGTTTTTTATCAGCGATGTCCAAATCCCTACTCTCGTGCCAACGATGTGGCAAATGAACAGCGCAAGTAAACACTTTGGAATAAGTTCAGTTCCCAAGAGACTATGTTAATGTATTGCTTTCGCAGCGAACTGAAAGTCGAAAACCATTAGCTTGAGGCACTATGCATTCTGAGCAGACGCAAATCCGTCCCTTGCACTAGCGGGCTTTTTAAGATCAAGCGAAGTTCAAAGGTAATGTTTTCTCCTAACACTACGCATCTTGTGCATTAATATGTTAGCAACTACAAATGCAGTATTTTGTCGACAGCAAAAAACTGTAAAAGTACGAGCTAGTAAATCTTTACCCTTATTGTCAGGACATTCATGCAAACGGGCGGGGTTATTACTCGACGAAACACGTCAAGCATTATGATATTAAAGTCAAATCTTGCCATAGCGCACAATGGAACCTATGGCATGCGTCTGTGTAATTAAATGGCATCGAGTATTAACCGTAGTCGTGAGAAATCATAATACTGATGTAGGTAATGTGTTACTGACGCAGGATGGGGGTATGAGGCCGTTGAGCATGATGCCGATCAAAGCGCAACATGCGGATAATTGATAGGCGAATGATCAAGCGCAGAGATAAGCAAACTAATAAGTTCTGTATAGTAGTCAAAACTTTCTTTGTGACTACACACAAGCATGGCAGAACAAAGTGCGAGAGAGTAATTTTCCATAAACAAATTTTGTCCTATGCCACTTACGGTGCTAAAACTGAGTTATTGACTACCTTACATTAAGCAACGCAAGCTGACGAGCCTCAGCGATGTCGATAAAAGCACAACAAAGAAAAAATAAGGAAGATTTGTCTCTGTTTGAACACTAATATTAGGAAAAATGGATGTAGAAATGAGACCCGAAATTTCCTTGATAAACGATAAAATGCAGAAACGTTTTAAGCAGCTGTTCACAAACGCAAGTTTGCGAACAGATGGGCTTCTTTCTTAGGCGCATTTCTGGCCATATGCCATCATCACTTCTTGATCGGCTTAGAGGAGGTCTGTCCTTCGGCTGAATATACACGATCCCACTGCCTGAAATGCCCATGTAGCCATCACTACGATTGTTAACGTCTGCTTCAAATGAATTTACTGAGTCACAGCCGCTTTGTGGTTTCGCGGGCATCAGGTTGTCGAAAAAGCAAATAGGCCTCTATACAATTAGGTCTTGTACAATGTTGAACCGATAAAAACGTTTGATAAATGATGATAGGAATAAAAGTTAATTACTCTACCGGTATTATACAATTGTTACTCAATAGCATAGCCAACAGATGGGACATAAATCACGGGTCTTTACTACGCTCTACGGCCTTTGAAATCTTTTTACAAATTTCCATGTTACCAAGATTACTGGCGATTGACAAAGCTGTTCTCTTTTTATATACTTTGCAGTCACGTCGGCTCCTAAAGGCAAAGCACCAAAAAGTAGATTAATAGGACGCTGGTAAGGTAAGGATAACGATGTTCACCGCATTTGTGACTCGTTGGCTTTGAAGGTGTAAAAGATTAAGTTAGACTTCAAGAGATCGGTTATTTACAATAAATGACCACGGTAAACGCCTTTGTTCGGCGAAAACTCAACCACTCACTGGCAGCCAGAAGGCACTCGACCATGTTGGCGTCCCCAACTTTGACGGCCAACATAAGTGGCGGGAGACCCTTTCTGTCTCGTTGCTCGATATTGGCTCCATTCGAGATAAAGTATTGGAGAACAGGCACGCGACGTCCACAAATCGCTGCTTAAATAGGTGGTTTCATGCAGGAGACGCATCGATTGATGTCAGCTCCATGCAGGAGCAACAGTCGTATCAGCAGAATGCGGCCGTTCAAGGCAGCTTGCTCGAGTGCGATTTGCAGACAACTGCTTCGTGAAGCCGAGGGACGATTTGCCTCCAAAATGAATTTTGCCGTTTCATAGTCACCCTAGTTATAGGAAATGTAATTACAGGTATGATGCATCATCAGATGGTTAGCTCATCAATTCTATATACCAATATTTTTCCCACTTTTCGGGATCGTGCTATGGGTAAAATTGCCTTCATTGCCAGTTGCATAATGAGTAAGAAGTAAATAATGTCTCTATTAACTCATATAGGCAAATGCAGAACACGCACTTGGACACTAGCAAGCGTGAGCGCAGCTTGGTCTCTTTTATCTAGTCTGTAGCCTTCACCGGCATCATGGAAAATAAGGCATCGAACAACCTTTGTGCGCCTGTGGTGAACAGCTCGGTTTAAAGGGGTTTCATTATATACATTCGCCACTCCCATGATTCAGAAGCATTTTCACAAGCGGCAGGTGACCTTTGGTGACTGCACAATGAAGCGCAGTGTTCATGTTTTCGTTGGTACAAGAGACCGACATGCCATATTCAAGGTGGACCTGCAGTGCTTCTCGATGACACTTATACACCGCTACATGAAGAAGAGGACACAATGAACTCCCGTCACCTCCGCTAGCATTCGCCTAGGAGTGAGAAATGAGCATTGCCTTGGCTTGATAATCCTTGCAATGCCCCGATGTTATGGTGCTGCCAAGCAAATTTAAGGCGTAAACACACAGAGCATGCTATACTTTAGTTTAGCCTTAGTATAGGATCCTATGTGCTTAAATCGTTAAAAGTTGCTTCTGTGATTTGATGAATTGCAAAAAACGCGGCTTATGGACAGAACATGATCAACAATGTAGAGCTTTAAAGGCTACGAAATCTGGCTTACATCGCATTCCAACAGACGTTTTATGGCAGCGATATTATTGTGTAGTACGGCTTGGAAGAGAGGCTGCTGCTCATCATCTCCTTCTCGCTCGACTCCAATATCGTCTAGTCCATGCGACTCCTGCATTAGTTGAATTTACTCCAAATTTAGTAACCATGTTTTTCTTTCATAACTTCGTTATACTTAGCTGCAATGGAAGTGACGACTTCAAAATATATGCACGTCGGTGTCGTACTTCTGAAACTATGTGGAGTCTATAAGCGCTGCAGTTTATCAGCATAGGAAAATGTAAGCATTAACAGATAATGCCGCATGTTGTGCTAGAAAAGAGACCAGCTATGCCTAAACACACAAATATTATACTCGCTTAGTTTGCGTAATGATACTGATCGCAAAGTGAAAAGTCTCGTACGCCGCAGCACAAGCAGCAACAAGTGTAGGTTAATTTACATCACTTAGCAGAAGTTCTTCAGTAGCATCTTGAGAAAGCAAGTTTTTCACAAAATCAGATTGACCATGCCTGTGGGCCTCCATCAGCGGTGTTCGCCGACTAATGTTTGTCACAGCGGTGGTGCTGCCTGATTGGCAGAGCGCAGTGACAGCAGCCAAGTCGCCTAATCTTGCTGCCCAGTGAAGAGGAGTGTTGCCGTGGTGGTCACGTAAGTTAACATAGGCTCCCTTTTGAAGAAGAAGGTTCATCATTTCTACATTGCCTCTTTGCAGCTTCGATGAGCGCAGTTGTCACAGGATCCTCTGTGTGTATGTTAGGATTGGCCTGAAAGTTGAAGTAGTGTTAATGCAAGTGTCTTGATAATTTGATGCAGTAAAACTTAAACTTCTTCTTGTACATGATAGCAAAATAAGGGCTTTGAGTGAAAGCAATGCCGCTCAGCATCTAATTCGGAAGCAAAGCCTTAATCCTGCTTTTTAGCTATGCAAGCACTAGGCTTGGCCTTGAGTAAATGCGCAATTTGATCGCTGTCAGCCAGGCCAGTCAAGCAAACAACAATGGCTTAGATAGACAGTGACGCTATAACAATAACGCACGCCTTCTTCCAGTAGTTGTTTAGCAACTGCAAGCATGTTGTTGTGCACAGATTGAGACAAAGTCATCCGTGCAGTAGCACTACTTGAAGGACCAGCAATCAGTTTTATTTTCTTCAAAGACAAAACCAAATGGGCATTAAAAAAAATCTTGACAGTGATATCTACATCAGAGAACTCCATTTTGAGGC
This sequence comes from Taenia hydatigena, assembly GCA_036345935.2. Lineage (NCBI taxonomy): Eukaryota > Metazoa > Platyhelminthes > Cestoda > Cyclophyllidea > Taeniidae > Taenia > Taenia hydatigena. Next base: position 8,002,736 of record JADWOT020000001.1, on the reverse strand, counting down.
GGTCAAAATCGTGAAATGCTTAACGTATTTAATAAGCAATTCTCAATTATTTTGTAGGCTGTTGACTATAAAACGTTTGGCAAAAAACTACTTCAGATAAGTTTCCGTACAAATAATTTTGTACCGAGGTTAAAGGGCATGGCGCCACTGGACATGTGTTCAAAATATGACAAGCTATTAAAGTGATAGAGCTGCCAGTTGAGAAAGTAAGGCCTTCTGCAAGGCGGCTGTTTGTACGCACCTTGAAATCACTCATATTTGATAAGCCGTTCTCACGAAAGAACTGACTAACGTTCCAGTCGCTTAAGGCACATTCTTCAGGGTGACTTCAAATATGCAAAGTAAAACAAACTACGGTGAGAATTGACTGAAATTCATTTGTGAAAGCCAACAAAGAGTGTGATTTTGTTTCGACAAATTGCCTATAATAGCAGCAATGAATTTAAAAACCGATAACATTATCTTGCTTAAAAGTGCTCAAACACGAATAGATTACATCGGAGCATACTGATCCTTTGAAATAGATCCAATTTTTGCGATTTTCATCTGCACTACACATTGGCACATCAAGATTGTGCGTTTCCCCTTATTATATGCCCTTGAGTCAAAGTGTTAAATATTTAAAGTTGACAAAGCATGCAATTAATTTATTCACTTACTAAATGAACTTTTAAAAACTTTCGTGCTCCTCTGATACACCTGTTGAAGTCACACCGAAATTATAAAATCAATCTACGCAGTGATAAAATGACACTTATTACAGATTTCACTCAGTAGACAAATTTCCACGAATGAATAACACATCGTGCAACCAAGTGGCCTTTTATTGCCTTGTTTTAGGCATCAGATCCTCGTTTTGGTTTTCACCACTGCAATCGCAAATTTGTGGCCTAGTTAAAGCATCGTTTCGATAGGGCCAGTGTTGTACTTTAAGTGTTGAAGTGTGGCGTGCATTGGTGCAATGGCAAAGGGAAACGGAAAAGTGGGCTACCAGGCTTTAGGATATTTTCAGTTGACGCGTCCTCAGTAAGTGGGCTGCTATTGCTCGCTGCAAATACCTAGCATCGCCTCGCTTCATGTCTTCCCTGAGAAAAATGTTTTAAGCACAGTTTTGAAAGACAGCTGGCGCACCTGAGTGGTCATGCCTCTGAGCGAATATGCAATGTTGATGGATTCTGTGACATGTATTTCTATGAAGTACTGCAGTTGCGCAAAAAGTGCTTCGGTCTATTTAAGTGTCAAAGCAAATTCCTTTAGTGGAAAAAAAGGAATAACTGTCGCATAGAATATCGCCTAATGATTTTACATAAACTTGGGCCTCAATAAGTTTCCGACATTTTGCGGAGGAAGGCAGTAAAATGATTTCGGGACTGTCTATCAGCTTGCACATCACTCTTATAGACGATTGCAGTGATCAAAGAGGCTTTGAAGCTGGCATTCGTTAGAACGTCACGAAATGGCACAGGTGAAACAGAAGGTTGCATGAACATGACTGGTAAGTATTGAAATGCGATAGACCCTAAGAATATTGAAACTGTTAGCGCATGTAACCGTGGTTGCTGGAGGAAAGGGACTGGACTCGTCGTGGAAGGATGCGTCTAAATCCAAACTGCGGTCTTTAAATGCAGTTGCCTTGACATTTGCTGCCCTAAAATACTAGTAATGTCCACCAAAATGCGACCGTTGCAGCTTTGATGATAGCGTTCAATCTAAGTCTAGTCTATTCTTCGTTAAATTTGATTCCCAACTTTTATTATTTGGAGCTAAGTCGAATATATTTCATCGCATCGTCGTTGTTCTTCTACTGCGGCCTCCTCACATGAGTGCTAATGGATCAAATAGGTGTCGCCTTTTAGTGAGAAAAATCACGCTAAACTAAGAATGATAAGATTAATCATTGGTAATTCTTGCAGTAGCGTCAAAGCCGAGCCGAAAAATGGCTTTCTCTTGTAGGACGCATACTTGGTGCTTGACGTCGTAAAGCGAGGATGATGCATGGCTTGCTGCTTCTAACGCAACTGTGGGTGCTCTTAACAGCCATTCACATAAGTTACTCTCTCCCTGATACTCTTTTGGTGATATTGAACGCAGAATTTTTAGTTCGCTGCTGTTGTCTTTAACGTCATGGCGAGCAGTCACCATCGGTGGTATACGTGGTACCCAACGTCCCACCATCACTGTCAAATTTTACTAGCGTAGCAATCTACGCACCTACCCGGGGCTCGTCCTAAAAGTGCATCCATACCTGTTAAGTTCGCACAATGGTTGCTTTCTTACTTTCTGCCTATCATTGTGCGTCTCTCTCAACGTTCACTCTGATGGCTCTCTTGCTTTGTGTTTAGCGACCACTGCATTAGCAAGGCTGCACATTGACTTTGTTAGGTCAGACTTGTTTTTCCTTCCTGCTTCAGCCCTTCTAGCTCCTCATCCAAAGGAGTATTTTACCTTCAATGAGGAAGGCGAATACCAGTGCGTAAAGAAGGGCTTGCTGTGAATAATAGCAATAAAGGATATTAATGCACCGAGTGAATAGAACTATAGACTAACCTTAACTTAGGGAGAGGTAGCAAGAGTAACGTCCATGGAAGGGCTTGCTAAACAAACTTGTAGGCGGCGTTCGCCGATGCAGAAAACAAGCATAACCCTTCGCTATCCAAAAAGGCTATGCTGTTAACCCACAAGTTTGCTTTGATTGCATAACTAAATACAAGTATGCAACACCCATCATGATTCACCAAAATAAAGGGCAGAATCAAGGCAAAGCCTTCAGCCTTTAGCCGCAATCTGCTCCTCAATACTCATGGGCTTGGTTGCGATTGTTCACGAATTCACTCAAGTAGCAGCCGCACTGATGCAATGCATATCAAAACCACAGAATTTAAAAAATAAAGCAAACTGAATAAAGGATTCGTAAATGTTTATGCGAAAGGCTCTCATTGCCAAAGGAACACGCAAAAAGGTCAGCAGTGTTGGAGTGGCAACTGAAAAATCTGCGTTATCAAAATGTAAGGAGGCGCAAATGTGTGCGAACGATTTCGGTGAAAACAAAATTCTGAGGTTAAGAGAAGGATGATACATCTGCTTGCACGCAAGTCCCAGTTTCGTGAATTCAGAGTGTTGCATTCCTTTAAAATTAAAAATGCTAATACTTTCGCAAAATCAATGTTGTCATAATTCAGTGCCTTAACGTGTATCGACGGGGTTTACAAATGTCAAGGGCCAGTCCAATCACCACTAATAACAATGATAATGGGAGACAATGGCAGCGCATTGAAGAAGTAGTGTGTGTAATTATTGATAGAGCTAGTCGCATACCTGTTCAAAAACTTAAAGAACTGCTTCATTGGAACGTTTAAAATAATCGCGAGTCTGACGATGAGAGGTCGCATAACTAGTGCAATGCAAATTAAACTTTAGTGAGAAGGAGCGCAATCACTTGCAGGCTTGAAAAATTGGCTACGCTGAACATTAAGGCTACTGTCTATGGTTGATTTTGACTGCCATGAAATTATTCAGAAGTGCTGACTAATGGTTTCACATCAAAGCCTTCCGAGTATTCATAAAACAGACGGAATATCGATGTAAAAGTGAACCTAGAGATTGCTTTAAAAGAAAAGCATGGTGTACACCTCGTGTATGTGTTTGTTTTTCCTCACTGGGACCCCAAATATTGGTTAAGCTGAAAAACTCCCTTTAAAATTACACGCATCCTCCTTATGTACTTAACAGTAGCAACCCTTTGCTGAAATCGCTTAAGTAGCAATTTTATTTGTATCGCGTTTCCAGCTCATCGCCATTATCATGCCACAGCGCTTGTGCACTTATGCCTGATTGCGGGTGTCATCTCTTCTACAAAATGTTTTAGTGCATCCGTCACGTACAACACGAAGCGCATCGCTCCAGCGGTGCAAATAATCGCAAAATAATAGTGCGGAGGTGACTCGCAATTCAGCACAGTCATGAACTTAGTGCGTTGATTCTCCTCTACTTTTGAGTTGTAGCAAGCAAATTTTATACCGATTAATCGTTCTTTTTTAAGACCACAGTATAAATCAATGAAGTTGCTTCATATTCCACACATCACCAAAGTGTCCTGTTTTAACCAAAGCCTTCCATGAGATCCATATTAAAAGGCATCTGTTATTTTATCTTTACGTCTATCTGAGGAAGTTGAAATTCTGTAAGAAACAAAATATCATTCTTTCAGTGGATTTCACAGTTCGCGTCCGATGGGGAAGAAGGGCGCGCGCCGAAAGCCGTTTAAGGTCCTACTCGCTCATATCCCTTGCCCGTGCAAACTCTTCCGCCTACAGCTGCGCTACTTCCTTTCATTTGCCTTCTTTTCACACTCACCTCTTCTTTATGTATATCTTGCACAAATTTTTATGCCAGCTCCTTTATTTCCTCCTTCTTTAAGTAGTAGCATTAGCGGTGTGGGGCTATTTCGGTAAATAGATGCACTTATTTTTATGAAAAGGTTATCGATGGCAATGGAGTAATCAAGCACTTTGCTGTGGTAAACCTGTTGAAAGTGGGGTGGGAGAAGTCGTGTTGTGTGAGCTAATCATCTCTTTTCTGTAGCGCGCCATATGATTTATTTATTTAGACGTGCTTTCGGTAGTGGGTATTTGAGCCGAACAAAAGCAAGGCGGCACAACACGTAGAGTCGTAGTGCTCTCTCTCCTTCTATTCGATATCATGACTATTTCTTTAGTTGGATTTTTGCGCATTTGACGTTAGCACCCGATTTTTCTTAATCCCTTATGATCCAAATCTTTTTAAGATAGACGAAGGCAGGAGGAGGATTATTGAATGGAACATTAATTAATATCAACATCAGGTTGATACTTCCCTCCGACTACTGATTGTAGTGCGGTCGGGCTAAGGTTTTTGCTTCGAGATGAAGGCGGCAACAAGATTTGTCATTTTTACACCAAACAACAGATTTTGTAGAGTTTCGTGGAAGTTAAGTACGAATGTTGGGCAAGCGTGTGTTCTAAGTTCAGCAGAGAGTCCACGTGATGTAATTTCTAGACAGATGTCGATTTCTCCATGTTGGTTAACTTGCGAATGCTGATTTCTGGTTGGTTTTTAGCTTTTATCCTTGGCTTAATTTTTATAGCAGCCCTTTGTCATTGTGAAATGTTATCATCTGCTCAGTTGCTTTCTTCACATAATGCCTCTATACTCCGTTACCTATTCGCCTTTACTTCACTGTGACCCTACTTTTTATAAAGACAAAAAAATGCGATGCGGCAAAGGCAGCGATCGACACCGCATTGTTGAACCTGCAACCCTCTACCACCTTAAGCCTCTTGCTGCAACACTATCATCGCGACCACGAATTCGGACATCACTGACGGTCCGTCCGTGAGGTTATGGATGCGGTCGCACAGGCTATGGAGGTGGCAGAATCTGGTAAAAATATGGGTCTTGTCGCTTGTCGATGCTTTAGAGAAGGGAAAGAAAGGGACTTTAAGACTTGCTTTGTCCAAAATGTATGTGTCTCCTTCCCATAACATGTTTTGCTCGANTTGTAGTATTGATCGAAATGAGATTGCGAATTTTACTCTCTTTGAGTGCAATTTTGTAGTATTGATCGACTTGAGATGGCGAATTTCGCTCTCGTTGGGTGGAATTTTGTAGTATTGATCGAAATGAGATTGCGAATTTTACTCTCTTTGAACGGAATTTTGTAGTATTGGTGGACTTGAGATTGCGAATTTTGCTCTCTCTGAGCAGAATTTTATAGTATTGATGGACACGAGATGGCGAATTTTGCTCGCTGTGAATGGAATTTTGTTGTATTTTTGATCGACTTGAGATGGCGAATCTTGCTCTTTTTGAATGGAGTTTTGTAGTATTCATCGACTTGAGATGACGAATTTTGCTCGCTGTGAACGGAATTTTGTTGTATTGATCGGCACGAGAATTCGAATTTTTCCTCTTTGAATGTAATTTGCTATTTTTTGTTACTGAAGGCGGTGAATTTTGCTTCCTCTGCTTATAATTTTTTAATTTTTTTTCGGACAGGAAACGGTGAATATCGTTCGCTATGAATTTAATTCGGTATTTTTAATTTACACTGTATCGCCAATTTTGTGCTCTTTGAACGCCTAGCCATTTAGCAAACTCACAATTTATTCAATGCAAACGTTACCTTATCCTCTTTCTACTTCCTACCACACCTGCATGAAGCGTGTATGCTGTTGTTCAGATCTGTCCATTTAATCTTTTTCGAAGTCGTGTTTGCGTACTGTGTGATGCACCCGTTGGGATGTTGATAAAACGAAACAAAAGGTGCTTTACGGGACCCTTTGTAGACATGGACTGTACAAAGTGACGCAGCCTCTTCTCATCGTGTAGGGCTTATCGGGATGGTCGGACTTTATGAGGAAGTGTGAACAGAAAACAGCCTATTTGGGCTCCTTTGCCACTTCTAGCCTTGATGACTCATTGGCCTTTCTTATTACTGTAGGGTGGATACAAATACCATCTGCGACTGCTGTGGGAAGGCATCCACCATAAGGAGGCAAGCAACGGCAAAACTTGGATCGAGGAGATCGAGGTGCGCAAGCACTCGGAGTGTCCACAACCCATATTTGGTATCTCTATTCCCCTTTATGTGAGCAGAATCAGGTCAAAGGTGATGGCACAAGCAGTAGTGGTTTGAATGATTATCAGGAGCGCGACAGTCGGCCGATTCATTGCGTTGTCACATTCGCCGCGTATAGTTAAGTCTCCATTTTTTGCGCGATCACCAAAGTAAATGCTCAAAATATTAATGGTGTTGTGAAACCTTTTGTTTGCCATGGCAGTGTGTTAAATGGTTTGTTAATTTGATACTGGCGGAGTCTGACTAATGGGGCCTAATTTGTACCAACATGCCCTCAACTCTTTTGAGTTATTGTGCAGTCTTATTTGTCTAGATGGAACGGCGTTACCACATAGAGTCGTTTCATTCGATTATGGGTCGGCCATAGAGAAATGAAGGGTGTCAGCAGAAGGAATGAGGGACAGATAAAGGTTGTGTAGTTCTGTGTCTGTTCTTAAAAGCTCTTTGGGAGGGTTGTGGATAGCAAACAAAGAGGACGTCTTTACGAAGAGGGTGTCATCTGTCCCCCCGCGAAGGGGGTGTAATTGTGACAGAGGTGCTCTGAACACTGAGCACTGATATGCTTGCCAGGCAAGAGGTTTCCAACGTCTGGCAGAACGGGACTATTAAAAGCACTCAAGGCAGTTCATTTAACTTCTTCCAAAGATCATTGTTTTGGGCTCAGTGAAAAATTTCGCTTTTACAAATGCTTCGTCGCGCTGGATGCCAACGAAAGTGGAGGACGGTAATGAGCTGCACTGGTGACGCTATTTAACCACAATTTTCGGCGAATAATTTTTATGCGTGATTGCAGATTGGGACAGGACTCACTTCCAATCCGCCAATACAGAACGGTGAAGGTGGACAAAGGAAAGTTTACAAGCGCCGCATCAATGTGTAGTACAATACAGTCGGAGTGAATTCAATCAACCACTGCCAGTCTTCTCGCTAAATGGTGAAATCTGCCTCTGTTAAATGAAAGGACATTCCTGTTATGCAGAAGTGTGGGACAGATTGTCAAACGCGGGATCATTATTTGGCAAACCTCTTTTATCAATGGCCATAATGGATGGGTAGGAAGCTTAGACTGCTCCATGACAGTGTCGGCCAGTATTTGTTAGGATAGAGCCCCATATAGTGATGCAGACGTTCTGCCATCTAGTAGACCAGTCTCAACAGAATGGGACGATGTTGCACTGCGAATGCATTAAATATCGCTAAGAAAGGACGCGGAGTACCGACCTCTGTGCGGTTCTGGTGCACGAGAGCTTCCTGCTGCCTTCTTACTACTGACAACACAGCCAAAGGCATGAACTGGTCTAGAAAGTGAGATGGATATGCCACCGATGGATAAAACCTTCCTTGGGGGATGAAGTTGTATGATATTATGAAGGCATCAGGTGTCCTCTATGCCCAACAGCAACACGAGTAAGTGGACCGAGTGGGTGCTGCCAAAACTGCAACGCTTAAGGCACTTTTTGAAGGCCTAAAATCACAGTGATCGCACCGATCCAACCTACGCCTGAAGGGGTCCCAGTGGAAAGAGTAGACAATGATATCGTAGGTCTCCTACCATCCCTTCACCAATGCGATCTCGATATTATAGACTGCTTATGGAAGTGGCTGAAACTAAACTCATGTATACACAAATCATTAAAATGTTCGCCTCAGGTTTTCCATCAAAAGGAACGAGATTTGTCGGTAAAGCATGCGTTATTTGGCAGATAGCAATCAAGAACGTAATTTCTTTAGCCGACTCTTTTACTTAACCATGCAAGATCCTACAGTTCAAAGACATACACACAAATCTACAGAGCAAAGGGTTGGTAAAACTGTAAAAACCGCACTCTTGCTGGACTGTTAAAATCTTGCGCTGAATGCTCGAAACGAGGTGACTGAGATTTAGATCTGGGACGCATCTTGTCCTTATCAAACCAGTCTGATATTCTGAAGATCAAGGAGGAAGAGGAAAACGGCTCACTTGCTACACAAGTTTCTATAAAGAAAATTCCACGAAATCACATAATCCAATGAGGAGTAAAATGAAAACAAAAATGCTGCAAACAGATGGCAGAGGGTGTTTTCATTTGCTCATCTTCGTGGCTGATAATGAAGTAACTTATTAGTTTGCTCTTATTTTTCTTAAGTCTCGTTACACAATTCATTCACCCTCATTCTGCGGTCGACGAGCCGGAGCAAATGATAGTGGCAGTAGTGGATCGAATCCCGAGAGACGACAAGCTAGAAGAAACGCGTTGGTTAGCTATTGCTGTATCCCTGTTCAATCCTTGTCCTCATTAAATTGTCCACACGCCTACGTCAGAGCACTCGGATTCTCTTCAGTTACTCTACTTAGGAACTTAAGAGTGATTCAGCCTGTGCCAGTCAGACCTTCCTTTATCAGACTATTACAAGCACATCCCTTTGCCTAAAACTACTGCACTTCTATAAGACTGGACCACAACAATCGCGTGGAAATCACATCAAAACAATATCGCTTAGTGGGAGACATGGGAATACATTTCAACTACAAAAGTAATTTGCCTAATTTTCGAAAAGTATCAGTTAGAGTATTCAAAGAGGCCTGGTACAGGGTCAATGATTGCTTATGTCTACAAGAGAAGTGACCATTACTCTGACGCTGATACGACGGCCTCAAGAGGTAGCATCAGGTATCAGTGGCAGCTAGTGAGACATGGCGACTCAAGCAGTCCTTTGGACAATTAATGCCATAGTTGGCAACTTATAATTACCAACCATTCGTACAACTTTTCGGTCCCCCTCACACTTCATCCATAGCCGAATTGCTAGCCTACGTGGATGTTGCATCGAATTCAGATTGAATGGCTGTCAAAATTGCAGCGATTATTTGGACAAACAACTGTCAACACGATGCTGATAAGTGCATGAGTTGGAGGCACAGCAAGAGGAGGAGGAAGAGTCCAAGACAGAAACCGAAATATTCGGAAACCGATTGAGCGACAGCTTGTAAGTACTTTCCATGATTTCATCATCCGAGTGTCGGACACTTAAATATGGTGGTGAATAAATGGAATTTCCGCCCAAATGATCAATAATACTAAAATGTTGTGGTAGGCATAAATTCTTTGGACTGTGTTGAACTAACACTCATGGAATGAATCCTATTAAACAACCACTATTTGCGCCTTAAAATCACGTCATGTTATGTGAATAACTCTTTGTCAAATAAATGCTGCAACTTCCTTACTGATCGCTCATTTTCCTTATGAGCATCTGCATAACAAAGAGACAGATAGCTTAGACCACCATTGATTTGTTGGAACTCGCCTCATTTTGACTAGCCAAATACAGCTTCGCACCTGTACTCACCAGTTGCATCGTACAGATCGCGTTTGACAGGGGATTCTCAAGTGTGAGTCTTGTTGGTGGCGCTTTGAAATCCAGGTAGGCATGGGCGAATGGAAATTTAGTGTAATGTATCTCTCAGGTGCATATCGCACAAGCAACTAATATATCGGTGTTGGTGACGTAATGAGCGATGTGACTGTGAAGGCCAACTTATACTGCAAGCACTTCTGCTGGCAAATAACTAAAAGAGTCGCAGAACAAGTTAATGAATTGCGCAGCCTTTTATTTTGTCGTTCGTTAATTCATGGCCAGCATACGGAATTTATCTGCCTAACTCCTGCAACTATTACCGCTCACCGTCTGATGCAGCTGTGAGCCAGTGACTGCATCACCCGTGTCACAAACGTCCTTCTTTAAGGTTCCTGACACTGCCTTCTCTAATTATCTCAGCCAGCTTCGTTCAAAGTGGAACTGTTAATTGGTCTTGGGTTCATGGCGCAAGTAATTTGACCAAATTAGCCGAGTCCGCTTTGAAAGTGTGGCATTCATCACTTCCTCTCACGCACTAGTATATTCGAAGCCAAAACATCCCTCATGTGTGCGGCTCCTCAACAAAGCGAATGTTTATTTGTAGACAAAGCCCACTTCGATGCAAACGGGGGACAAGCTACTCGTAGTTAAATCGTTGCTTGTAATCTCTGATTGCTTCGTCTTCTTCCTTCACTTTAGATAACATCATTGGCTATAGTGCCACTTTGAAGCGAATCATGCAGGTACGTGCATTTAGATGCTATGCACTGCGAATAGTTCAGTTGACCCTGAATTCGGAAGTATTTCTGATGTATTTTGATGAAGCGAGTAAGTACATAAGTTGTGATTCGCTATTATGCACTTGTTCAAGCAGAGCTTTGCGAACGGAACATTTTACATTCCGGCGTAAAATTGGGAAAATTTACGTGCATTCCAGGGAGAAGCAGCTATCTCTTTCTCTCCTGCCTCCAATATCGTGGCAACAGCTATTAAGTGGAAAGTTAACTCCACAAATTATAGCAATGTTTTGTTACTATTTTAAACTCTGCGGATTTATCTGAATGACAGCTACTGAGAAATCCGTCCGTCGTTGCATTAATTGCAAGACCGAATTCAATTGACGATTGGGTTTTGCTCTGCCACTTCTCCATCAGATCCCATTTTATGCCTCCTTTTCTATGCTACTGTAGCTGCCTCCCCAACCTCCCTTCCATTTATCTATAGCTGCATTCCTCCCTTCAGTTACTTTTGCATGCACTCATTCATCCTTGTATGTGTGCATGTCTACAAATCCAACTATAAAATATTTTAATTAACATTTACTATCCTCCTCTGATTCCCTCCTCTTTCTAGCTTTTAGGCTCCCATTCTTTTTCTCTCCATGCTTTACTTTGCGTTCCTTGTTGCAGTTGTCCATGCACATGCGAATGCAATCAACGAGGCTGCATTGTACACTACATCAACTGGGTTGCATTTATTAGTCCTCGTTTGACACTGTTGGGATCGTCTCGATCGCAGTGTCTACTGCTGTCTCCAACATCAATGCTTTTTCCTTAGCGTTAACTGCTTTAAAACAGTGATTTACATCTTATTCTCAGTAATAGTGTTGATTGCACAAATGAGAAGAGGTGCCACGTGGTAGCGTTAATGAGGCACCTAAAATGGCCTCAATGAGTGCACTCAGATGGTGTTTTGAGATTACCAACCACACGAAGCCAAGTCGCGGAACACGATCAAGAGGCCGTCCTATTCTTCGACCCATCAACAGCCTCCATACTTTAAAAGATGCAAAAGCCGTGAAAATGCCAATTGAATGCCGAAATCAACTCAACTCAACTCTACTGTTTCCGATCGTTTAGAATTTATGTGTGGTAGTAATTATTGAGGTTGTTTCTAATGCCGGCGGTCTAGGAAACCTTCAAGCTGACCTCGAGTGGTTCACCGTCCCGTTTTTACCTCATTTTAGTATACATGACCAGTCCCATGGCCCAGATGCTCGTAAGCAAATTGTGGAATATCTGCTCTACGTCATGTAAAAGGTATTTGTATCATCCTCAATAGCCATTTAAGGTAAGGATGAATAGGCCCTCAAGCCGAATTGACAGATCTTCGAGAGAACCATTTTGCGCTTTACTGAACGCTTCTTGTCGACGTAGTAGGGGAATGAGATAATTTTCTATGAAAATCTAAGGCAGTACTGATGACAAATGAGACAATAAACTGCATATAACTATGTGAGCACTGTAATTTTATTTTTCATAACTTCATTTTTTGAAACAGTAGCAAAGGGTTGTCATGTGAGGTAGAATAATGCGGAGGAAGAAAAGCGAAGAAAATTCTCGTAACGTTCTACAATGGCTGACAAATACGGAAATGCCGAGATTTCGCCTTCTTCTACCGGTGAATAACTACAACAACAATAACAACAAAACAGTTTCGACAAATAATCTGTGTGCGCAATGTCGATCTGGTCGGAATTGTTGTCTAATTAATCTGTCACGGCTGTCTATTTGTCATTTCATTCATACGTCAGATCAGCACAAATTGTAACGCCGTGTGTCGTTGGTTAGAACCGCAATTCTGCAAAGTCGTATGTCCTTGCCTTAGGACAGAACGACATTTCATTCTGGAACTGCGTTCGAATGTGTCTGTGTCCGCAATGCTGCTAAAAGCAAGTCACTTCAAAATGGGCGGAAAGTCACGGGTCAAAGCTGTCCTACAACACTTTACTGACCTCCTCCGGTGTAAATATGAGGAGAAGAAATCATGAATTCAAATAGTCAAATCAGCCTATAGTGGGAGTGTAATTCGCAGTTTAGCAGGAATGATTGGAATCGTGATTTGACCCAAGCATACTTCTTGTCTATGTGTTGCACATTCTGCTCAATGAAAGTTGTCCTAAAAGCAGACAAAGCTATTTTGACATTAGCTACACTGTACACCAGGGACGAACCGGTTAAAGCCATGCGGGGACTAATCCGCATTCTCTTGTCCATGCTAGCAATTCCCATGCATAATTTTGCATTTCTAATTAAAAAGGGCTTGATAAATGTCAATTTTAGTAAACTAATAATTTTACTAATCTGCCACAAAACGAATTGGCTGGATTCAAAAGTGTAAATGGTGGATTGCTGAAGAACAGCTGCGCCATCGGGATCCAAGAAAAAGCTGCCAAAATGCACATGAATCGTGCAAAGAACGAAGATGTGTACGTCATCAGTGTGTGGAACAGGATGTTTCGAGTGTTTCATTTATCAACGCTTCTCCTCATTAGTATTAAATTACTCACTCGACTTGTCTCAGTGACGGTTTCCACTTCTGCTTTTATCGTCGACACAAATCCACTCCATTTCCTCCAGTTTGGACAAGGACAACTCATCGATCACTAATTACAGAAAGCCTTGTAATGCAAATCCATGTATTTAATCGTGTATGCAGTTTTCTTGTAAAAAGTATTCCTAAATAACTAATTGTCATCAAAGTTCTCATCCTTAAAATCTAGAGGCGGGAACTAAAATCCAAAAAGTGTTACCACTCTTGTAGAACCACGATTTCAAATATACTGAATGCACCACGGGAATCAAAGATGATGAAGATGTTCGACTGTCTGACACTTTTGATTGTTGTGGACGGAAGTAAGGTGTACGAGCCTCTCACCACGCTTAACTACCTCATTGAGGATGTCGATGTGGCTTTCAGTTTGGAATTCTAAGCACATTTATTACCTTCTCACTTCTGTCCCTAGTTTCTCGCTGTCGCAAGGTGAACATCTCACCTAATTGTTCAGTTCAAGTCAGCTCTAGGTGTGCTATGACACCCACCAGCCTGGTATTAGTGTTTTAATCCGTGTTCTTAGGGATGGGGTAAGTAATGGGATAGGTAAAGTGGGAAAGCTTGTATGCCACCTGCGTGAATGCCGGAAGGCAAAGGACACACAGAGTAGTGTAGTTACTCATGCAATAATTCAGAACAATGCAACTGCAGGGGAGGCAAAAAGTAACCTGTTCCTCTGCCTTACTGGATACATGATTCCTCCCAATCTGAACTCATGTTCGGATGGTTGGGGTGAAGACATCTGAAGTATTATACCTCCACACACTTTAATTCGCAGTGCGTTTTTATTCCAATTTGCGAGTAAGTATTGCTTTACCGTGATGATTTTTGTACTTATTGTATGAAATGCTGATAGCTACCTTCATTTTTACCCATTTGTGCGTCAACCGCCGACCGCAGCATTTACACCTTTATTTGCTGGAAATGAGTGGGTGGAGACTATAAGACTGCACCATACGATAATTTTGGTGGCTAGCAATTCTTTTAAAAACTAAACCACCCATTGGGATCATTGATGCGCAAGTCACAAACGCTTTGAAACAACTTTTCTGGCCAAGCAATCGCCCAGATGCAATGCAATGTGTGACCTCAGACATTGTTGCTTTAACATTGAAGGCGGCTTTCTAAGCAAACGCGCTACTGAGGCATCGTAGCAGTTACTTTTTATCGTAGTCGTACAATACCATAATTTTGATACAATCATCATATCTTTTCATTCATTAGAGACAGTTGCTATTTCAATTCTCACATAAAGGCAGACGCAAATGAATCAATAGCTTTGGTTAAATTTCGGTTCGCCTTAATAATTCTAAGGCAGAATGTCATTGCCAACCCGAAGTACTTTAGTGGTAGTGGAAGAGACGGAGAGAATAACCCAACTATTAATTGCTCTATGATAAGATATCGAAATCACTGCTTAGACATTGGTTTGCCACATAAGTGTTAAGACTTATTTTCATGCGAGTCTTTTGGGCGCAGTCTAAAGCTCACCAATTCGTGATGACAGAGAATCTGGACAGGTGTTGGGATATCTGAGTTGCCCAACGTAGACCAGCGTTTGTCCCAAAAATATACTACGGAGTCAAGCGGTGGCTGATGGGTTTCCTTAAGCAAAATCTTTCTCAACATGTGCGATAGTAAGATTTTTCTATTTGTAAGCGTTTCGAGCTGTGCTCATTGTTCCAGGAGTTGATTAATCTTTTGTGCACTGATCAGATATTCGAGGCGAGGCCTTTTACGCCCCAGTCAAAAGTTTACGCGAATGACCGCTCGACACCATAGGTTGAGACTCACCACGGCCTGTAAAATCACTGATAGGCATAACATTGGCTTTTCAGTGTTAATCTTATCATTGTGTAGAGATAATTAAGCACAAGCACGAGGGCAACGATTTGGCGACTAAAAAGTATTCCATTAGCCCTTTGAGAAATGCGTTTTATATGGTAAAGAAGACGTTGAGCCCTCCCAAGCACGCATACGTATATGTAGACGCCTTATTTAAAGGCATTGATTTTAGTGCGATTCTAACACGGACCCGTTTTTAGCATTTGTGCTCAGATCTCCTTCAGAGGTCTCTGAGCCCGGTGGAGCAAGCATTAAATGATGCAGGGTTGGAAAAGGATGATGTCCGCGAGATATTGATGGTAGGCGGATCGACGCGTATTCCAAAAGTGTAGCAGTTGTTGCAAAAGTTTTCAATAGCAAGCAGTTGAACTATTGCATAAATCCGGACGAGGCGGTGGCATATGGTGCGGCGTTGCCAGCGTTTAGTCTGGCTGATGACAAGTCGGAGAAGGTACAGAATATGGTGTTATTGGAGGTGGCGCCACTCTCACTGGGTGTGGAGACGGCAGGTGGTGTGATGACGACGTTGATATAGCGCAATGCGAAAGTCCCGCCAAAGAAGATCAAGATCTTCTTCACGTGTTCGGACAATCAATTGAGTGTGTTGGTGCAGGTGTACGAGGGTGAGCATGCAATGACGAGAGATAACAACTTGTTGGGCAAATTTGAGTTGTCAGGTATCCTACTGGCACCGTGCAGAGTACCTCAGATCGAGGTATCCTTCGACCTTGACAGAAATGGCATTTTCAATATGACGGTGGTGGACAAGTCGTCAGGGCGGCGCAACAGCATCACCATCACGAAGGACAAGGGCCTTCTGTTGGAGAAGGAGATACAACAGATGGTGAATGATGCAGAAAAATTGAAGTTGGAGGATGAGAAAGAGAGGAGCAGGATAGCATTGAGAACCATTCTGGAAAACTACGTTTGCAGCATAAGATCGAAAATGAATAATGATGAAGTGAGAGTGTTAAAGCAGAGTTTCGGCAAAGTATGCTTACAACGTGTGAGACGACTCTCAGGTGGATGGATTCAGACCAACAGGCCACAAGGATGAAATACGAGCTTATGTACAACAATTTGAAGATTCTGTTAGTGAGCATGGGGATTTGACAATTGGGACGCACACCTTTGCACATTTGACCGTAGAAAACGTAAAGTAACAGTAACGCATTTAGCTATTATTCATCAATGCCATTAATATTATTGTTTAGTATTTACCATTATCCATCTTCACTTACTTCGCTATTCATTTTCTGTTACCCGCGCTTAGTCTGCTAGGAATTCGAAGCAGTCGCCTGTGCGAATAACTTGTGTCCGAATGAGCAATTGTGCACACATTCCCTACCATCAAGTCTAGCATCATGCCATTGTCCGTATCGACGACGGCAAGTGTGTCATCAAGCTTGATGGGGTAATTTGACTAAAAACTAGGGTTTCCGAGAATAACGCTCTATACCGAAACTTGAGAACGTGTCAAAAGTTGATCTGTTACCATATTCACACTTGTATCAAGTGCGGTGTACTGCCGAGGCATTTTTGGCGTATCCTGTCCGGAGCACCAGGAATGGGATAGGAACCGGCATCTCTAAGTAGTTGCTCTTTGTAGAGTTAAAGAGATTGATAGTGTGTTGAAGTTTGGCGGCGTAAAAATGCCGCTCTTAAAATTGAAGCGAATCACTGGGCTGAATTCGGGATTGTTTAGGGTGCTTGCATGCAGTTAGCGCACTCAGGCAGGTACGAGAGAAGGTAAAATGATAGGAGGAGCGCAAAGGAGCGGCTGGTGTTGCTTTAAATGTGGCCTTATTACTATGAATGTCCCATGTCGTTTGCAAAACTAACGCATTGCTTATGCCGAATCGAATTGTAGCACCACTTAATTGGCAGGCGTTTGTGCCGAAATTGACGACAAACCTCGCATCGACTACTCGTGTGGCTGCCAAAAATTGAGAGATAGGGAGGCAAAATCTAGGAGGGAACCATTAAAGTAAACAAAGGCGAGTTTTTAAGACGACTTGTGAAAGGACAGCCTAACAAGAATTTGTGAGTAGCATTGTTAGGGTCGTTTGACTGTATTGTCGCTTTTAAAGTCAAATGCTTGTACGGTAAAGGCTCCTTCACTGAAAAGGCACGACAACCTACCTAACCATTCTTGCCCAACTCCCTGTCGTTCCGCGTCGCTTCTCGTCATTCTGATGCCAATGTCGACATGTCGTCACCAAAGCCTCGCCTTCAGTATGTGTGCTTCTTATGGGGAGATCCCGCAACAGCCAGTGATGGGATCATTTTTCGTACGTCGAGTCCATGTGTACTGATCTGACATCCATCGCTTGTTTGGTTGCCGCTGATGTGGAGGAATGTGTAATCAAAGTTGGCTGCCTGATGTTAGACTCAAACGCCTAATAGTAGGATGAAATATGGCAGTGTACGTGATCGGATGTAATTCTATGTAAAAATGTAACAGACACATCGATGCGACAACAATAAGGTAGCCTAAATATTGACTAACATACAATCCAACGCGATTGTAGCGTTTGAATAGACACCAAGGCGGGTAACTTGACATACCGCATCTATATAACCCTGACCAGATCGGCAATCAGGTACCCAAGTTGTGAGTGAAATTATCTGTTATAAACCATTTCTACTGATTGCTTAAAACGCAAAGTAACTCTCAAAATAGATGTGATTGCTTCAAGAGGAAACATGGGTCATAGAAATGAGGCATTGGCCAGTCATGTGTGTGTGCAGTGAAACCAAAGACAAGGTAACCGTGCAACAATTTTATGAATCCTTTATTGGTCCAGTTTATTTCTCTTATTGGCTCCAAAATGGCACACACACGTTGGAAATTAAATGCCAGTAAATAGGTTGGAGGATGTTCTCTGTTGCAACTCAGAGGTCTAGAAGTGGGTGCACTCAATCCGTGCGCATCCATGCTGTAGTCGCTCCGCGTCATCGTGCAGAATACTTCCTGCTAGTTATCATAGCTGATGAATGGAAGAAGCGCACTTTTACCGAATGCTTTGAGACTACAGCTGTCATGCAGGGTCTCGTGATGAGAAATATCCCATTGCACATTGCGTAATTCGTCTTGGCATTGTTGCTGTTTTTGTCCGCAAGCGACTCTACGCACATCTGATCGCCAGATGCAAGCAACTTGAACTTTTGGACTTCTATATGATTGCTGTCTTTTATTTGACAATTGTAATGTTTTTGTTACATTGCCAGGGATCCGTTTTCTGAGATGCGTGCGAAGATGCGCCAGTTTAAATGGCGCATAATTCGATTGTTCATACTCATGCTGGCGACGATTGTATTCCATAGTGAATGGATTTGGTTGCGAATAGGTATCATGTGCCTAAATGCATTGGCACTGACTTGATGGTGAGCAAGCAAGACGTCGATGGTGGAAGTTATGCAATGAGGTGCCTGCGCTGTCAAAAAGTGGGGCTGTATTTTAGTGAGTGGATGTGAAGTGTGATATGTTGTCTGTGTACTGCAGTGACATCAGGGCTTGTGAACCCTTTTGAGTAGCTAAAGGAAACGCATGTTGATCATACAGAGAGGTGGGACTTTTGGCCTTTCTCACTATGCTCTTTTGACCGACTGCCACCTCTCTTCGTTCGGCAGCATTGCTAGGAGGTAAATAGCAATGAGGAGCATCTTGCTTGTATTGGTGGCACTCATTCTAAGATGCACAGTGACATGACTGTTCCCGTGAGAGGAAATGAGATTAGCATCCTTTTTGCCACCAATGTACGCCATCTGGGTGCCCAAAAGCACACCATTATAGCTAAGTTAAAGGACGTGATGAAAACGGCTGCCTGCCGACCTCTTAGTTTGCTCTGATTATGGAGTTCGGATTTAATCAACAGAAACGCGGGCATCGGACTAGTTATAAGGTCAGTTCTATTGGCCAAAACTGCTAAGCTCATGCGCCGCAGATGGACCAGCCACCAACGGCAGAACTTCTGGCGATTATTCACACATCTATTTGATTGGACGCAGGTGCGAAGCAAAATGTCCTCAATGCCGATGGCTTAGTAATTCCTACAACAAGTCACTCAGTAGTGTTTTTATGCTTGAAAGCATCACATCAAACTTTGACTGCTGATGATGCACTGCAGCATGGCTTACTATTTAGCACAATCATGGATAGAGTTGGAGGATTTCAAATGCTGCATGGCTGGTTTGCGTCAGTGTGCTGTAGCCTAAAACACTACCGTCCTATCACTCCAGTTGACTCTAAAGTGAATAAAAGCCGCATGACAAATGTGCGGTATAGTTTGGGGATCATGAGCTTAAATGGCATTAAATTAGATGAGAGTCAATATTTGGGTGGCTGTGTGGTGCGATAACAATGCAGCGATGAGACGTCCTGAAGGCAAGAGTGTTTGCACGATGGAGTTAAAAGGCCAGACTTAAAGGCTCCTTTGGGATCTGCACAGCAGTAAACGAGACAATGAGCGTGCGCAAGCCTTGGCCGAGAGGGACTGTAATGCTATCAGGATGTTAAACTAAATCGCATCAATCGAAACAGCATTTTGATAAATTTACCACGTCAACAAATCAAACACACGTGCCCATTTATAAACACAAATATATTTTGGAAATATCACGTACAAGGGAGAGGCGGCTGAATTTAGGAAATGGTGGCGACACATCTGCATGATTGCGATCAAATAATATGAACCCTACACACGTGACTTTTACTTGGAGGGAGGAGAAGACGCGGATGTCCATCCCATTATAGCAGTCCATGTTAAATGGTGTGAGCTAATCACACGAAGTGAGTCATCAAATGCGGTGATCAGGATGAATACAGTGCAGAATTCAGTAAAAACACACAGTCTCACTCCAAAATCTGCAAGCACCAGGAGTCAGCGAGCATGGTGGAGGAAAAAGTTGGAAAAGGATAAATACGTATAAGAGTAATTAAAAACATGTAACAAAACAAAGAACTAAAAAGAGATTGAAATCCAAAGAGCAAATTTAAACAGCAGTTGAAAGATAGAAAAGATGAATTGTCAAATCCAAAAGCAATTGAGGAAAGAAGACAATGAATAAGAGGGAAAATGAACTGAAATAAATGACAATAATAAAAACTAAAACAAGGCAAAAAATGCATAAAAAGGTTAAAAATGTTCCAGCAGTAGCGTTGGCAGCAGCATCAAGGGCAGGAGGTGTAGGTTGAGGAGAATGTTGACGTCTTGTAATTTCAGCAAACAACGTGGCAGCGCAGAGAGCGGCAGAGGGATTAAGAGACACGTAGCAAAGTGGAAATCGGGTGAGACGCCTGGAGTGGTTTGGTAGGTAGGTTAGTAGGTGAATGTGAATGAGGTAGTTAGAGAATGTAAAGTGATGGGCTGAATGAATGAATGGTGCGGATAGGGGGTGGAAGCATGCAGAAGACAGAAGGAAAAGGGAGAGGAGTACGGCGGGAGAGAGCACGGCGCTTGGCAACAGCACTGAGCAATTTCTGTCAGTGTTGATGCCAGCGCCACACTCACTCACCCATTTTTCTTATAGTATTTATATTTTTATGAGTATTCGTTAATTACTTTTAGCCCTACGTATTTACTGTTACTTACCTTTTACTTTACCTTCCTGCCTGTTTGCCGCTTTCCCTTGTCTATGTTATGGAACCGCATTCCCACATCGTTCCCTTTCTCATCCAAAGTGAGTTTTCGTCCCGCCATTGTATATATACTTTGTTCCACCAATTCTATTAAACACTCTAAATCCGTTCCCCCTTAAGTCTGTCTTTTTATTGGTTGAGCTCAATGTTTGTCCTTACATCTCACCCCTTGTCTTGTCAAATATCGAATTCTACATTGCTATTAGTGCCTGTTTTTATTAGTTTTTTGATTACCACAGATTCTCGTTTCTATCCTTGCAGGTTTCTGCAGTAACTGTTATCGTTTGTTCCCCATACCTTCCTGTCCGAATTTCTCCAACGTAAGCATTGTGGTGATGGACTTTGTCCCTTTAAAGTTAATCAGCATTAGCATTACGCTCTCTGTATACCACGACGTCAGTGTTTACATCTCTGGTGACCAGTAATTGTCGGTAGCCATGTCTTCTCACTTTATCTTGTTCCCTTTTTTTCCAAATCGGTTCCTACAATCTTTTGTTGATCCCCGTGATTAGACAAGGTGTTTGCGAATGCGCTTCTGCTGAGTAGGCACTGTGACACCACCCTGATTGACACCAAGGCATGCACCACTGCCTGTGGTAATGGATAGAACTCTAGTTTGTGTTGTGATGCCGAGGAATTGTAAGGTCCTCTTGCATGATTATACTCCTTCATCAAACATGGAGGGAATTTAGTCAGGATTTTTCCTGCATTTCTGTTGGATTAAATTGTGTCTAATATAACCCTCGTATTATCCCTTACACATCGGTGCTACGATTAACTTCTCATCCCTTCTCTACGTGTGCAACAACACTGCTTCCAATCTCGCGTGACTGATAATGTCACTAGGAGTAGTAGGAGTCCTCCACCGACCCATTCATCCATTTGCGTAGATCCATCAGCACTGTAAGCATTAACTGCCAGACGGTTTGATGTTACCCACTTCGTCTGTTCCATTTATTGCTTACTTTGTTCGCCAGGACATGCAGAGAATGCTCTACCGCGTTCAGAAGCAGGTCGAAATAGCGGCTGGACGATTACGTGCAGAATAGACGGACACCCTCTGCCCCTAACTGTCATGCCTCCAGCGTGTAGCACGTCTGGCCTTCGTCGCAAAATTACGTACAGCTGTGAGGCATTACGACGTCGGGTCAGGCATCCTAATGGCATAAATCGAAGCTCCGCGTTTAATCAGCGGCATTAGTTATTCTTAGCAAACATTCAGCATTCCTAAGAGTGATTACAATTTCCTCCGCCAATATTTTCGGGCATCATTGAGATGTGCAAGAAAATGAAGGCACAATTTGAGTAGGGAGATGGGGTGCATTTTATGATGCGACAGTCGAAATTGTTGATGCAATGCTGTCAAAAGTTTGTATTTTGCAATTTTCACAGCTCATCGGTTGCCTTGTGTAAAACTTTGGTGACGAGTTGTAACTGAACGTGACCCACCTCCTGTGGATTGCGACTCGACAAACCTCACAATCGCATACAACTCGACCACATTTATAAATGCTACATTTTGACAAATGCCAGGTTGTAAAGAGTGCTGGGCACTGAGCGAATTTTCGGAAGCTTTAGCCCGGTGGAGGGATACTGTCTTCTTCTGTGTAATCTGAGTATACTGACAATTTCTAAATAGGCAGGGACACTTAAGCACTTCAAATGAATACCTCCAACTGAAATAGAAGTGAGACGATCAAAATAATGCTCTGACAGTCTCCTCTTCTCCACCCAGTTGGCAAGTAAGCAGATGCCATATGCCACTGCAAATCTAGCAAATACAAAAGGAGAAACATACCTTAGCGAATAATTTTGCCCAGTTCATCTTTACCCATAATTTAGACGTGGCGCTACTCCATTTGTGTGAGTAAATTAAGTGGATGGACAATGAGACAAAAAGGACCGTGGAGTCACAAGAAGCTAAGTTTGTTGGTACGATACAAGCAGAAGATTAAATGGAGTGGGTTGCTTGGTTCATTGCCCTTCGCATTCCTCTTCATTGCAGCTATTTCTGTCCTCTTTTTCATTAATTATTTACTGGAATGTCATATTTACATTTTTGATTGCAGCGAAATGCATCGGTTCCAATCTCGCCATTTAACAGCCTTATTGTGTGACACCTTATCTATTAATTCAACCTTTGCTCAATGGTATAGGGAATGCAAACTCACTTCAGTAGTTAGACTTGTGATCACTTCAGCATGTCTATTTCGCGCACACATTTGTATTTAGCTATTTAAACCGGCGCATCTTCGCACGCATAACAGAAAATGGATCCCTGACAATTTACAGAAACATATTACGATTGTCAAATAAATGGCAGCAGTCTTGTGGAAGTTCAGAAGTTCAGGCTGTTTGCATCTGGCGATCGGATGTCCATATGATCAGTTGTAGGCGAAGCCAGCAACAACACTGAATCCAGTGATGGATTATCACCACCAATTTGGTGTGCAATGGGATATTCCTCGTCACAAGACCCTAAATATGACTACTTATGGAGGTTTATTAGCTGAATACAGACTAAACCTGCATGACAACTGTAATCTCATAGCACTCAATAAGGGTGCGCTTTTTTATCGGCTGTGGCAACTAACAGGAAGCATCCTGCATGATGATGCAAAGCGATTGCTGCGTAGATGCGCACAGGTTGGGTGCATTAATTTTTAGACCTCTGAGATGCAACAGGGAATATCTTACAACTCATTTGCTGTCGTGTAATTTCCAACGTGTGCATGCCATTTGCGAGCCTATACGAGAAATAGACTGGACCAAGAAAAGATGCATAAAATTGTTGCATTGTTACCTTGTCTTTGGTTTCATTTATTTCATTTCTATAACCCATCTTTCCTCTTGAAGCAATTACATCTACTTAGAAACAAAAATCGCTTTCCATTAGTACAAATAAGTCAGGTGGGTTGTTCAAACCTTGAATTAATAGTCATTTGCATCGACTTCTCAATCCTGTGAGTAACGAATAATCAAAAGGTAGGAATCTTGATACACACGAGCTTGTCTCAACTACATTACACATATGTGTGAGAGTAAGCTAATGAGTAACTGATTGGGCTGTAGTGCTTTCACACAGGACTAAACTAGGTCGCCGCGTTCCAAAATATTAAGCAATCCGCCTAGCTAGAAAATACTCATGAGAAGAAAGGTTAGCGAGAAGACATTTCTAAGGCAGTCAAACAAACTCACCAGGGGACTTACAACATCTCAACCCTCACGACTTAAGCACATGCATCTGTACGGCAGCATCTACTTCTGAAACTGCGTATGCCTAAATGTGTCTCTGTCACTTGGTCCACCGGCACGCACAGCCACCACTGACCGTTTCTAGTATGGTCTAAAGTAACCATTAGCGAAATTTAAGTGAAGCTTACAGGGATGAGGCAACCTATGGTACATTTGAAAAGGTCACTACGAAAGTAATAAATTGCTTGATGATAATGGGCACACTAATTGACCGATTTGCTAGTGACCTAGATTAAATTGTTTGAAATCACCCCAAAAGGGTAAAGCCATTTGAGAACTAAGGAGATTGAAGAGCTTTATATTAAAAGCTGCTCATGTCGGTGGTCAATTATTCATAACACCACGTCAGCTCGTAGTTAAATGAAGGCGAATAAATAATAGCTTGACAGATCTTTTACCAGGAATATTGCATTTGTGGAAAATTTAAGTTTTAATCTGTTATAGTCTGCGCAGGTGAAGTATTTGGCTATGCACAGGATTTACGAGGCGACACACCTAAAGACAACTACCGTTGGAATCAAACTAAGCTGCGTTGGTTTAAAGCCGTCGAAGTAGATCCACAAGTAGTGGTGACTGTAGGAGTTGATCTGCTGCTCGTTGTGATTGCAGAGGTTGGTGCAGATCCCTATTTGTGACATCTGCGCCTTCACCTTCTGGCTATAATTAGATTATGCATTTTTTACTACCCCTAATGTTTGCAAATACACCTAACTATAAACTCTGCATTAAGGGGCTTTCCAATTACCTTACTTGTTGCATTAATTGAAATTGAATAAAGCGAAATTTTGGCTTGAATACCGAAAAAGCCCTGATCAAGGCTTATTTTCGTGCATTTTGCTTAAAAGCAGGGTAGTGGATTTGCATCCTATAGCCGTAGTGTCATTACTATCGCATACCCAAAGTAAGAACTGATGTAGCACAGTCCGTCGTGAGATAAGAATGAAGACACTTTGCCTAGGCTTTGCTTAACTAAAGGCGTAGATGCAACTTGAGAGGCGATGGATGGTTGCCTGTGCCTTACCACAAAGATTCCAGAGGATGATGTGGCCAGTATTGCGACTGTGACATTGAATTGGCAAATTTCTTGACGTTCATGCCGTATTGGGGTTGATCGCAGAAGGCTTCACGTGTCGAGAAACACTATCACCCACTCACCATGGCATTAAATGCGTTAGCTCTATCAATGACATCCTCATCGGAATATTTTGGAAATGTGAGTAAATGTGAAAGGAGCCCAAGGAAAAGAAGTGTAAAAACATGTAAAAGGCATTTCAGTGGTCAGCTTCGAGGCTTCGCGCAGCAGCTTAACCACAAAAGAAGGCAAAGTGATTTACACAAAGCCGCGTATCGCATACGGAGACATTCAGATACTCTAACACACATTCTGCCTATGTCGGATACCATTGAGATGTGCTAAGAAAAACGCCAGCATTGGTCGTAAAATGAATGCAAGGTTTGCAATTTTCAGAAAAGGCATTCTGCAAAGGTAACACGAGACTGCAAAACTAGTCAATTTTTAACGAACGTATTGAAAGCAAATGGGTATTAATTCGTGTTGCATACAGTAAACTGTAGCATTTATAAACGATCTACTCATCACACATTCACAAAGTATTTGCATTTTCATGAAAACAATTAAGAGCCAAAAGAGACACAACATTTGGGCTATTTATGGGCGTGCATTACAATGCTGTTGAAGCATTTGTTTAAGAGTGCATGGATTGAGAGCGAAACGTAAGAGAACCCACAGAGTTGATGGAGCAACATTGAAGCGAATGGAATTGACACGAAAAATAGGGCAAATAAAAGCGCTATGTGAGCATTAATTAAGCGGTTCTTATTCAAAATGAGCTCTTCTACAAACGTCAATTGTTAGAAGAAACGCATGTCCTGTAGAGCAGCATTCACTCACCAAAGACGGCAATTCAGGAACTCGTTTTCATCACTGCATTTCCAATCAGCGGACGACCCAGCCAGAGCGACAATGTCAGCTTTGTAAAACCGAACCCCTGTTTGCTAGCATAAACATGTAAGGACAATCTTTTCATACATGGGGGCAGGACCAAGGGCAGGGTGACTCGTAAGCCAATTCCACAGTGCTGATTGATGGCTAAGGTGCGACATCGATTACACTAGTAGAATGTATACGAATTGGGCATTGAGAATCCCCTGCAATGTGTCGCTGTGACCTAAGAACAGCCCGTTTCGGTAAGGTGGCTAACCTCTTCGACCAAAGATTCAACTATGGGACATGAGGTCTGGTGGGCTCTTATGACCAGGAGCATCACAGCATTCAATTAAGAAGAGGACGCTGGGTGAGGGTTAAAACAACGCAGTGAACACAAAGTGGTAATTTGGGCAAAACTAGTTAAAATGACGACCTCACATACATTGATCCTTGAGAGTTGGTATCGTTACCATGGAAACAAACACAACAACAAATAAACAAGGTTGGTAGGGAGAATTAGAAACCTACCGTTCATCATCGAGTGCACGTGAATTCTTATAACACAAATGTTTTAAGAGTGGAATTCGTTTGCGGAAGACGAAAAGTAGGACTAGGAGGATTATGACTGTCAGAGGAATGAATATTCCCAGCAGGATTTTTAGCAGTCGATTAGCTGTGGCTGAAGAATCAAGGAAATCTGTGAGCATGTGAACTAGAATTTGTAAGCGAAGGTCAAGATTAGGGAAGAAAAGCTGTACAAAGTTTGCACGTGGTCAGAGTTCACAAAACAAAATGATGAAGGCGGAGGCCATCGTGTCGATTAACTGTTAGAGAGTCAAAAACTTATGCTAATGTCACAGTTGAGGAAGGTATTGCAAGAGTGTTATTTGGTACAACAGCATTGGTACACCAAATCTGAAGGCGGTTTAGAAAATTTAAGAAAATGCAATTTGAATTGGATCCGTTTTTTAGACACCAAAACTGCAAACATGTCCATTTTTGTAGAGTGCATTTATGAAAATATGTCTTCAAGTCCCTTCCTAACTTCATGCCTGTCCTCCCACACATCTCTACTGCGAAATCATTGCGATGCAATCAGAGCAGAGGTCACATGGTGGATTCACACCGACTTCATGCTCAAGCTGCGATGGTTAGCATTGGCACCAGGGTTCGCATTTCACACCGAACGTGATGTCACGCAATTTCATTTCTATTATCACCATCCACCAAAGTGCAAGTGAACATTCACTAGACATGCTTCGTGCAAATCACAACAAGTGAGCATTTCTCATCTACTATAAGAGTGACATTTCTACAAGCATGGTTCGAAGTCGGTGTTGAAAGCAAACAGATCTGCATTTGACACAACTCGGAGGTTTGCAAACGAAGACCATACAGTCGGTCTGGTCATTGCATTTGGGTGAGGCGCTCAAACACACTTTTTGTGGGGAATACAGAGTAAAAGACCGGCGCTTGTGCATTCGTCCATATTTTTGTCTTGCACTGTTTCTCTTCAGATCCTGCGACATATGCAGCCAACGCGTCCATTGCATCCTTGGCACTCATTGCCTTCCCCATTACCGTGTGAGCCAAACTCCCTATATGTTGCTACTCATTCCCATCACAATTACTGTCGTTGTATTATGGTCTTGGTGTGTGCTACGACAAAACAGCACTATTACTGGGACTGCATCTTATCTGACAGGCTTGTGGTGGCGGGCACATCACTACATTTTAGCTCGTGTTAATTTCACGCTTCCCTCACGAGCGCAACATTACCGAGCCAGTTGCAGTCGCACAATTTCGCATATATGTATTCGAGAAGCCACCAATCTCCTTTGAATAGCCTCCGCACCTATGCACAAATCCCACATATATCCGTGTACCTGCGAGTAAATGAGCAGGCTCAAATATTTACAGCTTGTGAAATGATACGTACATGGGGGTCGGCTCTCAACTGCTTAGACAATAATCCTCCACATTTTACATGTTGACTTTTAGGCACCATGCACTTGCGCATCCATTTTTTTCAAGAAGAGCGTCGCTGTGTCGAGTCGAATGTAGCAGCGAATATGCAGTTCTTTCTTGCGATTTATTCATAAAACAGGAATGCTAGGGTCGCCCAGATGTAAGCAAAGCAAAGCTGCATTAGTCAAGCCAAATGAACTGCCAGTTTCCTGACTAGAATGAAGCGGTGAGAAAATGCAAAAAGGGCATTCTACATAATCTCTTGCCCTTCGTTCATTTCCACTGATCCCATTCTATTATATCCCCCTCTACTTAAGTTATCCCAAGTCTCAGAAGTTTGACACCCACAACTCACAATGCTACATAAATTCAGATCACTACTCGACAGTGGCTGCGGATTGTCACGCGTGGTTCATCATTCAACCAATCCGATCAGTGCTTAGGCTTCAGCATTCCGTCATCATGCGCTCCCACTCATGAAATGCTCTGTTCGTATCTATACACCGAAACAGTTCATCAATTCTCAATCTCGTGGAGGCAAGGCAGCATGCGATTCTCCCCAGACATGCCGAATGCTACGACCAAAGAGAGAGTAAAATGTGCAAAGCATCACGGGTATCTACACCCGATAGGCGCATTTCACCTATGTCTATGAATGTGTCATCAACGTCGTCACAGATAGGTCAAAAAAGGAGGTGTTGTGGAACATACTCATATGATCGTGTGACGAAAATATCCTCCCAAAACTTAGAAAAATCAAAAGTGGAAGAAAGGACAGAAAGGAAGAACATTTGACAATAGTAAAGAGAACGCAAATAAAGTCTGGCGAGTAGCATGAGGAAAAGTAAGAACATTTTGATGGTAATTGTGTAAAAGGTAGTGAGACGACGCGGAATTAAAGAGCGATGATGGCAACAGCAGCTACATTGCTAAACAAGGGAAAATGTTTGGTCACTTCTACATTGCGAAAGAAATTAAGTAGAAGGAAATCTGTAGACGTCCACACAGTTGGCAAGGCCGTTGGAAGTAACTAGACCGCCACCATCGCCACAACCACCACCAACACCAGCACCATATCTGTCCATCCCAATGACTTCATATTTTTGCTCTAACACAAACACCGGCACCACTCCTTCCAATGCACCTGCTGCACAGTGCAGAAGGTGAGGTCACACAGACTTCTGTCAATTTCCATTTTTCAATTCTGCTGTACACTTGTGTGTCTTACATGGACTGCGATCGACGCCTTCTATCAAAGTGCCACTGCCACTCAAACGGTCAACTAACATTGCACATTCACCAGATATGCTTTTTGCACGAAATCGACAAGTTAACGTTTCTTGCCTTCCGTAAGAATAGTTAAATTTCTGAAGTCAGCATCGCTACAAGGAATTTCACCTGTTCCATCAATAAGGCCAAACCCAAGTGCCTCGTTTCTAGACGCGAGCTGAGCGCCTTTGATAGAGGACGACACAGCCATCGCGACATCCACACCTAGGAGACAGTTTCGAACACACACTTTGTAGGGAATGTTTGGCAATAGGCCGTGAATGGTAAACTCTGTCTCAAATTTCACATTGCAGTTCTTCTCCTCCGATTCCGCGATGTATGCAGATAGGACTCCCCGCAACCAAGGTCACCCAGTCTCCTCCATCATACCGTCACCTCATTATGACCCGTAGCAGTCACGTTGATGATGGGTAGAACTAAGAGGTATGAAATGTTTAACAGTAAAACACCCGGTGCCTGCTTGTTTCTCGTGAACTAATGTAGAAGTGGCTCATCATGCCGTTGTATGCACCAGACTCTAAGTGCCCTGCAAGATATCCCTACTAGCAACACTGTACATGCATTGTGCACTTACCTCTTACAAAGCGCTATCCGGCGTCCAATCAGTGCTTACTGCAGCAGAATGTGATGCAACGACATTAAGTTGCTTTGAGACAACGGCCGAAGTCCTAGAACACCGCCATTCACAAACCACTATGATAAATGTGCAGTGGTCGACATCACTTTATGTCGCCTCTCTTATAAATGTGCGACGCATACTGCATTCCTTCCTTCATCCCTTTCAAACAGTGTTAAGCGTCCAATCGACTGCTTCAACCCACAAATATCTCCAGCTTATGTCCGCGAGTGGAAAAGGCACGTACACCTTTAGTCCAGATGGGTTGCATGCTAGTCTTGCGAGGAACTTAAAATGACATCAGTGCACACAGACGACCACAGCATCCTGCGCGCTAGACCCCTTACATTCATCAGCAGTGAACAGTAGTCTTCAGTCGATGCTACAGGGACGGTGGATTATTACTGCCAAATCACAGATATGCTTCGTAAGCAGGGCAACGAGTCAATATTTCTCACCTCTCATCGGAATGATTGTGTTTTATTGCAGGTGGCATTGCTGCAAGCGTATTTGTTTGTATGGAAGATATTGGCGATCTCGAGGACATTGCTTGGCACGAAATGTGCGCCTTCGATGAAGGAGGATACAGCTTTCACGATCGCAGTTTCTTGGCGGCATTTTTGAACCCACACTTCATAGGGAAAAAGTGGTGCGACATTTCAAACCACGCACTGATGTTTCTTGTTGGACTTGCAGTATTTATGCTTCCCCATTCCTACGATGTATGCTAAAACCTCATTTGCTGGATCCTGGTCACCCGTTATACTCCATTTCACAATCACCTCGAAAGGACGCATCACATTAAATGCGATGTTTGTTGAGGCCAGAAGAATTGCAATGAATGATAGCTAAATATCTGTGGCCCGTTTAATCCACGTAAACTACCACTCCAATATGCACCAGATCCTCAGTATGCTTAAATCCGCTTCCATCACCAGCAATCTATGTGTCACACATTGCAACGGATTCGCACATTACTCTCGCCTCAATATTCTGCAATCACCTTTAAATACCATCAGCATCTTCACTCGCCCTATTAATAATTCTTGTCAGTTTCTGTGCTGAGGGCGGACGCCCACCTCGGAACAAATGCACATAGGTTAGTCCGTCCTCAACTGAATTAGTGTTTGCATGGTCGATTCGCATTCTAACAGGTGCTGAGTTGCCCTTTCGCAGTGCATACTGTTAGGAATAAGCGGTTGCGGCATGTAACGTCTTTGCAAACGAAACAACGTTAGAGGGGTCCA
The DNA here is from genome assembly GCA_036345935.2 of Taenia hydatigena. Taxonomy (NCBI): domain Eukaryota; kingdom Metazoa; phylum Platyhelminthes; class Cestoda; order Cyclophyllidea; family Taeniidae; genus Taenia; species Taenia hydatigena. The sequence continues at coordinate 7,971,638 of JADWOT020000001.1, read as the reverse complement.
TTTGTGAGCGACGTCCAAGGCTATAAGCAAAGCCACACTTGTCATGCCAAATAAAATGCCGGTTCACTGACCTGAGTAAGGCGGTGCCGTAAAGCAACTCAATAATTTAGCTATGAGTGTTAGGTCATTTGCGATGCATTCTATTCCTTCTACGTATAAGCTATTCGCCTCAACTCTGCTTTGTTCCATTATGTCCCCGTCCACTCCGCACTGTCCAAGTCCCAAATGTCTGACGCGCACAACTCGCGATGATTGAGAGATCCAATTTATTAGGCCACTCTACTACAATTACAAGACTTGACATGTGTTTCTTTGACCTACTAACCTAGTTAGTGTTCAGTGTTTGGTCGACTACTTACACGGGTGAAAACGTTGTCTGGGATTACGTTTGTAAACTGCAGTTTTAGACAGCATTTCTTACGATAGACAGAGGTGTGTGTATTCAAAGAATCGTGTGCTCCCGCTCTCTGTGGATCCATTGATTGGGAGCAGAGCAAATATTTTGACAGTTTAAAAAAGCAAATACTGTTATTGTTTTTAATGTAGTGATTAGATTAAGATGGCACAAACCCGGTGGACTTGTTGCACGTATGCGTCTGCAAAGTAGAAGATGAATGAAATATTCATATGAATGACCCATGGTAAGTTCCTCGTTGGCCTTATTCGGCTTTAAAACTAATCTTAGGCAAATATTTGAACTAAAATGCGGCACACTGCCTCTAGCTTGCGAGGTAGAACAGAAATCACAAGGAGGGGTTTTCAACTGGATGGAGGAAGCAACAAAATGCTGTATCCAATAATCTAACCAGACGATTCTGCCTTTCAAATTGTGTTGGTGTTAAGATGCCCCTATTTTCTACTGAATATATAACGATAGCGCTTCCATTAGTACGCGAAGTATACTGGCAGGCTGGCTGACCTACTGCGTTTAGTCAAATGTCATAGAGGAGAACTGGAAGCCAAAAGGACGTATGCTTCTGCATGATCTTATTACTTCAGCGTTTTCAACACTATTTCTCCACGAGAATGGCACAACTTTTAATGCCACATCAATACGAGGCCGCTTGAGAGGGAATGTAATTTGTGTTGTGAAGCGTTTGCGTTAAGAAAGACACGAATTCCAAATGGGTACAACAAGATATTTAAACTTAGTCTTCCTTATCATTGCACATTATCAATAACTTGAAGTCCTCGTCTTAAAGTTGAGTTCATTTTACAGGCTGCGGGCGAGTAAATGGAATAACCAAATGCCGCTATGTGCAATTGGGTATTTAACGAAGAGTTATTTTTGTGTTAAATGCGAGGAAAATCGCCATCTTACACTAAAGGCAAACTAGAAAGGGGACAAAGTAGCGTCTGCCTCGCTTATTTGTCAAGTGATTGCCAAGGGCGGTTGGGAGATATTCCAATCATAACTGTAGCCAACGATTATTTTTTATTTTCTTAAGTTCTTCTTCAATTGCTTTTATTAATTAACTGCCTTATACAAAGTTATTCATGTTACCTGATTGAATGGGTCACCTAGACTAGGCTGCATGAGTTTGCGTCGTGACACAAAGAAGGTTGTTGAAGGAACTCCGTGTGCGTAGGCAGCATCCCCAATTATCAAGCTCTCCCGCGCGGTCACATCGTACGTAGTGATGGCAGCATTATCTGAGGCGCAAAAATCTTGCTTTCATTTTATTCCTCCTCTTTGCTGCACTTCCTCCAAATAAAAAATTGGAGGGCACATCAAACAAATTTACTTGCCAGGAATGGAGGCAATCCGCCTGAATTGATATCCCCTTCAAAGTAACGTATTTATGCGCACAATGTTTTGCGAGATGAGATGGATGGGTGCTGCCATTTGTATGAGGCATAACAGTACCCTTGATACCGCCCCTTTAACGCTATTGTGGAGAGCCGATATTGAATAAAGGACTGGTAATGCTGCATTCTGATGCTAAACGCTGACCTCCGTAGTCGAAAGCACTTGTTTAACGTCAATAGCAATGCAAACAAAAAAAGGAGGCTCAACACACTTGCATACTCCCTGCAAGGGCTGCCCCGAATCACTGCCCCTCTAACGGCACAACTCCCATTTTAGCTGCCATTGTAGTGGCTCTTATGCCGCACTCTATAAAAGACTCCGTTATTTCTCTAGCTGAAACTGTCCCAACTCCACTTGTAACATTTGTCGACCACGGTAGCTCTCAGTTTACAGAAAATAGCCGTAGTATTAACTAGTAGGGCACTATGCACACACGTGTGTATAAATTTACCAGAAGACTCACTACTGCCAGCACCAGTGAATCTCTAAGCCAGCGAATTTTAAATGTCAGCCAAAAGTGCTTAAGCACGGCTGCTACTGCTGCTTGCTGTGGTGCGTTGGTGGTTGCCTTAGTCCAGATGAGAGACAAACAATTACAACGCCCTTCGCTAGGGTTATGACTAAAGGTCACGTCTTCAGACTGCATGGGGGGGAAAGAGGAAGGTTGGTAGGTCTTGGCTCATTAAACACCCAGAGACCAATGAAAAATGAAAATTTCCATTTCAACACCAGTTAGCTCCCACATTTTTTTCTGCAAAAGAAGCCAGTAGGACAAATAGTACCATAACAAATGAAGAACCACCTCATGCTCCATAACACCAATACGGAATTAACGTTCCATTTCGGTGAAAAGGGGTGTGCAGTAGGTCAGGAGTCTCTTTTCCAAAAGTAGTGGTACAATAATCACACAAATGTCATTAATTTCTCCCGAGGACTGGGTGGCCAATTCGATTGTGGCATCTCACTTCCTTAGGAAGGGACGGAGAGCCTAAACAAAGGTGATAATTTGGGAAAGTCAACAGATGTCACTCCGGAAAATTGTCGCAACCAGTGGCACTCATTTACCAAAGGCTGGTGGTTTTGAAACAGACACATCCAAAAACACAAAGAATTATGGACCAAACAAAGGAAAACTTCTTTGAATTACCACCAGCCAACGTGTCAATAAAAGCAGTCGTGCTGCCGTGGCAAGTTGCCTTAGCAAATACCGGGATGGAGAATTAAAGTTTCAAAGATCAAGTAAGTCATTGAAGTCAAATTGAATGCTTAAAATGAATTCGACGCACTTCTTGAACTGCCTTCCTTGAAGACAAATGAAATGCGGCAGTAGGCTGAAGAAGGTGAAGTGGAAGTAGGAAAGAATGGAGGATTGGTGAATGAAGAACTGAAAGAAGACTCACGACATACTGGACTTGCATTCAAAAGATTAGTTTAAAACTGCTCCTGATGAGATCGGACAAATAGGAAGTATGGAAGTGTTGGGAGAATGAGAAAGGGGACGATAGGATGACATCTCATGGACACTTTGTCCACCTGCTGCCAGCTGATTGCTCTCTTAAACATGATCACCAGAGATACATTTTGACAGCAGAGGGAGGCTAGGAAGTACAGAAATAAGTAATCCAAGCGAACTTCAGCATCGCATTCAAGATCGCTGAACTGGAAGGGATGTAGAAAAACAAGAGTGAAGCAGGCCATTTTCAAAGAAGGCCAGAAAGAATAAAAAGGGTACAAAAATTTGGGGAAGCATCAACAATTGAAAGAACCCCTAAAGCGACAGCGACTGAGATGAATTGGAGGAAATTAGACCTATTTTATAAGATATTCAGCTTGGAAGACAAAAGCTTGCCCGGATAGGAAAATTCAGCACAAAATTCAGCATGCTACAATCCGACCAACAGAGACACAGCGACTAGGTTCCTGTGACATAGTGTTGGGATCGGAAAAATTAAACATGAGGTTGAAAATAACCTTCAAAAGAAGTAGATCTGCATCTGCTGGTGGGTGACTGTTTGGATAGATACAAAACGAGTCCCTCCATTGACTTTTCAACGAAATTCGTAAACAAATAAATAGCAAAGTGCACCAAGATTCAAGTGCTTATTGAACTACAGTTGATTCTCAAAATGCCATCTAGTAATAGCAGGAAGAAACTCACATCCTCGTAGCACTTGGGCAATGCAAATGCAGCTTTATGCACTGCCTTGGTGTAGAATTTACAGTCTGCCGGCGGCTCGCGAGACGCTTCGCTAAGATTGATGTTCTGCATTCACAAATCAGCGATAACTTTGTACCCAAACGTGTTCACTTTCAAGTCAGACAACAGGCAATAGCGTGCTAGCCACTTACCTCATTTTTGCATGCGATAACATAGCCAAGATGACCAGAAGCGTAGGATGGAATGATGTTGTAGGCATAAGCCACATTCGGAAATACATCTCTGCAGAAGCCTACTATTTCTTGAATAATGGGCAGATCCAGAAACAGACATTCGCCTGTGTAAAGCAAGTACGAACTACATGTAGCGAGTCGTGATATGGAAGTAAAAAGTCTAGTTGCAATTTAAAAAAACCAACAGAGATTTCAATATTTTTAGCAGCAAAAGATTTATCGGGCATGAATGCGAAAGCATCCAGTTCGCCTTCTGGACGTCTGCATGAGAGACTCTCTGGTATGTAGATTCAGAGGATCCAATAAATGAGGGAAAACAAAACCAAATGGGACTTACAGCATAGCTTAAAGTGCCACATAAAATTCGCATATGCCAAATCCCCAAAGCCATCGAACCAATGACTCAGCAACTTTGGGTGGCATAGCAATTAGCTTTGATCTACCTAAAGATAACACAAGAGCACAACCGATTTAGAGGAGATGATTGACGTAGTTGTGAGGATAATCAAATCAGACTGGACCTTTTGAATTTACATACGAGTTTCTTTGTTTCAAGAAGTAGCCTCTTGCTCCATTTGTACGCGAAAATACCCCACAACCATCCTCCAAACAGAACAATTTGCCACTCTGCCTATCCTGGCACCGAGCACTAGCTAACGCCGCATATTCGCACATGCTCGCCTTATAGGCAATCATGCCGTGTTCAGCAGCATTGCGGAAGGATTCCTCCATTGTGCAACGTCAAGACAGGTCTCGAAGTTTAAGTGTTTCACGCATTCTCCGAAAGTTTACAAGAATAGCTGGGCTGCCTGCTGAAAGCCAACATGAACACAACCAGATTCACAACCGACTGGATTTGAAACGGTAATACTATCCAACCATCTTACCACCAAGTGGCTGAATGTTCCATCAGCGTAATATGCTGGGCCCAAAGTCTTCCGTAGATATGGGTAGACATTCGTGGGTTCGGATTTTACGTCAGGTTTGACAGAAAACTTGGCCCACATCATTATCGCTCGCCATATTAACTAGCGACGTCTAGACTGTTGCAGTAGACACATTCCTCACTTGATACCACGCGTAGTACCGCCACGGCATGATCCCTTTCGGTAAGTGCAAGAATCCCAGTTTAACTTAATCGCCTCTTTCGTGTTTCAAAGCTTATCTCTCAGCAGTTTCGGAAACACGCACACAGATGACCTTTAAATAACTGAAATTCTTACACTCCGTGTGGCATTGGAATGCAGTTGACATCCAGAAATTGTGGGGTCATAACTCACACTTTAGTTCGGGACTATGCCCGCGTGAAACGCAGCAAGTGACATCTGCTTGCCTCTAAACATCTTATGCACCACGAGCAGAATTACCTTACTCGAAAAGAAAACAGGTCCATGGTCAAAATATACCTCATTTCCTCAAATCGTTGACTGAATATGTAAATATAAGCAATATTAGCCTCAAACTCAAGCACCCAAGGAAATCTTAGCTGCATTTCTCCAAATTTAGGAGGGACTATGAAAGAGCGGGACGCATGCTTCATTTCATGCCATTTAAATGACCAGCAACCGCGTATAGTCGAATAGAAAGTTTCAGACGTAGGTAAATCAAAATGAATGCCTTCGGCCATCTACTGAAAGCAACAGACGCCCCTGTCTACTCTCTTTGTACCAAATTAGAAAAGCATTTTCAAACTGGAAAAAACAGCCGTTAGTTCCAAACTCGTCCACTTCAAAACCAAAAATAATTTCAAACCGACGACGGAAACAAGATCTATGCACTTCCATTTTTCAACATGATAAGCGGAGGCGGTCACAAACTCACCCTGATTACAAATGATTCCATCATCCGTAAGCGCTTGACTCAGCAGTTGGAAGTATTCCTTGTTAAAGAGCGGAGTGGAAGGACCTGTTAGAAAACAAGAGCGATCGGTAAGTTTGCCTGATAACACGTTCTACACGAGAGTCTCTGAGGCCAGTTGATCAACTTAAACGTTTTACGGTAACGCCTATTTTCGTTGTCTTTCCTCCAGTCCAAGATGTTTCACTTTACCAGTAACCAAGCAAATCATGGGACTGTGACGTGTGAGATCGCTTGACAGACTTTGTGCGATAACATGTCACCTTAGCAACCAGCCTACTTCGCTTTACCTTCTCCCCCAGTTTACCGTCAACATTTCCAGTCTTCCGGCCTTTCTAGGTCATCATGAATACGTGCTATTTATACACTTCTGTTGCATAAATTTACAACACTGGTTGACAAACACAACTTCCTCCTGGTTTCTAAATACCGTGGTAGTTGGACTACTACACGAATTCTAAGGTAAACGCTTACCTTCGAAGGATGCCAAGCCTGTATTTGAGGAGGAAGAAAAGATGGTTGAGATTTCGAAAAACCTTTGGCATTAGACTCCATGAATAAAAATTAAGCTCTACTCAGTGAAAGCAGGTAAAACGATTGTATTTAAGAGACATGCACAATGCAGGACCCGTTCCTACCACTGTTTTGGCACATTTATGGTCCCATCGCCCAAAGTGTGAACTTGACTTGATATCACTCCCAGAGTGCCTGAGGGCCGTAGTAATGCCTGTCGAAACGACTTAGGGGCCAATGCTGGTTGCCGCACGGTGACAATGACAATGGGGTCATGTCCCAGGTTAACGGGCTCCAGACTCCAGAGAAAGCGCATGTGAAGCTATAATCAGGCGCTCTTAGCGTATCAAGAGCACAACATTTGCAGAGCATTGAGTGTCAAATCTTGAACTAAAGCTTACCATCGATTTCACATACGGCAAAAATGAAAAATCTGACACACGGTACAAGGGCAGATTAAAATGCGGCGATTCCAAAAATGCAGACCTCCCATTTCACATCAAGTTTAAAATTAAATGGTGTCAGAATCATATCGATATTACCTCTTCGTTATACAGAGAAAGTGTTTTCGATGATTATGCCTAATTAACACTACAGGACATCGAACGGTAGCGGTCTAGGAGGCATTACACAGGCGTCAAAGTAACATAATATGGGTTCTTATATTACATTATTGAATGTGAAGAGAAAAAGCATTGATAATTGCCATGAGAATGTACTCCTGAAGTAGTACCACTGAATGAATGACGAAAAACTACTATTTTTATAATCTGGTGAGAGATGTGACTTCAAGGTTAGTAGGAGCCTCATCAAAAGGCAGTCAACTCAATTATTTAGGTGAACACAAAGACTAAAAGGAGCTCTAATACTGCTAGTGCATGGTGGCAAATAAGTGAAGACAACTACCTACCACCGGGATCGGTGGAGTCTGTGATAATGACATCATACTTCTCCCCCTTGGTCGCGTGCTCCTTCAGAAAAGCGAAGCCATCGGCAACATGAACGGACACCTTGGGATGGTCTAGACCCGACGCGGTAAAGGGAAGATACTTGCGAGACAGGTCGAGCACCATACTATCGATCTCTACGAGGTCAACGTGTTGCACGCAGTGATGCCGAACGACCTCCCTTGCGACACCACCGTCACCACCACCAATGATTAGAACGCGGCGCGGATCAGGATGCACGCCCAGAGGGATGTAAGCAATCATCTCCTGGTAGAAAGCCTCATCCCTTTCGGTCAGCTGGGTACGTCCATCAAGCATTAGGACGCGTCCGAATGCCGCACTGAAAATAAGGTGGTGATAACTAGTCCCACTTATTAAAATTGAACGACAATAAGTGGAATGGGAAATGAACCTGTCGAAGATGAGAACATCCTGAAACTCGGATTTGCCCTCGAATAAGACCTCATTGACCTCAAGGCTGAAGGCCTGACCGGGAAAACCAGAGGACGCTTTAGAAAACCACCCCTTCGTTATGGAATTCATGGTACAACGCTAAAACTAACAAAAGGAAACGGGTTTGGAACTTTTGTGTACAAGATTCGATAAGAAACGCTCAACGCGTATATTGATTTGTAAAATGACGAGGGTTTGGTTGAAACGATGATTTTTCGTTCCTGATTAATGAAGTGGTACGAACTATAGCAGCGAAACTAGCTCTAAAATCGACATGGATCTAATAATGAAAGAAACAAAGAGAGTTAAAAATGATAATTCGATCGTAAATAATGCACAAAATATTGTGTCAAACGTGTACTGCATCAAAGTAAGTGGTGATGCAATCAAGGTGTGACAACAACAGCGCAATAAGAACTTGGCAGCAATACAGTCGTGATGGTTCGTGAGTGACGACGTCACAAAGACAAGAACAAAGTAAGTGTTCTCTACGAAAACACGAGCAGTAAATAGGTTGCTGCTGATAAGGACGGACAAATCTGAATAAAAGTAAACAAGCGGAACTTTAAACCTTTAGACGTGCTCGTGTATGAGTAGCATTTAACATGAAATGGTCCAATGCTTTGTTATGCTTGGAAATACACGCCACTAGCCCAAAAAATCTCGCATTTTCACATCGCATCATCAATTCTGCAATGCTTCTATTAATTATTTGGTGCCGATACTATTCATCCGTATTACACGCAGACAGAGTTTAAGGCAAATACGAATGAGAAGGGTAACGAAGTATTTACACTGTTAAATTACACGCCGTTTCGCAAAGCATTAGATTCTGAACTGTGGTGACATTTTTGTATGATGGTGATGTACATAGGAATACTGAAAACAGAAGATCAGCACAAAATATGGAACGGTACATTGACAAGACCTCGTAAGATTAATCAAATAAATTAATATGAAACACCTAAATTTAGAGTACCATGGCAAGCAGCGAAAGTGAAAGGTTTAGGACGGTGTTAACGGTGCATCATGAAAAGGATGAATTGAGCCTTAAAAAGGCTGGCATCAGCAAAGCAAGAATTCACAAACTATGTGGACAAGACACTTACTTCACAATAATCCCAAGACATTCATGTGTAAATTACCACCCAAAAATGGTCTACTGACAGAAGGCGACCATAAAAATATAACAAATGAAGACCAGGGAAACAAAGTGACGGTAAATAAAGGCTGTTTTCACCTAAATCACCCACCTGGAAGTGATAAATCAGCCATCATTATCGTATGTCAATCAAAGCAGGACAACTTCTTTTCTATGAAATAAACAATGAAGCACATAACGAAAACAGGACAAAACAAGCCAACACGAGCACACCATGCACTGATATGGTATTCATATTGCGCGCTGTGTAAGCTAAAAGGTCAAATCAGAGTTTTTAGTATGTTTGTATGGGCAACGTATTAGTTTCATTTCAATCAAACGATCCTTTTTTGTGTGGCGTATTATGCAATAAAATCAATGCGTTGCATCTACAAGACTGGTTTAGCAGTGAATTGCACGGAAATCAACTTAGTGACTAGGACTTTTAGTTAATAAAATTAGTACTCAATTTATGGCGAATGCAAGTGATTTTCTTTCACAAAAGTAATAATTGGTAGGTGATAAGCAATGGGCAAATGTGCTTGTGTGGTCATTTGGGATTACAAGCTCAAGGGGTGCAAATGGATGGTAGAAAAACTGAATTTATCGACATGCATTTTTGCGCATATAAGTGTGCATGCAGGCAATGTATGTGCGCACTGTATGTGTGTATAGGTAAGTGGTTAGGTGTGTTTATTTTTTGGGAAGCACGCAAACATGTTAAAAATGACTAAGCACCTGCACAGCGATGCATCAACAACGGAGTGCTGTACTTCACCCAAAAATGAGTTTGAGAAATTAAAAGGATATTTAATTTATTGCTAGTGTACTACAAGTTGTGGTTAGCTTTGAAGGTCTTAGTAACCGATAGAAATTTTGTCCACTGTGCAAAATTTGAAGACCTCACACCACTGTTGGATGTATCAAACCCCAGTTTTGCCGCTTAGGAGAAGAAATTGTGCCCAATCACCACATCTTATCATAACTTGTTAGACTTCGCTAACAAACGAAAGGTGAAGAGTCATAGGAAAAGTGCAACACCTCACAACCCAGAAACCAACCGTGAAAGTGAGCAAGCACAACAGTAACGGGTAAAAGGCAGATATTCCCCCTCTTATTAATGTCAAAATTTGCCATCACCAAAGTGTTTCAAGCGAGTACTGTATTCTTCGCAGCGTAATAAAATGCAAATGGATGAAAGCTAATTGTCAGACATTAATGATTGTTTTTAAAACCACCCATGGTTCATTTTAGGTGGTGCAAAATATTACACAACTGGCAGTAATGAAAGTCACTCAAGTGTAGCCGCTCCAAGAGAATGCGAAGGAAGGACAGATGGCACAGGAAAGTGAACTATGGAGAAGAAGGATAGTACGAATGCGAAAGCTTATCGGCTAACTGACATGGCAGAAACGGCGACAAAAGCAGCAGGTCAATGTGCTGACATTCTGAGCAGTCAGTGTGTTACGTAGGCATCATATTTTTGCCAATTTGAGGATGAATTAAACAAACAGAGCAGAATCTGTCAGCTTAGACAAGCTGGCTTCGTTGTCTACCACCTGTTATTTGGCCAGCTTTGATGACATGCTGACTTGGCGAAGTGGTGGTGTTATCACTGCTGCTCTGCACCCTTTTTCTCACCACACAGGTCAAAGTATCCTCCAGCCGCATAATGATACCTGGGTTGAGTATATCAACAGTTGTTTTAGAATGTTCCTCAAGGTGAGATTACGCAGAGTCTAGTGCGAGGATTTGTCTTTAACAGTGCCTACCCAGTAAAATTCGGAACTCCTCTCACGAAGAGTGCTGCTTAGTCCTAAACAAACGACAGCTCTACCAGAGATACCACCTCCACCACGACCAAAATATGTTACTATGTGCATAATAGAATTAAATAGGATATTTGCGTTAAAGATGTCAACAAATCTAAGGTCGGCTCTCATTGGTAATTATCTCGATCCAACCCACATGACCGTGTATTTTGGCTCATTTACGAACAGCGAAAGAAGTGTGCAGGTAGTGTAGGATCAGGCTTTAATTTGCACAACAAAAAAGCCCATTTTATTCAACCCTAGGTGGGGTAGAGAATGCAAGCACTACTGCTCACAGCGAGGTCTCCCATTACACTTGTGATTGCTTGTTGAATTGCTTGTTTTGCTCCTACTTATGGCCCCACGATCGAGTGTCTCAACAATGAGTTGTTGCATGCGTAGATTCGACTTTCTCCATTTTTCGATTGCAGTCCTTTTTGACATGGTCATGCACTTATCAGAGGGATGAATTTGCATGCCTGGGCGTGCACTCTGACCTTGCAGAAAAATAAGCCTTGGCAAAGATGTGATTCAGAGTATAATTACTAAAGTAGCAAAATTTTGTGCCGTTTATAGGCCATCAGTGATCAGTAGGTTACTAATGCAAACAGGTCGAGGCGATGGTTCAAAGTGCTGCCTTCATTCCACTTGAGTGTGCGTCGTTGCAAGTCAGTTACTAAAGAATAGTCAGTAGCTGTACACATGGGGCATCCACGGCAAAGTGTGGATGAAGTGCGCCAGGCAGGTGTGCTTGATTTGCCATGTTCTGTGCAAAAGTGTAGGGACAAATGGTATGGAAAATGTGCTAAATATTTGCCTGTCCAAAGAAGCCTTGATGACCTTGCCGGAGTAGTTAGCGCATTCAACCTGCCACCTTCAAATTGCCTTTACAGTCTTTAGTTCTGCATTCTTCAGTAAACGCATTATTTCTCCTCTCTTACGTTACCTAACTTTCTCCGTGCTTTGTGGAGTAATGCGTAAGAATTTGTGCATTAAAAGAAGCAGATATTGGGACAGAAGAGGTCTTTGACATTGTGCTACATTAAGTGCAGGGTGACTGAAACCTTTTCGATTACAGGATGGAAGTAGTAATGCGGCCGACCGTGGCTTCTGGCAGACGCTGCACGTGTATGCCTTTTCACCGCGAAGCTCCTTTCCTCCCATGTATCGTGCTATACTCACCTGCTGCAAAAAGTATAGCTCGTGGGGCATGACAAGTTGACTTGTTACCTGAGTAATGACAGCGAAATCATGATTGCAAAGTCTTGGATTACGAGAAGTCGAATCAGTGATCACAAGTCTTGTGATTACACAGAGGAATGTTGTTTGGGTGGTATGCATGATGAGGAAGTAAGGAAATATTATAACCAACAAATAGCTTCTGAATTGTGTTAAGCTTGGGGGCTCTGGAGGAATGCTCCTGCTCTGCGGTGTCTACATTGGTTTTTGATGAAGATAAGCAAAACAAGTGGACACAGGTGAGCATCTTCAAGGTAATCGAACTGTAGCGCTTAATGGATGACTGCAAGAAATCCTAGCTGACGCCAAATTAACTCATCCATGTCGCTATCTATTTACTGCCTTCCATCACATTGAACTCGCTTGACACAGATCATTTTCATTCTTCGCCAGGGTAAGAAAATGGCAACATGATTGTTATGGACGTACCTCTAGATCGGTTGTTGGAGTGACCTCCGTTAAATTATATTGAAATTTGTCTGTAGCCTGCTTTGCGCGCAATCACAAATCTTGAAATTGACTAAATGAAATCTGGAGCAGATGGATCCCATATCCCTATAAGGTCGGCTTTATATCAGACAGCAGGCAGCAGTCCTTAGATATCCGTCAACAGTCATTTGGCTATTCAAATCCTGCCTGTCTGCCCTTTTTTGAATGAATTCAAAGGCAATCCTTTGTGAGCGTCCTCCTGATCTATTTACTAGCTCATTTCATCAACGTAGGTGGCATTGTGCCTTACCACAACACTTTAATCTCTAATATCCGTCCAGCCATTTGATATAATAGCTTACATCGCCATTCCACTAAGTCAATGAACCATCTCTGGTATCTATCTATCATATTATCGGTGGAACGCAACTTTGAGCTGTCGTCGTACATAAGTTATAAGCTTCAAGCTTTGTAACAACACCAACTTATTCATCCTCACAGTAACAATAGCTTGTAGCTTTCTAACCACATGTCGATCCTTGCCCGTGCCAGCAAACGATCTCTCGCATTGAATTTTTCCTCCGTCAAGTCAGTTAACCTCGGAGTTTCTACAATCGAGGTGGATAATGGACGCCACATTTTGCGATGGCCTCCTTTTTTTGGGGAGTCATTCAATTGCGCGATAGATATTTCAGCAACATTTCGCAGGTTGTCAAGAGGACACCTTCTCTTCGAAAACAGACGCAGCTAGTCAAGCACTCGGAAGCACATCGCATTGTCGCAAGTGGTGGTCGTCTCGCCCTGAGCCGAGACAATCCTAGTCAGGATAGGTCACATGACTCGAATGTGAATTAAATATAAGCGGACTAGTTTATTTGCTGGTATCTAGAGGTGAATCGTTCGTCAAAAGTGCGACATTCTAGCTCACGCCTCCCTAAGAGCATCCTTTCAATAAAATACATTGGACTTTTATCACTTATTTTGTTTCACGAAAAATACATAAACATAAACAGATTCGTGTCAACTTGCTGCGCAATAGACAAGTCTGCTCTGATCAAGATGCATTTAGTGATTAGCTTGGCGTAAGCGGATGCTTGGTTTTGATGAGGATCGTTGGATTCGCATAAATGCAAAAATGGGGTGGCAACCAACTTATCAGAGTTATCAGAGTCAAGGCTACACGTGCTTATGCAAACAACTGCAGGGGCATGCTGTGTTGTTGATTGTTCGAATTGGGCCGCCGGAAAACAGGAAACACAGGCATTTTAATGCTTTCCCAGCTGATAAAACTTTTGCATCATACCTATTGTAAGTGAAAAAAATCAACTCACAACCGACTGTCTGGATTGAAGTAACTTCCTCATGATGCCAAATAACTTGAGGCCAAGTCTGTTTGTGCTTCAGCAAAGTGTTGAGGTAAAAGTAGCACCTGGAATATTTCTTTAAGACGAACTAAAAGGACTGCTTTGTCGACATGCAAAGCAGCTGAGGGTGGGAGGGTCCACCAACGCGACTCAGATGTTGGGAGCCATTGCGCAGACGGGGACTGAAATAGAGGTTGATAGAACCTATGAAAATAAAGGAGAAATGTTCGTGTGGTTAAAGACCGAATTTGAGCATTAAACGCAGCTACTGCTCCAGACTTTTCCTCCTTGACTTAAATGGCGTTTGTTGTGAGATAAACCAAGGTTTCTAAGTCTACACAAAGCTACTCAGCTCTCCCCCTTCAAACAAAGTAGCAGTTCCTTTGATCTGGTTAAATATCACCTTTTCTACAAAAGGACGGCATTATTTACGAGACGTCGTTAAGCGATAGCGAGGAGATAAGTGAAAGGCAAATCATCGCAGTCAATGTGAGGCTCTTTAGTTGCTGCAGCTGGTGTATGCTGCAGAAAGGAGGCATTCGTATGATAAATGGCTTAGAAAACACTCGGCTGAAGAGCAGCTGAAATGAGAAGGGGAGGCTAGTAAAGTTAGAGTCGTTGGACCAAAAGAGGTTCAATGGCGTCCACTGTCGCACACGACATGCCGAAATTGCCATGCAAATCCCATCGCCAACTTAAGTGACAAATTCGCTTTGCAACGCCACTTCCTCTCGCGTTGACTCAACTCTTTCCAAGTGGATCGCTTATTTGACAAAAAGTGTGCAAACGGAAAAGTAGCCTGTAAATTTCACTCAACGATGGATAGGGTGAGATACAACTACCTTTGCGAACCCAATGAACTGATGTATAGAGTAATTACTGAGACGATGGAGCTCTCTTTGGCTCCTTGTGGACACCATGGCCTTCCCCTTAATCTTTAGATTCATCGTAATGTGAATCCCTTCAATGCACACCGCTGCACACTAGCTACAGCGGGCCACAAAGCATTTGCCATTGTGAGGACAGCATGTGTTAACGCATGACCTGAGTAGCTTCAATCGTCTCTCCACTGCCAAGTGCTGACGTATCTCTCATGCGATGGCTGCACAGATGTCGTGCCTTCCAAATCATTTGATGGTCACTGGGGAGGAAAGGGTAGGCCTTCGTCCAGATGAGCCATCAGATTTCATGTTGTGATCACCGCCTAGAGTCAATCAGTGTTTTAAATACTGAGGCGGTGAGTGATTAATGTTTAGAGGGAAGTTCAAATGTAATTGGCTTTGCTGTTAAACGAGAGGCACCTTACTGTTATGTGAAAAGATCCTATTGGTCCCATTTATGGGGGCATTACTTTCATCCTTGCAGCAAGAACACTATCATTCCTCATTTCCAACTTACGCCTCCAAGCTTTTCGTTTTGTCTCCAGTTGCAAGTACATGATTTACTTTTGACAAACTTGAGTTGCATATGCTACTTATTTCCATATTAGGCTTTAACTAGCAAAGATGGTTCAGCAATTTTCTTTGGTGACTCATTAACTTGGGTTGCTTACCACCTCGGTCACTCTTTCTCCAATGTACCTTGATGTTTCTTCAGTTGGTTTAAGCTAATGACGTTTCATTTGTTGTCCGGATGTTACGTTGATCACCATTATTGTAGTAGAAGTAGTGCAAGTGTTGTTTCTGGTCCTGCATCACCCAATGTATGTGGCGTCGAATGCGGCTTAAAGTCAAGATGCTTCCTCTTTCCCCTCCATCTCTTACATTCAGTTTTGCTGGTACAATTTGTGGCTTGCAATGCATTTGGCTAGTATTGTCGCAACCCACTTATTCGCAAAAATGACGACAAGATTGGTAGCAATTAAAGGCAAGGAAACGCATCATCGGCGTGGTGATAAGGTTAAATGCTACGGACATGGTTTAGATTCCTCGTCGGACAGCTGATGTACACAGTCAGCCATTGCAAGGTGGGTGGTGCTGCATGGAAAACACTCACAAAACAATTGCGCCAGCCATTAACATTTGCGTGCTTCCAAAGAGATATCAAAATGTTACTCCGCTGTTCCCCTTTTATTCACTTTAATATGGCTTGAGTATCATCCAGCTTGATAACAAAGATGGGGGTAGGAGATGGGAGTGGTTCAGACATTTGCTGTATCCTTCGTTCCCCGCTAGACCGCTGGCCTCCAACGACGACCGTTAGAGCAGGCTGTCGGATGCCTAACCATCGTGGTCTTGGTTAGCCCTCCAGAAGGGTCTATGAATAGCTGCACGATTGGAGGTTAGTTGTGGCCACTTCTGTACTCCAGTTACAAATCAATGTGACTTCAGATTCTGCACCCCAAAAATTGCTTAACGCTTAGGTTAATAAGGTCAACAATAGAGTTTAAACGATGTAGTACTCGACGCTAGCAAACTCACCTACTCAAATGAGAAGAAAATCATGCTAGAACTTCTGCAGTCGAATGGTGGATTAGTTGAGAGGAAGTGGTTGTTGAGGGCATGCGGAATGTGTTCCATGCTCAGTATCTGGGCTCGTTCTACCCTACCGAGAAGATGAACATGACATGTTGGATGACTGTGGCGTTTGCTATCTCGTCAGAAAATTTTGTTTTATCTTAGTTTTTTACTCCCCGCAACTTCGTTTAGTAGGACTTAGTTTGGCTGGCACCAATTCATATATGCTTCGGGTAGGAGTAATACCAATCAAAGCAGCATTGAGTTGCGTGCTGGCAATGAGATTTTTGTCTAAATGTGAGAAAGGCGATTTAGCACATTTGAGATGTTGGATGGTTGGTACTGATTGAGCCATTTTGTCAGGCAAAAGGGGATTTCCGGAAGCGAATTGACCTGTGGACCTTGAAGGTGGCGTGAAACATGAGCTGAACTCTGCTAGGCATAACCTGGGGCTGCTTCGATGGGTTAAGCGTGGTCATCGCTTCTGTATGTGATGCTGTGACCTGCGTGGACTCTCGCCTCCGAAACGGTGGAAGCAAGGGAGAGCATTGCGCTTTTAAAAGAAGAAGGAGGCGAAGAGAGGACATATGGTGATACCGAGTTGAGTGAGCTCCTATGTCTCTAATGGAAAGGCTCAACTTCCACCTGTCTTCACCCGTGCATGATCACATTTATTTTCTCTGGATAAATATTTCGAAGCTGATAGCATAACGGCAATCGTTTTTACCATTAGATCTTTGACTGGCTACAAGCTGGCCATCGAAATCAAGATCTGCGTGTGATGTTGAACTATGCCCTACACTTGAACTAACACATTCAAAGGTTTAATCAGAGTCGTGAAGCAGATACAAATGATTTGCAACCAAATTGTTTGACCGAATTTGTACCAAAAATCACTAAATTACCCTTCCTATTAACTGGATGGTAACATCTGCTGTAGGCGTCTTCCACCCTACCACAGGCCAATTTCAATGTGCCCTACAGTTTCAAAACGAGTTATTGTTAAATTGTTTCCGCTTAGAATACAAACCATGGACTTTGTATGCATCCGCCACGCGACTTCATGCGCCACCAAGTCTTGCCATCGAGTACGCTTGCTGCAGTCTTTTCATTCTGGTCACATCCATCTTGTTTTTAATGAGCTACTTCATAATCAGCATTATGGAATCCACCTGCTCTCAATCATTCCTTAAAATCAAGGTGACCTTGTACAAAATATGCATATTACTGTGAAAAGTAAATGCAGATGGATATTCAGAAGGGACGCTTATTCACCCAGCGCTCTCGAACATTCTAGCGGATAGCGGATCCATGTGTGAGCTGAGCAAATCCTTCCGACAAAAAAACCACTATAGTTTAAAGGAGGAAGGGTCTTAATCTGGGGCGGATATAAAGTGCAACTTAGTTTTCGTATTTTAGGAACAAGAACTTCGGCAATTTATTTGAGACCCGAATCGCAAACACAATGGCACCTCACTGGTGAGGTGTTGTTAGGAGGCTAACAACGCTGCCCCAAAATTCCAACCATTCGCAAGCCACAGGTGATCAGTTTTTCCTTTCTTCTTCAATTGTTTGCGTGTCGTAGCAACTCCCTTACTGAGGCATGGTCAGTAGCAGCCCACCTTACGCGTACGTCTACAGCGAGGGACGGATGAAATGCCACGGAATGTGAATGCGTCTAGTTTATCATGCTCAGTGTAGAGGTGTGGGAGTAAGAATATTTGTCGCAGCTGCGAGTATATTCTGGAACCGGTTTTCTGATGAATGATACAGAAGTTGTGTTAAATTTTTACCTGCCCAAGAGAGAAGTGACAATGAGTCCACCAACGTGTTTAATTGGATAATGCGAATGGGAGGCGCTGGATAGATGCAAGTGAGCCTCGTGGCCGGCTGTGGCTTCTAGCGGACACTGCACATGTAGTCGTTTGCATTGCAAAGCTCTTCCTTCTCTTCCGTGCATCATGCCACAATTTCCTGCAGTGACAAGCATGGTCAAAAGGTTTTATGTGTAAGTTCATCATCCCAGTATTTGCACCAAATTGCACAATCTCAAAGTCTTGGATTGCTATAAACTTAAGGAGAGATTGAGCCAGTAGGCATATGACACAGATGCTATATGGCGCACGCTGTATTTTACCGCAATAAAACTTAGAGGAAAGTTGTTTGGGTGGTAGGTATGGTGGGCAAGTTATAAAAGAGGCTGTCATTGAAACCTACAGTTCGAATTATGTTATAGGTGAGATAGTCAGGTGAGAGCTCCTTCTCTGTCACGCCTGCATTCCTTCCCCTAAGATTAGGCAAAGTCAGGAGCCACTTGTGTTCTAGATGAATCCCTTCGAATTCTGCTATTGAGTCCGTCAGTTAGGCATATTTGGGCTATTTGGTAAGACCACGCTCTGCCCATGTTCCATTTTTCAAAATCATTTCTTCTGTTGGTACTTTCGTCTTCATGCTTGTGTGAGGTATGATGACTTCAGACAACGATTTTGGAGTAAAAAGGGTGCTTAAGAATATTTTTAGTCGTAACCGTTCCATTCTTACAAGTTTTGTGTTTATTGGCACTTTTCACGTCCGATTTCCTGATCGCATGCGGTCTACAGCTCCAATTGTATCTTTGGGTTATCTTAGAGTCCATCTCCTACTTCTAGGCGCCTGCATGGTGTTCTAGCATTGTGAGGTCATTGGGACACCTGGACTGATGTGATGATTGTTGTCACAGTACTTCTCTACCTGTTCTTAGTCAGTAATCTTCTTCCCCTCCTTCTCGTACTTTACAGGAATGTCGCATTTATCTTGGATTGCTAACTGAGCGACTGACTTTTGACGGGTGGTAATTGGAGGCATCACTGGCTGCTCTCAAAAGATGCAGCCTCTATATAGCTCCCGACTACCGACTGCCAATCCTGGACTTCTGGAACAGGGACCACTTCAAATCCATGGGAATATGCTTTGTGTGCGCACGAGTATGTGAGTGTGGTGTACTGTAGAGAGAATCGCTCACTGGGAAGCGCTTACCTTTTTGAGACGAAAGGGTTCTGGACTGAGGTTGACCCACTCAACACAACACAAATGGACGGTAGACAAGGGTTTCTTTTTGTTAAAAAGGGTCCGAGCCCAGTAAAATCCATTGCCGTGTCCACTGGACAATGCAAGTGCCACACAAGGTGGAAGCACAAAGCTAAACCGCAAGAAAGAATGTACTTTTGGGTGGGTGGCAGAGGGAAGGGCGATAAAAGGGAGAAGGAGGGGGAAGTAGTGAGTCATGTTATCGTCCACAATGTTCAGACGACAAAGTGGCCCGAAAAGTAAGAGTTAGCATCAATATTACACCATTTTGGAAATAAGTGATGAATTGTGACGGTATATCTACAAAAGAAGGATATTGAGAGCAGTTTTCGGCAATCAATGAGTTTCTCCATTTGAAAGAATGCGCTGGTGGTGTTTAAATTCGGCCGATGGTGTCAATAGTAGTTGCTGATTTTTCCGGTTCGGCTGTGGGCTAGTTGGTTCGATTGTTTATTTCCGTCTAACTATTTTATCAATGAACTTGGAATACTGACCCTGCATTCGTGTGCACGCGATGGACGAGTAGTGGCCTGGTTGTGCGAGCTTTCCATGTTACCTTCATGTTGGCTTTCAGGACTCCATGCGAGAGTGTGTGGAGTGCATTTGTCCACTCCCACTTGCTTTATTCCAGTGGTTAGACAAATATGGTTTTAAGAAAGTGCAATCAGCATTTGAGACAGTGGTTGTCGTTTGCCGATTCGCTTCGCCAAGGTGATCTCGAGCTGCGTTAGCACAGGTCTGATCAACTTGGATAATAGGCTTCTAGTACATACGGGTTCCACAGTGTCTTACCACTTACCGTCTTATCTTTGCACAGTTCAAAAATCACGATTGCATGGTGCAATGCCTTTAATCACGTTTCTTCGAATCGCAACATTGTCACTTTAGTCCTCTCAGTGAAGTGGTGAAAACCATCACCATGAGCATATTGACCTCCTAAAAATAGCTGACTGAGACCGCTCTCTGAAACCTCTAACTTGGCTAAAAGCCGTGCACTTTAACTCCCTAGCCCATTCATCCCTCATATATGACATGTCTGTTTCCCATTGACTAAACATTGGTGCCGGCACAAGTATGGGATTGTGTTGAAGAATGCGCTATTGTTTGACTCATTAAGTTCGCGGTGGTACGAAGAGCTTCTGTGTCGATTAATGCCCTCTGCCATGCTGGTGGAGAGTGATAGTTTAATTTGCAAATATAGCTTAGAGATAGGAGAATGTAGTGCTATCCGACTAATAAACTGCTGTGATTGCAGGAACACTGAAATGGCACGGAATGCTAAATGAAGCGGAGCACACTGCAGCTACGTGGTAATATCAGCTACGTATTGAAGCCGATGCTGGCGTGGAGGACAGGAACTCGTATCGTAGTTGTTTTAGGTGCGCATAGGACCAGATGGATGATAAGGCATCTGCATGTGAGTGTCCTACCTATTCCGAGGGATGGTCGATTCGGCGTCAGTGTCACCGTAATATCGCTCGGTTGGGAAGAGGAAGACGAATGTGAGCCGTGTAGCGCAATGTGCTGCAGTGTAGTGTGTTGGTCATAATTATGGGAATAGTGGGTGATAAGACGACTCTGACGATAGAGATGAAGCATTTAGTAATTGGAAAGGGTAATTAGGTGCGCTGTGGTAGAAAGGTATAGGCTGACGTATTCTGATGTGGATATACCGGCAAAGAGCAATAAATGATGTTTGAAATGGAAAGACTTTATGACCCTGAAAATGGCCACATTTGATGTCTGTTTAGAAGTAACTCGCTAATGAAGGACAAAAGAAAAGTGAAATGGGGAAATGTGGCGTTAAAATAGCTGCGCAGTTCAAGTCACTTTCTTCATTGTTCTTCCCTTTTAGATAAAAATGCCAGCAAAATGAGATTAGCAAGTGAAGCATTCGCTTTATAGAGTGGAGTATTATTCCTATTTAATCAGCTCGATGCTGCTTGGTTTGGTCTGTTTGAGAACATTCAATAGAGGTTTTTAACAGTGGTATTATCAGTAATGTGCTCTAGTGTCTGGTTTTCCGCCCGTCCTTCAAAGCCGTCCTTTCTCGATTGAGCATTACTTTTTATTTTATAACCGATTGTTCCAGTGGCCACTCGTAGTGAAACCGCATCAGAGGTCGTGCTGCCGCGGTCTCATTTCAAATTCCCGAACCACAGGTGTAGCATTTTGGTGGTAGAGAGAAAATGGCATTCGGATCCCTGCACGAAGGCACACATAGACGGGAATTTCAATTCTTTTTTCTCAAATGAAGCCGAGGCAAAATATTTCTCCGTTTAGCTTTCTAGTGTTAGAAGGCTAAATAAAAAGGGAAATGAGGATGCGGTGGTGATAAACAGAACACAAGACTTGGAGGTGGTGGGGGAGCTTGCGAAACGTGTTATTCTAGTCCTCCACTTCCTGCATCACTTGTTTCCCTCAATTCCTTGCTACTGCTGAGTCCTCAAAAAGCGGGTATTTAGAATTGCCACTGAATTCCTCTTTGGCTGCCTTTCTTCCAGCACTAATGGTTGCATTTGACCGTTTACCACTAACGACGATGTGGAAGCCTTGAGTTGAAAGATGCCTCCAGTCTTGCATTTGTTCTTTACCTCCGAAAGATTTTCTGGTATTTCGGTGGGGTTCTCTAGTCGTGACTTTTGCTTGGATGCGTGGAAATATGCTGCATCTGAACCCTTTTTAAGTGGCACAACTTGACGAACCATTTTTAAAGAGATAGTTGAAATTGTAGCTTCTAACGCCTCATTAGGATGCTGATTTATCACTAGCGTGGGATGCTTTACTAATCCCTCGTAATCAGCTACCGATTCTTTAACAAACTCAACCGGTCATTTATTCGGTGTCATCTGGATTCTTTCAAGGTTGTGTTATACTTAAAAATTTTTCTTTTGGTTCGGGAGAAATTTTGCTCATCGCTTGTGAACAAACGTGTGAAGCAAATGACACACACCACAGTAGAAATGCTTTAGAAATACTTAGACAAATAATCAAAAATTTAAAATTATTGTCATCAGTAAAATGAGAAACCTAGTCGTTTTCTGCATTTATCGCTCTTATTTACCATTATTTTGCATGAAAACGATTTTGGTTTACTAATTATCACCAAAGAAGAGGCTCCATATTGTAAAATTCAGAACACATTTTCTTAGGAATTCCAACGCTATGTCACTCGAACCGCATAACACCGAATTTTCAAGTTGACTGAACAGGGCCCTGCAATTCTTAAACCTAGGGCAATCAACTGTGAAAAATTTTTCAAGACCATTTTATGCAAAACGCAAATAGCTACTTATAGGTTCTTCCAACATCGCGCAAGACTGCAGGGAAACATACCGTGCGAAAAGGCATTGTCTACGGAAACCATTAAGAAACGTAGCCCAAACGCACTTCCGTTTCCCTTTTCCTTTACAATTGTTATTTAATTGCTAAATGCAAGTGCCAGGAAAGGGTGAAATTCATCACCTGGAGAAGTATCGCAAAAAAGATTCGGAGGTTGAAGGAATGTTCCAAACGATGTATTTTTGGGCTTTACTTAAAGGAGGTGGCGATAAATCCTTTTTTACTCATGCGCTTGAAATAAAGAGCAAGTAATGGGGTATAAATAAACCAAATTTAATTGTATCTGGCAATTAGGTTACTGTAACGCACCGAGTCTTCCAAGATGTGGTAGAGGATAGTGCAGGAATTGTTATTAGAGCATGACAGGGATGAGAGGCAGTGGTGATGACCGCAGGGCCACTCGGACTAGCAGAGGTACAAACCGCAGATTTGGGAGAGCCCTCGAGGTCAGGTATGTTTTCAAACAAGATGGGCAACCAATATAATGCAGAAGATAAAGTGTGACATCGCTTAATATGCACTCGCCAACTTATTCTACCCCAACACAACATCTCATGCTGTGGAGGTTTACGTGGTATATTTCCGCCTCTCGTTTCGCTTCGTCTAATGCGTCTGAACGCAAACAAGCATATCACTCGTTGCTCGCAAAGAATGTGTGGTTCCGCTCTGCCTCTTCGGGCGACACCACCTGCTCTTCCAAGAGAGTAGAAGAACATCAATCTAAAATTTTTCTTCCTTTATTCTCTTTTATAGTAAGAATGGTAGTAAATCAGTTATGTGCCCTTATGTCAGTGTGGAGATGGAAATGCACAGTGCCCATGTTTTCGATTTGAAGGTCAAAATCCCCGCATCAAAAGCGAAGGCTCATTTGGAGCAAAGGAAGGTTTCATTAGGATGAATGTCCGAGACAAGTTAAAAAATTGAACACTGGTGCTTAATAATTAGTGCAACAAGGGTGGTGGATCTCATATTGGCAAGTGGCAAATGCGCTCTGGTTTGCATCAGGACCCGCTGGACATGTGAGGGATCAATCAATTGCGTTCTAGTTCAGTCAAGCAAAGGCAATCTAAGTTAAGCCAGGTCCGTTAATGTAAGCAGCAGTAGTGAGAGTGAGTTTATGGCACAGCATGTGGAGATGGGTTGTCGTCTACAGGAATGTTGAGATCACAGATATCCATGTCTATGATGAAAGACTTCGAGTATTATCAATGATACGGCGCTCATCTTGAGTAGAACTTATGCATGAGATTAACGTTAAAAGGGCAATGTTATGCCTATCAGTGATTTTATACGCCGTAGTGAGTTTCAACCTGCGGTCTCGAGTGGCCATTCGTATAAACTTTCGACCGCGCGTAAAAGGCCTCACCTCGAATACCTTATCACGGAATAGCTTAAAAGATAAATCAACTCCAGCAGCGATGAGCACTACTTAAAATACGAGTCGAAAAATTTTACTATCGCACGTTTGAGAAAGATTTTGCTTAAGGAAACGCATCAGCCACCGCTTATATCCATAATAAAATTCTAAGGACAAACGCTGGTTTATGTTGGGCAGCTCAGATATCCTAATACCTTCTGTCTAAATTCTCAGGTATTATGAAATATTGAGCTTTAGGTTGCGCTCAAAAGACTCGCATGGAATAAGCCTTAACAGTTAAGTAGTAACCAACATGGATCAAAACTACGGTTTGTTTAACCCAATGTCTAAGCAGTGAATTCGATATCTTATCATAGAGCAAGTAATAATTAGCTTATTCTTTCCTTCACTTCCACTACCATTAAAGTACTTCGGATTGGCAATGACTTTCTGTTCGAGAACCATTAAGGCGAACTAAAATTTGACTAAAATCTGTTGCATTATTTGCATCCGTCTTTATTTGAGACTTGAAATCGTAACTGTCTCAAAAGAATGAAAACATGTAATGATTGTATCAAAATCACGGTATTGCGCGACTGCGATGAAATGTGACTGCCGCAAAGTCCCAGTAGCACGCTTGTTTACAAAGCCACCTCTAATGGTAAAGCAACAATGTCTGCGGTCACACATGGCGTTGTATTTGAGAGAACGCTAAGAGTAAAAGGTTTTTAAAGCGTCTGCAACTTGCGCATCAATGAAGCCAATAAATGGTTTAATTTAAGAAAAAATTTTGGCTGATAAAATTATTGTGTATGGCAGCCTTGTAGCCACCACCTACCCACCCATCGACGCCATTTCCAGCAAGTAAAGGTGTAAATGCTGAGGTCGGTAATTGACGCACGAATGAGTAAAAATGAAGGCAGCCATTAGCATTCCTTACAATAAGTAAGAAAATCATCATGATGAGGCAATATTCACTTGAAAACTTATGTGTGTGGAGGTATAATGCTCCAGAATTCTTCACATCAACCATCCGAATATGAGTTCAGATTGGGAGGAATTATGCGCCTAGTAAGGCAGAAGAATAAATTACTTTTCTGCCTCCCCTGCAGTTACACCGTCTTGAATTATTGCATAAGTAATTGCACTACTCTGTGTTCTTTGTCTTCTAGCCCTCACGCAGGTGGTATACAAGCCTTTCCACTTCACCTGCTCCCTTATTTACCCTATCTTTCGGGACGTGGATTAAACACTACTACCAGGCTGGTGGATGCCATAACAAACCTAGGACAGACTTAGACCTACCGGTTGGTCGAGATATTTACCTTACAACAACGGGAAACTGGTAACAGGATTGGGAGGTTATAAGTGTGCTTGGAATTCCAAACTGAAAGCCACATCAATATCCTCAATGAAATAGCTGTACAAGATGAGAGGCTCG
This sequence comes from Taenia hydatigena, assembly GCA_036345935.2. Classification (NCBI taxonomy): domain Eukaryota; kingdom Metazoa; phylum Platyhelminthes; class Cestoda; order Cyclophyllidea; family Taeniidae; genus Taenia; species Taenia hydatigena. The sequence continues at coordinate 7,946,021 of JADWOT020000001.1, read as the reverse complement.
TACACTCTGCTCCCATCTACAGCAATCAAGAGTGTCAGGCAGTCGAACCTCTTGAGCACCTTTAATTCCTGTAATACCTTCAGAATATTTGAAATCGTAACTTTGCAAAAACGGTGACACTTTTTGATCTTACGTTCCTGCCTTTATGTGATAAGGATAAAAATTAAAAAAAAATAATTTGTTTGGGAGTATTTTTCACAGAAAAACCACATGCACGATTAAAATACATGGATTTTTGCATTATGCGGCTTTCTGCACTTAATAATCAGTGAGCTGTCTGTGTCCAAGCTAAAGGGAATTAAATAGATTTATGTCGACAATGAAAGCAGAAGTGGTCGCTGTTACTGAAACAAGTCGAGTGAGTATTGCAATACTACTGAGGAGAAGCGTTAACAAATGCAACAATCGACGATTCAGCGCTGATGCTGAAATAATTAAGCACTATGGCGTTGATTTGAGCGTACTGACAAATGGTTTTTAGATTACCACGTTCTGCATTGTGTATTGGACACTTCTCTGCATTTGATCTGCAACCTCGAGCTTCACTCTATATCAGGCCGATTATCTAACTATGAATAAAATCCGCATGTTCAGGTTGTAGTCATTTTAACTAATTGCGACCTTCTGAAAGAGCTTAAGTTTCACTTTGCTCTCATTTGCGCTAGCATGACACTTTCAACACGAGCTGATAAAAATAAATATAATGAATACACAGTTGAAGCCTTTACCAGAAGCGAATTCAAGTTACCGAATCAGGCACTAAGCAAAAGGAACAAATGGCAGCACACAGAAGTAGACACACGTTGATTCCTCACCAGAAAGAATGGTGAGTAGGAACTCATAATTATTTATAGCAAGTTTGTGGTAAAGCTCTCCAGGTCTCACCGATTGGTTTGACAGCAAGAAGAGTGGTTCTTCAAGAAAACTTCATTCAAATGTATACATGTGTGGACAGTTTTCGTCAAAATTATCATTTCCGAAAGAAGATATAACATACAATCAATCAAGCCATTAATAAACGAGATGCAGCACCTGCATTGAGTCGAGCATGATGGGATGTAGGAGGACGAAAGGCGGGGGTGTCACCTTTCCCACTTGCACAATGAATTAAACCGACGACCCGAAAACATCTATAATCGCATTTGTCTACTGTGTTTTCATTTGTATTTACTTGGATGAATTCGTCTGCATAAGAATGCTGCTTCACTTGCAGAAATGCACAGGCATGCATTTTTCTTCAAAGTCTTGCACGCACGCACTCATAACTACATTTGTTGTAAGAAATATGATAAGGTACGAAATGCCTATCCTCTATGCATCAGAAATCTACGATAGTTAAGTGGTTTTTAACAAGAGAATTTTGTTTAATGAGATTTCTTTATTGTAAAGACTTACACCTCAAGCATCGCTGTTTCGTCGTTTTCCTTGCATATTGTCCATCTCGCTATGCAAAGCTCTATACCATTGAAAAGGCCTCAGCACATCAACAGCGTAGGAGAAGTTGTCAACCATGCCAGCATTTCCGTTTTGCTTTGGTCTGTTTGCTGACTAACACTAAAGTGGTATTTCGATTCCACAAAGCGGCAAGTGCTTTCCATGTGCTCTGTGCCTTGAAATGTTCCACTCTATTGCTTTGTTGGGAAGCACATCATTGAACTTGCATATGCTCGAGGCAGAAACCTTCATGTTCACTTTGCTACACATGTATCCATACATCATTACCCTACCTCGCATCTCAACTGTCAATGCACCCACTTAAAATTGCTCTAGTTGTCTGCAATTCAGCTGAAAAATTTGCATCAGTTGCACGTTGTCTACGGTTAAGGGCATCGGTACTTCCACTTAACTTCACTAATGTGACCGATGAAGCGTTCCTTTTGATTATGATTACGAATGTGGGTCACAAATCGTAATGTTCACCAGACTTAAGATGATATTCTCTCATTTGAGCAGCATTTGGTGGGCTTAAGGTTAATCAACATGAGGTGGAATCGGTGTTGCTCAACACCAGAGCCTACAGCAGGAGGAAGCAAATCGACAAGAAATCACGTGCACTCATCACTCATGTATTTTATTTGATTCAAAATGGCATGCGACGCTGAAGTGCTAGCACAGCGTTCTCTAAGCCAGTTCGAGTTACGCGGTGGCTGCAAGGCGATGTACTACAGCACTACTGTAAAATCACCAGCGTCTACTTTGATGTGACCAGTAACGTTGCCACCACTTTAGCCTACGAAAACGCCTCCATGTACAGAACGACGCCAAGCCAATATATTGTAACTCGCCACGCGTCAATCACAAAACACCTTCCACTTTGTTCCGAATTAGACCACTCCATGACAAAGGTGCAGGTCTTTTCAAGCAGAGTTAAATAGCTTTTATTTTAAGCTTTTCAACGCTCCACAGCATGATGTCATGGACCGCACATCGTAGGTATGCCTAAGCGCGTCGAGTTCTTCTCCTGCTCCACATTACTTTGAGACAGGCCCAGTGTACTATCTCTACAAAATTAATCATCAAATTGTTCTGCCTCCTGTTACACCAAATGCGCCAGTTTTGAGGTAGCCTGAAGAAAGGGGGAAACAGGAAACCGCCTAAGAGCTCAAATGTCCTCTCCATGCAGTCCAAATTCGGATAGGGATCCAACATTTTCCACATCACGTTAGTCAACACAAATGTCTGCTTTTGTGTAAGGGTATCACCTAGTGCGTTTAGGTGTTCACACTCTCGACGTTCGAAATCCAGATAATCAAGATATAAAATGACACAGTCATAATCGCTCAGTTGCATCCTTTGCCCCACTGCTTCAACTCCTTCCCACCACTCACACGTGTCCAGTAGAGCAACATCTCCTGTCCTCAAAAATCGGCCCCACTGGTCCGAAAAGTATGGGATATCTGATGATACATCCAAGCAGAGACGAATGGGGGGAACAGAATGTAACAATGACAAATCACATTTGTATCGTGTGATTTTGAATGGCGGCAGTCTTGTGCAACGACACGGCGTGGTGATCACACAGCTTATGGGACCTCGCATATAAGCAGGGAGCACTTTCGACGGAAGCCGACGAAAGAACCTTTCTTCTTCTTCGTAACGCGTTGCTGCATTACCCACGCCATTGCGGAAAATTTGATTCCCTTCATCAAAAAGCATCCGACAGATGAACCCATCCACCCATTTCATGCAATTCAGGCTAAATTCGCTATCATTCTCAAAAATCCAAGAAGCTGGGTGCGTTTGTGTATTGGCTGTTCCCTCCTAAAAATTGTGCTTTTGCTGATAACTTCCAGTGGCATTCGCAGAGAAAATGAACATCAAAAGGATATGGTAGAGCCCTGCAACGGACTCAGATTTAATGAGACCCACCTGAGACATTATTACGTAAAATCTGAAAACAACTGCTTAAATGAAGCCTAGTTTAGGTGACAAGGGATCACTAGCCAGGTATGATCACTTCTTTTATCCAGCCAATTGGCAAAGCCCATAGACCAACTGAGATTCTCAGGTGCTACTTCAAAGTGTCTGGAAGGACATGTAGAGATCCTGACAGCACCGCAGCAGAAAACAATTTTAACGGTCTTTTTATTTTGCATAATTTTGTCTTGCTTACATGAAATCACAAATGATAAACCTGTTGGAATCTTGAATGTCGTAATTGGAGCATGATTAAATTGGAATGGAGAGGCACCCTGTGACATGTGTGAAGAAGGTGTTAATAATGCAGTATAGAATGTGGAGGGTGGCTGCAATCAGGGACAGATGTTAATTTTTTGGGATGGTGAGTAAACTGTTGCAGATTGTAAAGTGCGCGCCTTTACATTGCCTTGAAAAACAGGTGAACCTAAACTAGGCTTTTCGTCGCCAAACCAGATTGAAATAATCTGACAGGGATACAGCAATAGCTAATCGACACGTTTCTTCTAATTTGTTGTCTCCTGGAACCTGCTCCACTACTGCCATCATTTGCCTTGACTCGTCGACCACAGAATGAAGTTGGATAAAATTTACAACGAGGCGTGAGAGGGAGAAGAGAAAACTGAGAAGTTACTTCATTATCAGCCTCAAATTTGAGCAAACAAAAACATTCTCAGTCATCTATTTGCAGCATTTTTATTTTCATTTTACTCCTCGCTGGATTACGTGATTTCGTAAAATTTTCTTCATAGAAACTTGTGTAGCAGGTGCGCCGTTTTCCTCTTCCTCCTCGATCTTCAGAATATCGGACTGGTTTGACAAGTACAGGATGCGTCCTAGTTCTAGATCCCAGTCGTCCCGTTTCGCGCATTCGATAGTCCGACAAGGGTGTGATTTTTGCATTTTTACCTGCTCGTTGCTCTGCAGATTTATGTGTATGTCTTTGCAGTGTGGAGGTCTTGCATGGTTAAATAAAAGAGCCAGCTTAAGAAGTTACGTTTCTGATTGCTATCAACCGAATAGCGTGCTCTGTACCGAAAAATCTCGTCTCTTTTGATGGGAAAAGCTGAAGTGACCAATCTAATGATTTGTGCATGCATAGATTTGGTTTCCGTCACTTTCGTAAGCAGTCTATCATATCGAGATTTTCTCGGTAGAGTGATGATAGAGGACCTACGATACCATTGTCTACTCTTTCCACCGGGATCCCTTCGGACGTAGGTTGGAGCAATGCGATCACTGTGATGTCAGGCCCTCTAAAAGCGCCTTAGGTGCCGCAAGTTTTGCATCACCCAATTGGTCCAGTTACTTGTGGAGCACTCTTAAAGAACTGCTTACACCAATGTCTATGATGACGTTAGACACAGAAGAGGCCTGACACCTTCATAATATTGTAAAGCTTCATCCCTCAGAGAATGTTTTATCCATTATTGGCATATCTATCCCACTTTCCAGACGAGTTTTTGCCTTTGGCTGTGGGTTAGCAATAAAAAGGTGAATGTAAGCTCTCGTGCACCGGAACCGTACAGAGGTTGGTACTCCGCATCCTCTTCCGACGATATTTAATACATCCGCGCTACAACATCGTCTCCTTCTGTCGAGACTGGTCTACTAGACAGCGGAGTGTCTGCATCACTATGTGGGTGCTCTCTCCTGGCAAATAATAGTTGACACCGTCGTTGAGCAGTCTAATCATCCTACTTATCCATTATGGCGACTGATAGAAGGGGCTTGTCAAATAATGATCACGAGTTAAACAATCTGTCTCACACTTCTACACGACAAGAACGTCCTTTTATTTAATAGAGACAAATTTTGCCGTCCAGCGAGGAGACCGGCAGTAGTTGATTGAATTCACTCTGACTGTCTTCATATTACACAATAATGCAACGTGTGTAGACTTTCCATTGGCCACCTTCACCGTTCTGCATTGGCGGATTAGGAGTAAGTTCTGCCCAATCTGCAAACACACACAAAAGTATTCGCCGCAAATTGTGGTGAAATGGCGTCAACAGTGCAACTCACCACCGACCTCCTTATTCGTCGGCATCTAGTGCGACGAAGCATTCGTAAAGGCAAAGTTTTGCTCTAAAAGCAAGAACAATTACTTTTAGGAGCAGTTAAATTAACTGCCTTAGGTGTTGTTGGTGGTCCCGTTCTGCCAGAAGCTAAAAATCACTTGCGTTGCAAGCATAGCAGCGCGCAATGATTAGCGTAACTCTGCCACAATTACTCCTCTTTTGCGAGGGGATAGACGACAACTCTCTTCGTAACGAAGTTCTCTTTGTTTGCTGTCCGCTACTCTCCTAGAGAGCTTTTAGGAAGAGAGACAGAACTACACAACACTCATCTCTCCTTCATTCCTTCTTCTGACATCCTCCGTTTCTTCATGGCGGACCCATGATCGAATGAAACGACTCTATGTGGTAAAGCCGTTTCATCTGGACGAATAAGACTGCACATTGACTCGATAGAGTTAGAGGCATGTTGACACAAATCAGACCCCATTAATCAGACTCCATCGGTATCGTCTTAACAAACCATTTAACACACTGCCAGAGCAAACAAATGTTTTGACAACAGCATTAATCTGTTACTCATTTACTTTGGCGGTCGCGTAAATGTGTGGACAATATGACAATGCAATGAAATGGTCGTCCTTCGCGCTCCTAAATTCCACCCAAACAACCATTGTTTGCACTATCACCTTTAACCTGAATCTGTTCACATTTTGGAGGAATAGAGACACCAAAATGTGGCATAACATTATTTAAAATTGTACAATAAACGAAAGCAGAGGCGGTTAGGGGCTAAAGAAAGGCCATCAGTTCTTAACTATTAAAATTCTTAGTGGCCCGCTTTGGTCCTAAGCAGACGCTTTGGATTTAGCGGGAACATAAAAAGCTACCAATGGTTGGAGAAGAGAATTAGTAAGGAATATGACAGAGTAGCTTTGAGCGTTTCAATCTTGCCGCCAACGCTCCGATGAAGCAAGGAAGATAACCGTACTGATGTCAATGATGCCTGCGAACTGTAAGCAGGACTCTTCATTACTACTACATGGTGTTTGCGTCTGCGAGCGGCTCATATCCAATTCATTCCTTAAAAGGGAGGGGGTTGTGGATACTCCGGGTGCTTAAGCACCTCGATCTCCTCGATCCAGTCTATGCCGTCGCTTACCTCCTTTCGGTAGATTCCTTCCCAGAGCGGTATTGCTGCATCCACCCTGTAGCAATAAAAATGGCCAATGAGCCATTTATGATAGAAGTGGCTAAGAAGCGCAAATGGGCTTTTTTCTGTTCACACCTCCTTGCACTTCAACAATGGCCGACCAGGAACTAAGGTGGCTCGAAACGCACGATGCCATCCCGATATGCTTTACACGATGTGAAGAGACTGTAATGCACCTTTTGTTTGGTTTTATCAATATCCCAACGAGTTCCTCACACAGTATGCAAATATGGATTCCAAAATAGATTGAAGGGATTGCTCTGAACAACAGTTTACACGCCTCCCAGACTGCTTTATGCTGGAGTAGTGGCAAGTAAGGAGAGGGTCAGGCAACGTTTGTGTTGACTAGAATGTGAACTTGTTAAATGGCTGGTCATCTAGCTCGATGTCAGGCAGGTCAGAAGTCAAAGTAGTTATTATGCATTCCATGGTTAGCTGCCTATTTCTCCGACTGGATAACTGGTTAGTCTAGCTTGCTCGTTATTTAGCTTACCAGCCAGCCAGTGGTCCATGCGTTAGTAATTTAGCAGGCTAGCAAACTCCACAGTAAGGATATCACCTGCTTTTCCATCGCAACACAAAGCGCATGAGTGCCTCCAATGCCAAACGCAGTCGCATAATCCTCTTGTCATTACCTTTCTCACTTGGAGGATTGGTAACCGACCAACGGCCAAACATCAAGCGTGGCTTATTCAGCGTGCCAATCCGGCATTTGTGTCATCAAACACTACGTGACATCTAGAAATCACTCACTCACACAAGCTTCTGTAAGGTCGCATTTTGATTTTTTTAGTTGTCAATGTTGCCATCTTTAGTGTGAGGTTATCACCTTTTTCATTTAATCACTTCTTCCTGTGTTCGCAATCGGTTGCCTTACCATCCTAGAGCCTCTCATTATCTAGTAGTGAAGCATTTCGAAAACAGACGAAACAAACAAAATTAATGGTGAGTATGTTGGCAAAGTGCATGAACAAGTGGCGTTGAAAGTGCGGCATAATTTGCATCGATCCAATCGTAGCACATTATGCACAGTTTTCTTGGAAGTTGCAGGGCATAACTTTGCGAAGCAATGCAGTAGATTAAGCATGTCAATTCAAGTCACGTTTGATTGTTATATTATAAGTATCAAAGGATCTATGGTCATTTCCAAGGCTAATAAAAAGCGCAATATTTGTTCCCTTATAAGGTATAGATATTTTAGCAGGATACGGCATATTTTTCACAACCACCCCAGTGTAGAATTTCGCAGGAGCCTACTCAGCTTACATGCCTTAAATCAGCTAACGACTTCTTCGGTCAGCCAATTGATCCGTCTTACCACTTTAATAAAATGGTTCTAGCACCCCTGGTGGATACTTGAAATCAAGTCCGCTCCCTGCCCATTTTACGCAGTTTGTTGGCATAAATTGTAGCCAAAGATGTTCTCCTAGTAAGGGTAATCAATCGCTAGGCATCTATCCATGTAAAAGGGCTTGGCGATGTGCCACTACTTAAAATTATGTTTAGTGAGTGAAATATGCTAGTGCTTACAATGCGCATTTGGTGAGTAGTTCATGCAAGTTTTAACCTTGGTCGTGAATATTCAGTTTTATGCTACCATTTTCCAAAAGAGTAGTAACTGTGAGTTATCAGGCGCCTAATGTGCAATGCGGTAAAGCAGAGTTTATCAAACTAGGAAACATTAGATGGATCGCTGAGCGCTAACGGTTACATCCTTAAACCAAACTGCCACTTAGCTAGCATCTATCTTGTACAGAAGCTGCTATTTTCATTCATACACAATGAAGAGAATATTCGGTAGTCATTAATTTGTAAATTCACCCTAATCACATTGTTGTACTTAAATAGCTGCAACAACCATGTAGAATCTTTCCATCAGCTTCAAAACCAATGCTTCATTTTCTTCTCACTTACAATTGTTTATTCATTTGCTTCAAATTTCCTTAACGCATCATGATGGGCATGAGGTGTACTACGAAATTAGATTTCTGCAATCAGGCTGTTTATTGTGATCAGTTCTACACACTTCCCTCGCTGGTTGTATCCAATAGAGTGCTGCAAGTTAATGGGAAACTGATCATACTTGTGTCGTCCGAATTGTTTTCGGTGGTGCTATGAATATTTTCATTGTTCCAAATATGTCATAAATAAAGTAATTTATTCCCAAATAAGGCCCGTATTGTTAGGACAGTTTCTAGTCTCATTTTTGTGCTGCAGTGCCTAAAATGCTAATCCGTTATCAATTATTCCTGCGCTCTTCTGCTTCATCATCCGCTGCCTCCTTGCCTTAATGTGCCGTGGTTCAGGCCTAACGGTGTTTAATATACGTCGAGGTGGACACATCACCTGTAGCAAAAAGTGACTAATCTAATTACTGCATAGCTAGGAGCTCTACTCGGTCTAAACAAGGAAAGGAAAAATGCCACTGCCATATAAATACGAAAAATTTTCTGTAAACAAAATTAGACTAAACGTTACAGACCAATTATTAGTGCCACCGGCTTGAAAAGAATTCGGATCTGAGAGAGTCAACCAGCAATACAGTAAGATTTTGATCAGTCAGCTGCAACTTTGTCATAAAGTGGGTCCAATCCACTTTTTGCGCTGATTTTGACAGCGGACTAGGTCACTGGTGCGTGCACTACCTAGACCAGAGACATCATTAGCGTTCATTCACTTTTTTTCACTTTTCACATTTCAAATCACAGCAATCCTCATCGACTACGCATTTAGCATTTCTTTTGCCTCCATACTTGCCTAGACAATACCCACAAAACAATGTGTTTTTGGCTTTTAGTCATTGTTAGCTGCTGTAGAAGCCCATATCGTGTGTGTAGTAGGAAGCTTCGCTTTCAACAGACGCAGAGGAGCACTTTAAGACGTTCACACCACCCAAATCAATGCAAAATTTCGAGTTTTATTAAGCATCATGCTTTAATTGCTAATAATGTGAACCGTGACGAAGTAAATCAAAGGAAACTTCCTTTGACTACCCTCTACTTCATCTCAAAATTGCCTCATTCCCTAGCAGATTGGCAATCTTTCATGTGCTGCCTGTGTGCCGTTTTAGTACTTCGCTCTACATAGCGGCGTATGTCGAATTTCTGTTTGTTTGCCCTCATTCTGCAATCTCTTCCTTTTTTCTTCCGCTACTCCACAAGCAGCTCACTAAAAGCAGGTTATTGGTGGTGATACTAAGGCAACCCTTCAAAACGGAGAATATACTGCGGCTTACGAGTCTAACTTTTGCTTCCAAATCATATTGGACTATTGGGATGTGGCGAAAGATACACTGGCTAAAAGGAAATGGTAAATCGTCCATAGCATTTGTGATAATGTTGGAGTACAGTAACTAAAGCGTTAGTGTTACTTGCTAATGTGCCCGTATCGTGAAAGCTGTCCTGCACTAGAGATTCAATCCCCTCAATCATCTAATCTATGATGTGGTCATATCAACTTATTTGTAAATTCAAGCTCCATTTCTCATATTTATATTGCCCCTACCTTTCTATGCTTTACTTTACTATCTCCTGAACATCCGCTCTCTTCTTTCCGCACTTACGCAACGCCATGCATTCCATGTGCGTAGAGTCGCGTCGGAGTGCACCACATTTCATATTTGCATATGATTCCATAATCAGTGACTTTGCTTACACCTTTTGCTTGGATTTTTATCATATTATGAGAAGTAGACTTCCAAAATGCAGCTGCTTTATACTTGCATCCACTTACGGTCATGAAGTTCCCTAACGGTTGTAGCCTTTTTCGCTTACTTCCAAAACCCAAATTTCTCGTACTCATGAGCGCACGTGTGTGTGAGTGTGTGCGCAGGAACAAGACATTTGTGGACAATCATGGTAGTTGGGTTGTAGTGATCAATAAGTACCGTGCAAATTTTTGGAAGTTCCCCTGATAAGTGGCCACCATGCCTTTCGAAGGGATGCTGTCTTCTTCCGTATGGTCTGAGCGTGCTGACAACCTCTGGAAACGCAGGCACACTCAAGCACTGTAAGTAAATACCTCAGACTGAAATAGGATTAACGTGACCGGATTAGTGCTTTGACAGCTCCCATTCTCTGACCAACTCGGCAAGTAAGCAAATACCATAAGGCGCTGTAAATTAAGCTCATACAAAACGAGAAACACGCCTCAACAAAGTGCCTTTACTCAGTTGCTTTGAACCCGTAATTTAGACGTAGCGCTATTCCATCTAATTGAGTCAGTTAATACAGTGGATGGATAATGAGTTAAAAAGGCCTGTGGAGTCAAAAGAAGCCAGATTTGTTGGTTTGATGCAAGCGGAAGTATGAATGGAGTAATTCGATAGGCTTATTTTCTTTCGCATTTGTCTTCACCGCAGCCATCTCCTTCTTCTTCTTTTTTGATACTAGTTTGCTGAAAGGCCTATATCACGAATTCAATCCCAGCAAAGATGCGTCTGTTCGATTCTCGTCATTTAATAGCCTTACTGTGTAATATCTATTAATTGAACTTTCTTTTAGGGTTATTGCAATTGCAACCCAATTTCAGTAGTTAGACGTATGATCACTTTGGCATATCCAATTCGTGAGTCCATTTGCATTTAGCTATTTAAACTGACCCACCTTTGAAAGCGCAACAGAAAATTGGTCGCTGGTAATGTGGAGGAAAAGTGTTACGATTGTCAAATAAATATCAGCAATCATAGGGAAGTTCAAGCGTTTAATTTGTTCACATCTAGCAATCAGATGTGCGTACAGTCGGTTGTGGATGAAACCAGTCACAACACCGAGACCAATTGCATATTCTGACAATCAATTTGGCGTGCAATTGGATGCTTCTCATCACAAGACCCTAGAGATGACTACTTATTGAGGTTTATTGAATGCAAACAGCCTAAACCTGCATGACAGCTGTAGTCTCAAAGCATTCAGTAAAAGCACGCTTCATCCATCGATCGGCTGTGGTGACTAGCAGGAAGTATCCTGCATGATGATGCACAAGTTGGGTGCATCCATTTCTAGACCTCTAAGATGCAACAGAGAATACCCTACAACTTATTTGCTGTCATGTAATAATTAACGTGCGAGTCATTTGTGAGCCTATTCGAGGAATAAACTGGAACAAGAAAAGATGCATAGAATTGTTACAATGTTACCTTATCTTTGGCTGCACTGCGCACGCGCATGTCGGACAAATGCTTCATTTCTATGAGCTACCTTTAATCTTGAAGCAATTGCATTTACTTGAAAAGCTCTTTCGCATTTTTGAGCAATCGACAAAAATAGTTTTTAGCAGATAATCTTACACAAAACTTGTGTGCATGATTGTCGAGCTAATCAGGGTTATATGGGCGTGGTTTATTGAGTTATCCGGCTCGGTACTCATTTAACCGCTGTAGCTGCGTTGGTTCACATATGTTAGTCAATATTTCGGCTGCCTTATTGTTGCGGCATAAGTGTGTCGATTACATTGTTACATAGAATTACATCCGATCACACACATAGCCACATTTCATCTTACTGTCATGCGTTTGAGTCTAATATGTTGCAGTCGGCTTTGGTTACGCTTTCCTTCACAGCAGCGGCAGCCAAAGAAGCGATGAATGTCAGGCCATCACAAAATTGAAAGAGAGTGCTTTGTTGCTTCGGCCAGCGATTCTGCAAAGCCATGCGCCTTTGTCGTAGAACAGAACGACACTTCAATCTGAAACTGCGACCTAATGCTATTGTGGTTACAATGCCTCTAAAACATTAATCACCAAAATTACGAGTCTCTGTTTTCCTACCGCTCTTCGCTGAACATCTCCGGTGTAAGCGTAAGGAGAAGATGTCTTAGATTCAAACAGCCAAATCATTTTATGGTGCGAATTTGCAGTTTGGCAGAGAAGACCGGAAGTTGGATTTGACCTAAGCTAACTTCTTGTCTATGTAGAGCACATTCTGCCCAACGGAAGTTGACTTAGAAACAGACAAGGTTAATTTGACCACAGCTGCCCTGTACACCAGAGACGGACAGATTCGTGTCATATATGTACTAATCTGCTCGCTACTACTGTGTCTCTAGCAATTCCTAGGCAATATTTTTGATTAACTAAAAGAAAATTGGGTAGATGCCAATTTCAACAAATCAATCTTTTTATCAATCTATCAAATACAACAGTTAGGAGGGATTTGTATAGTCAAAAAGCCGAATGTTAGAGAACAACTGCGCCATTGAGATCTACGAACAAGCTGCCAGGGAGCACATGAGTTGTGCGAGAAGTAGAGATGTGTAGATCTTTAGTGTGTGGAAAATGAAGGGTTCTACAAATTCATTTATTATGGTTTTTGCATCAAAGGCAGTCGATGCCGAAGTATTTTCGCACCTTTGTAGTTGTGTAATTAACCAGCAGAGGCTATCATCTAATTCCTTTCCATGCTAGTTTAAAAAAAGGCAACTGAGGCACACTGTTGTGTGTCGCATTCGGTTAAAGCTGCTCAACAGCTCAACAACCGCGTTGACGCCTCGTGAAACCAGCTGTGTTTGCTTCGTTAATACGGTGCATTGAAATTCCATCTTCAGCCTTCAGCTATCAGTCAAACATGTCCCAAGGAAAACAATGCCACTTAGCATTGACAGCATGGCAGTAAACCCGGAGGAGTGTGCTTGATCAAACACGCCACATAACCCATTAAATGGTGTGAACCACATGTTTTTCCTTTTTCCTCGAATCCTCGCATAAGCACTCTTAGTATTGGAGATGCATTGGAGACGTGCTTCCTCATTGCACCTTTCCTGAGTAAAATTACTATTGTAAATAGTATCTCCAAACCCATTGACTATATTTACGGGGTTTGTAATTAGTAACTCGAAGGATACGGTCTTGATGTTAGATATACCTTAGTGACGTGTTTCTCCTCCGTCATGCTGCTTGTATGTCTAGTCGCGTATAATACTTAAGAGCGAAGAACTAGAAATACATTAGGGATTCCCCATGCAGGTTCAAATCCTGCTCGCGACGATGTTCTGTTTTTCATTTTCAACATTTCGCACTCTGTGGCACACATTCGTTTATCACCATAATCACGACGATTGCGTGTGTGATTACTCCTGACGTTCCTAAAGTGAAAGGCGTCCAGGTGGCCAGTGCGCGCCATCGCACTCAGAGTTGTCAGAATCAGACTTCAAACCTACCGTCTAGACCCCTAGTTGGTTTGCGTTTCGTCGCCCTAACTGCTCGAACATCGTTACGCGCTATTACCATACCTTACAGGTGAATCACAAGCCTTCTCTGTATCAATACTGAAGCATCGGCAACATCTTAACCATTAGGCGTTGGTATTGGTGTGTCTTAGTGTACAGCACCAATGCCACTCCAGCACTGGGCCCTGAAACCCATGGCTAGTGTACGCGCCTTTCATTCCCATCATCTGTCTACGCCATTTATGCTTGAGCACGTTCCAATTTCTGACCAAAAATCGCTGCACTCTGGAAACCTCGATGGTGATACACCACACACCTACCACGTACCACCCTTCACTGTGGTGGAAGCATTTGTTGAAAAGCAAGTAAGCTGCAGAAACCGTGAGCGGAATCGCATCTTCACTTGCAGTTGCATTTTTTACCCCATCGCATACCGTCCCACTCACGAATCTCCAAGGCTCATAGTGCTTGCTATTGACAAAAGACGAGTAGTAAGAGGTGACAGACTAAATTAATGGACGTTTTATGGGCCGACATCAGAATATGGGCTGATAAGGACCGCTGATTACAAGCGACTACAATGCTTGCCGTAATGAAGTTGTGTTGATAAATCAGTCTGACTCGATGAGTGAAGTGGAAAATTTCTGAAAGTGAGCACATGAATAGTAGAATCGTGTCTGGAATTTTACTTCAAGTCGGAAGGATTTTAGTCATTTAAGATTATTCTTTTGAACAAAGGCGTGTTGCGGTCGTTTTACTAAATCCGCTACATAATTTGCCCCTTTAGAAGTGCATTGTAGGTGAACAACAGGGTAAAGTTTGGTTGCAGCTAGTGCCACCATCAAGCTTCGTTAAGATTAATAACCATAAAGAGACGTGATTTCGGTGCATTTAAAGGGATGGCAAATACATTTGCCGTTACATTTATTGACTGTCTCAGCATGCCAGGCACTTTATGCTTGGAAAGAAGACAAAAGCAGTGACCATTAGGAAGGTCTAGAGACTGCACTTTGCTATGCCCAACGCATGCTAAAAGCAGCCAAATCGCGAGACATCAACAGTTAAATAAATTGGACGGCTGTAATGAATGGTACTATCCACTTGCTTTATTTAGTCAGCATGATGGCAGTGATGCTAAAGATCCCTACACTTTTATTTACCGCCCACCAATGTCGGAGTGAGCAATGGCTTCATTGTCACTGCTACCGTCCTCTTTGTCATTGTCATATTCCATTCTAACGCTACATTTCACCGTTTAGCTAGCGTCAACTCACTTGGTGTTTAGCACTCACTCGCAACCCCAAACCTCACCCACAAGGTCAACCTATTCTACCCACACCGAATTGAGGTACTCACGTATCCTTCCATTTATTAGCTCGCACACTGATTTAAATGCCACATTAGATAGGGTGAAGAAGACCTGGTAAGGTCATGTCTGAACATACTAACAATGACCGTGAAGCACGCGATTAGTTTAACACAACAGGTCGAGCATCCACAGACTGAGGCCGTCTTTGGGCAAGCCGCAACGGATGTGGTGATTAATGGCCATCGGTCATAAACGACAAAAGAAGACAAATCGGATGAAGTAGGGCATATGCAAGAGCTGACCCGACTCCATACAACGCAATGATTGTTCACTATATGAACCACGTCGTTCGATTTCGTCATCTTGCCAAACTTCAATTCATAACCCACGTCCATGCAGCATCAAATCATATCGACTCGCCTTGCCGCTTTACTTCAACCCATCTCCACCTCCATTCTCCGTCTTTCATTTGCATGGTCAACGCACTAAAGGAGCAGATGATTTGCAATAGCGGAAGCACACGGCGCCTTCAAAAGCACCAAATATGAGGAGTGCATGCCAAAAGGTATCCACCTTATAGCAGTAGTGTTTGGCCCACCTAGCGGATATATCAGTAGAAGATGCTTAACTGAATGTTACATGATGCAAGGGCAAAAATCTTATCATTACCCTTTAAGCCACTCAAACACTAGTCCAATTCTAACAAAGTCCGTTGACTCTCTCCAATCTCTTACGTGATTACTGGTGCTGTGGGTCAGTTTCTCATCTCATCGATGCTAAGAACGGCACATAAAAATTAGGCAAGAGCTGCCGTTTCTTCGACTGAAATCGAAAAACTACGCTGTGCACTTAAATTCCGTAAAGGAAGCAGATCCGATTCCGTAACCTGGTGCTGTGGAAAGACTGACCTTGATGAGAATGACTTGGGAAGTCAGCAACTAATTTGAAAGTAATGCGCAAACAATTATAGGACCAAAAAGCATTTCCACCTAATTACGGGTAGAGCATTAAGGAGGGCCTGCAGGTGAGGAAATGAGAAAAGCTTGTACAGGAATGGCTCACACACCTGCTCTTCTATCCAGTTTGAAAGACGGACCCATCGCCGACTTATCAACTGGCAAGAAAGGGCGATGACACCTGCGCTCTTTGACTTTTGCAGCTGCCACCAGCGTAAAGGGGGTGAGGCATGCACGCACACGATATGAATAACCAACGCACTGTCGAGTTTCAAAACTACTAACTAACCTTCCTAGCTTCCCTAATTACTTCCTTCCAAATTTTAGTAAATTAACAAAGCAGATCACAGGCTCTTTGCATCATTGATATCGCTGTGAAGAGATTTTATTTCATGGCCTATTCAGACGTCACTCCCCATCCTACCCTCTGCAGTTCGAGCCATACTTTACGGCTCAGCTCTGCCAAAATCGCCCTTCGCGTGAATTGAATTGCCTTCTTGTGCTGTCAAACGATAGTAGCAAATGCAAACTTCTCCTCTGTGTTACCAACCCCATTCTCTATAATAATGGTGCAATCGGCTCCCAATTGGGCCCACTAAAATTCCCACCTTATAGTCCTCCTTGGGCGGATTCGAAGTCTAAGCCCACACTTTTAAACTTTGCAAGCCTTCGGAGGCAACTCACGTGTCGGCTGGTTCTCGGCATGTGTCTAGGTGTTTAACTTCTAGTCCAGGACACTATCACCAACAGCATATTATCAAAAAGCATTACCTTCTTCATGTCCATTTTTATTAGCAGTAGTTGTTTTGGCTACTTTGCTAACTAGGCAAGCAAATATTTGAAAGGGATCATGGGGCATCGATGCCATCAAAATGGCAAATACTCAATTGCCTTTAGTTGACTCAAAGTTGCTTTTGGTGCCTCTGCTCATGCGATTTCTAGAAATAGGGCATGCATCATGCGGAGCAGGATGAATTCTTAATGTAGCATGGAATAGGTTTCACTCAAAACGACGTGTTCTGAGATGGTGGTCGTTGAGTTATAGTCAAGTCCTCGACTTCTATGCGCATAACAATTTCATTGAACGATTTTCAACAGGGAATTCCGAGAAGCAGCTTGCACGCGTGCAATCGCAAAGCAATAATGCAAAGACGCAGACGACCTGCATACATTATTCCCTTTTTCTGCATCCGTGTCACGGAAGTGTGTGACCGGTTCCACGGAGAAAAGCCGACAATCCACAAGGATTTGAATGAGACAAATTGCCATTGCGAAATTGCAGATCATGAAGGTCAAGAAGGCACAGTATAACTGTTTCACCATTGATTTTGGCTGTCCGCACTTATTCGGGATTAAAAACGCTGAATGAATTAGCTTTTGAAACATGGAAAACCGTGTAATCTCACGCGTTGAATTTAAAGCAGGTGAGTTTCTTATGGAATTTGATTCATGGGATTACTCCCAGCTGTTCAGTTTTGTGTCCGCCCTTTCATCACCCTTGCTTGTGTTCATCAAAAGGGCAGGAACCTGTTTAAAGGCATCTAATCTGAGGGACGGGCATGGTGAATTAGGCTGCCGAGGAAAGAGAGCTATGCGGCTGGTAGATTATTGATGTGAATTGGAGTTTATGTCCTCCTCACGGACCGCCAGCGCAAACTCACCCACCCGACATGCAGGCGGCCTATCTTCTTCAGAGTGAGCAACTAACAAACTTATTGGTTTCGCGTACAACTGTTTTAAATGGCGCACGCCATTCTATGCATAAGCACTTCCTGCGGCGAAGGAGATGAGCGTTTTCTATTCCAACACTCAACAACCAACTTAAATAACTTATAATTACATAGTGCTGAAACGGCACATTCGCACTTGCAATCAATTGGATAGGCGACTGCGTAAATGCTGCTGGCCAAAAATCAAACTTCTATGGAAGCATCCTTGCTCTATTGGACGGTAGGAAGTGCAAATTACGAAACTTGCCAGTTTGGTAGCTCTCATGCATGGATTCATGCCACCATCCCTCCTTGGACTAAGGACGCTATGCTAAAATCATTCCATGGATAATAGCAGTTAACGTGTGGGGAGGGGGCCTAATTTGTTAGAAGGGTCTGCCACCGAGGCTGCATTGACCACGTCAGCAGTTCAACTTTCCACCCTACAGTCACCACAATTGGCAAATTTTCGTCGATTGATTCGAACACTAAAAACCCATCCAAATCCAAGGGCCCAATACTTGCATGTACTATCCCATGTGTGCTGATATGCTTTTACAGCGAAAAGATGCACAACGAATAATCAGTTGCTACATATTGGCGCCTCTGAAACCCTTTAGTTACCTAGGCTCACAACCAAGCTGTCTCCTCTGGCCAGCTGTAAACGACTCACAAAGACTATTCTTGTGCACTTCCCTACCCAATGGAATGGACATCAGGTTAGATGGTCGGTGGGGTCCTCATCACGTAAACACAAGCCCAACACGAAGCCGTTGGTAGGTAAGTATGGCAGATTATATGTATATCGCAGTTACTTTCCCGTGGCCTCACCATCTACTGGGGGCAGTGAAATGGGCACAGGAAAGTTCCGCTTAACACTTGCCCTTTCAGACAAGCCTCCTTCCTTCACCACGCTATCAGCAGCACACTATCTTACCGAAGTCGCTTTGGCAAAACATCGAGACCGGTCTGCAATGCGGATTTAAATCCATGATCAGTCCGCTTCGAACATCTATCTTGGCTATACTATGGGTATGAATGCATAAAATGTCTCAAATTGTGCACCGCTTAGCATAGAAATTCAATTATTAATGCCAAATCTAATATTTAAACAATAAGAAGAATGTAAATGCGCGGAAACCTATGCAATGTAGAGTCGGGACCACCTTACCATTGGGCTAGGTGCTTCTGCTAAATAACGCTCAGACAACGAGTCGAATCGATATCAGTAAATACAGTATTTTACAATCAAAACTAGCGCTAGGGGAAAAACGTTCTTCGTTTAATGCGAATTGTGGAATCAGGCGTATTTTATACACATCACCTTGCCAACCCATACCTGTTGGTTTTGTGGTCCTGTTAAAAGGAAATAAGTGGGAGCCGTCGAAGGGGATCGATTCCACCGCAAAACAGATTTTAAATACAGTTTGCTATTGTGTTTGCTTGTCGTGTTGCAATCCATGTCATCCTTACAGAAGTTATGAAAAAGAAACACAAGCTTGGACGCAAACAAGGTGGATTTGGTGTCAGTAATTTGTCCCCCTTTAACACAAGGCATTGTGATTGTTTGATCGGTCACCTGCAAAATCTCTCTGGCCAAACAGTGGGGCGTATTGGTTCAAGACCAGCTACCCTGCTTAACTGAACGGCTTCCATCTCTTTGCTATTCCAATTTAAGGTGTCTACAAGCTGTGCTATATTAAGACTGAACTTAATAATCCGATTCCTTCCATAGAGTCTGTTGTACAACAGTAAGCCATTTGGCATCCACCCAGACGCATACCGCCTGTCCGCATGAAGAACCACACTGTCTGGATGAAGGACTGATTGCAGAAACAGCGAACGCTGACGGTATTTGCACCATCCGCAAAGAACGAATGAATTCAGCAAAGTCTAATATAGCTCAGTGGTCAAGTGTTTTATCACCCATTCGTGACGTAGGACAGTACTGGTATTAAAAGTTAATAGTTATAGAAGGGTTGTACAACCACACAAACATGCGTAGGCTTCACCGTCTTCATGCACACTATCGTCGTTAACAGCCGCATTCCATTACTAAGCGCACTCACATTACGATCCCTATACAATCGCTCAGTTAAAAGATATTCCTTTTCCTCTGAATAATTCTGTGGTCATCGATATGCCAGACCCAAAAGGTGTCACCCATTTCACCAAAATAGTGTCCCGCATCAATACAGCTCGGCGTTTCAACTCGCCGTTCTTGTGGAAAAACGAACGCACACTGCCACTGTCTGAGAGGTTGACAATGCTTGTCTAGTTTCCAAACTTGACCATGGTTCAGTTTAACCGAACAATTGTGTTACGCAGTCTTAATTCTCGGTGCTGTTGGTGTTGCACATGCGACCTCAAAGGCCTAGAAAAGTGATTTGAACATACAACACTTGCATGGGCAGTTGAGCCACGTGTATGTAAAATATTGAACGTTTCAAGCGAAAGAAAAACAGGCGAACCCACTTTTACATGCTTATCAAATTCATGCTATAAATGCAATGTTCTGTTTAGTTTTTGAAAGGTTATTCTCGTGGTAATTAAACCTGCCTCACCCATGTCCTCAGTAATTCCAGAGGAAAGTGCAAAGCACAAGCGGCTGCCACAACTACACCATATTTCGCCAAAAGGGTTCAAGAATTAGGGATGTTAAATCAAAGGCTCATTGATACATGCGCTGCGTCTCGGATCTAAACGTCACTCACACCATTTGAGTTTAGCTTTGGCCCAGAGTTGGTATCTGATTATGACTACCACCGCGGATCATAACTCGTAACGCTAGTCGATCTCAAGTTAATGTTCACTCATTTGAACAGCGTTTAAGGAGCGTAAAGTTGGTCATTAGGAAGCAAATTCAACGCTGTCTAACATGAGAATCCACATTTTCCTAGTCTTCAACGCGAACTCAGCGTGTTTGAAGGTTAGCAGCGAAGCGTCTCGGTGTCTGCGAGTACACGCCACCAGGTGCAACGCGTGTGATTATGCGGCCCCTTAGGGAGGCAGAGGAAGTCAGAAATATTTAGTCGCACAAACGAGCATTCTTTCTGGCCGACTAGTTAAGTCACATCGTGTAAGCAAACAGCCTTTGCTGCATCAAATTTGTATTTCAAAATATTTGGTATTTAGAAAGTTCCTATTCTCACACGCAATGGTTAAGTGCTAAGAGATAAAGCTACCATTATAGCCTACAAAGGCGCCTTCACAACGACAACAGCACTAAGCTAAAAAAATTACCTACGGCTTCACAATTCCAAATCACTTTTATTTTGTTCCGAATCCAACCACCGCATTCATAAAAACTGCAGGTCTTTTCAAGCATCATTGCATAACAATTATTTTGAAAGCTTGTAAGCAATTTATCGAATGCCGTCATGGACTGGCTAGTCACAAACCTGCTAAAGCGTGCAAAGCTCTACTTCTCCTCCATATGACATGGAGACAGGCCCACAGTACCATCTCTACCAAATTGACCGTCCAATCATTTTGCGACCTGTTGCACCAGATGCGACAACTATCAGGTAAGTTGGAAAAAGGGAGAAAGTGAAAACCATCTAAGGCCTCGAATATCTTCTGCATGCAGTCCAAGCTTGGATGGAGATCTGAGGTTTGCCGCATCGAACCTGTCACAACCAGCGTTTGCTTTGACGTGAGGACATCGGCTACGGCATTCAGGTGTCCACAATTCCGATGTTCACAATCCGGAAAATCAAGATATAAAATGACACAGTCGTAGTCGCTCAGCTGCATTCTTTCTCTTCCCTCTCCGCCTTCGTCAGACCATTCACGCATGTCCAGTACGATGCCACCTGCTGCCATCAAGAATGGATCCCACTGATTTGAAAAGTTGGGAACGGCCGTAGACACATCCAAGAAGAGACGAGTTAAGGAAGCAGAATGCAGCACCGGCAAGTCGTATCTGTAGCGTCTCATCCGACATGGTGACAGTCCTGTGCAACGACATGGCGTGGTGATCAAACAGTTGATCGGACCCCGTGCATCAGCAGGAAACACTCTGGACACGAGGCCACGAAAGTAATCCTCTTCGTTATTGTAATACTGTCTTGCACAATCAAAATAATAAGTGCATTTGTGCACGTTTGCCAGAAATAGCATCCTACAGAGGTGAATGTCCAGCCATTTCATGTCCTTTACACTGTGGTGGACACTAAGAGCTTGAATTGGAAGGCCTTGATTGGATCGCTCCTCTGTTGGCTCCTCCTAAACGGAACTTTTAATGGAACATTTTAGCAACTGCTGGAGAGAAAATGAATGTGTAAGGGATTTAATAAAGTCATTTAATGAACGCAGAGTTAATCAAACCGACCTGAGACATTACCACGCAAAATCTGATAAGGACTCCCTAAATGCAGCTGCTTTTATGAGGCAAGTGACCATCATTTAGTTCTAATCGCTTTTCCAATCCAGCCAATCAGCAAAGCACAACGACCAACTACGATTCTCATGTGCTACTTAGGTCTGCTTGGAAGGATGTGTGCAAGTCCTGGCTGCACGTTCTTGTAATTCGTAGTGATATTATGCTGACTTTTTCATCACTAATGGGAAACCTGTCAGATTTCGGAATGCGGTTTTTGGGGTATAATGCACGAAAATGTTAAAATGCCCTGTAACGTGACGTAACGTGGACAGGTATATATCCAAACATTTAAGATTTTGGCTATAACTAATACAAATTGCAAAGTGTGTGCTCTTGCTTTGCCTTAGAAAATAGGCTAACATTAACGTACCTTGCTGTTACAAGCCCGATTCGATCCTAGTTAGCAAAAATCTCTTTTAAATAAAACAACTCAATGCTGATAATGTGGACGTGTGTTAATTTGCGTTAATATCCAACGCTGCGGAGATTTCAAGCAGCTGCACGCGTACTTGGTAGAAACATGCCATGGCAGGAACACTGTTACCACCCTCGCTTAAATCGCACTTTTGCGCGAAATCGCATCAAGCAGTCAATGGAGAGTGCTCAAGGTGACACTGGGGAGGATTACCGGTTCCCTTACAACCCAGACGATTGGAAAGCATCTTTAGAGATGGCAAAGCCAATGTCAGGATGATGTTTGGGTTAATAGGATGGTAAGTAGGTGCCTTCATCTGCTGCTAATGCCAACGGTTAAAGCAGTCTAATTATTCTCGAAACAGACTGCACCATTGCTATTTGTATGTTTTTTGTCGTTGGGAAGGTAGTGGCTGGCCAACGTTTACTTACTGCTTGCCTCATTATTGCTGTCCTATGTAGTCAGTGAGGAGGGAATTGTGTGTGGTGTTCTCAATGGTAGATAAAGAGTGATAACTTCTATTCATTATTCTAATAGACGGTTCTAATTGTTGCTGTTGGTGCGTTTAAATGAAAGCATTTGACTCACATTTGCCTACTATTTGTCGTGTTGCTAACGAAAGCGTTTTTATTTCTCTCCCCCTATGCACTGCGTGCCAATGTGCTTATCTACACTTTCGCCCACTTAACAGACCTACACGTCTTATCAATGCATATTATGCTAACTGCTAATCCATCCATTAGTTCCGTTCCAGTTTTAGCGACAATTCTCGGTAACAACTGCTCTATTCTAGTGTCGACTTTCTGTTTCTGACCACAGATTATGACACATTTCCTTTTGCTTTGAGAACCAATCAGAAAATTCCTAACCAATAAAACGTCAAATTGTGAACGAACTTGGAATAAAAGCCGAAATTACAGTAACAATGTTCGCATGTGTCTCATCGTTCTACTTGTAACAAGCGAAAATTTATTATGCTGCAACATTAGCTTGCATGGACTAAAAGCGTTTTATTTTGGAATCAATTCTCATTGTCGACGTCTTTTGTTCAAAGCACTACCTTAACAGCTCAATTAGAACTACCGCACACTAATTATAATGCAACATTTAGGAAAAGAATGCTAGCTTTTTTGAAGGAACGTGTACCCACTGCAGTGCCAATTGAACCATGCATTATTGCTAAGAACAGGCAGATAAAGTTAAACATATAACACCCAAACCGACTAGCAAGCATCAATGTGAATGGTCGCTCTAAACTTCCTATTCATTTTGAATGCAAATAACTTCAACATTATTGGCGAATTTGTGTGCTCTGTATTATACATTAACACGTTTCAGCAGCAAACCAGGTTTGTAATCTAGAAAACGGTCTTATGCACCCATGCAATGAATTGACTCCTGGCGCGGTGAATTGAAGTATTAGCATATTGCAACTACCTTTTACAAAATACTATATTCTCAAGAAATGGCAGGATATGTGCTGCCGTCAGCTTTCCTAGCATCAAAGCATTAAGGCGACTCTTAAATAGTATTATTGTCTGCGACCGGTTTAGATGTTCAGTATATGCGATAGAATCCATACGAGTGTAAATTTTGAAGTCTTGCTCATGGTGGGCAGTCCAGAAAAGCTGTACTGAGAAACTATTTCATAGCAAAGGAAACTCACCCAACAAACTTTTACTATCAGCCGTCGCTGATCCGCTTTCAAATACTTGGATCAATTGTCTGAACATGTGAGGAGGACTGTGTCTTCATCAACATCGTCATGGTGGGTTACTTCATCTGAGGAAAATTGGGGAACAAGTGAAAGTGGGCCTAGTAAAACAGAAAAAGAATAGGAAACGAGGACTGGCAAACAAAGACGGCATGATCGTGTTTAATTTTATTTACACAACGGACAAAATACTCCATGTAGGAAGCGCATGAGCCACAAGTTTTGTTTTTGCTACCACGTAGAGTGCGATTATGAGAGCTCAGAGTGAACGTCAACTGCCAGCAGAGAGATGTCGATCAAACTCTAATTAGAGGGGATGGAATGTCATGCTTGATCAGGCGTTGGATGGAGATCGCGTCGCGATGACAGCTATGATGCAATGACCTCATGGTTTGATTGAACGATTTTAGTAAATGTTTGTGAAGGGTAGTTAAGGCGGCTTACGGGGTTAGGTAAAGGTTTCACAATTCAGCAGCATATAAGCCAGCTCCTGTCGCAGTGCATACGTATTCCTCACTCGTGACAGAAGTGACTATCGACGAATTGTTGAGTTGCCCTGAAGCTATCGCTCTCGGCATCTGTCAATATTTCCTTTTCAGGCACCTTTGCAATCTTTGTTCTGTGGTCCCCAAGTGGCAATGGGTATTGGCCTGTCAGACTATAATTCAACAGCAGAACCGTCATTGGAATTGGCTGGATAAGCACATGTGCGAACCGCTACTACTGCGCAAGAACCCTCCAACTACTCCTCATGATAGACGAAAGTCCCTGATTTACCGTTAAAATGTCGAGAAATTCTTTGCCAATACCCTTTACAAAATGATATCAGAAGGGATTTTTGTACAGCAGAGATGCTTTTTTTCCGTTTTCATCATGCTTGATACAGAGTCGATGGTTTGTGTGTACAATAAACGCTGTCTCAAGGGCATCAATAGGCATGACCCCATCTCCTCGACTGCATAAGACTTACTGAGTTCTTTGAGAAAAACCACTTGATGGGCAATCGCTGCAGTTTCTTTGTTGGAAGTGCTATTGACCACCACCGAAAAGGTTTCGATGTTTTTCTGCTAGACTGGAGTGAGTTGACCGACGTCACATTGTACGTATTTCACTGCCGGAACTGGGACAATGTTGGGCGTGACTTGAGGGGCATTGGAGGGTTTATTGCCCACCCACAGACACTAGTCCTCGTCAGCGTGACCAATGGAGTGGCTTCAGAGCACAGTCGCTTGCACTGCATGGATGAAGTGGTCCGTCAACAGGGTGGAGTTGTAGGCGATGTACTAGAGAATCTGCCATTAGATTGATTGGTCGTGTTCATTGCGACTAATTCCACAATATTTTCCATCGTTTTGCTTTTGCTCTACATGGAACTCACTGACTAGTATATAACTAGTAATGCTACCAAGGTAGCCTGGCAAAATAGGGAAGAAATTTGTTCTCACGGGTCTAAATTCCATCATCAACTCACTAGAAATTCGCTTTTTCTCAACTCCATAGTTTTTTGCTATATAGTTGATTCTTTTACCGTTCCTGCTGGTGAGACGTCCAATGTGTGCATAGGGGCCATAAGATATGCATTTGGAGTTTATCTGCCTTCAACAACACAAAGATGGGGGTCACCGTCTTTACTTTGTCACCCTATACTTACAGCAAAAAACGGTTAGAATGTGGTTACTTTAAACACGTTACCAGAAATATGTAAATTTACGCATTTAAGATGAGCTATGCTTAGATTATTGATAACATCGTCGGCAGCATCATGAATGCACCTTGACTTTCGCAAGAAACTTCACTGCCTCTTTGCTTCATACTACATCATTCAATATAGCAATGCATACGTGAAATAATGTGCAACCAAGTGCTATGCGAAGGGGTGTGATGTGGTGGCATAGGAACCGACTGCTCGAAATAGCGCAAATATGTAAAGAAAGTGTAGAAGAATAAAGAGTTGCAGAGATGGCAAGAGTAAGGTAGAGATGGGTGAAGTGCAGCAAAGTGTGTCAGCAACCCTAGGCTTTCCACTTCTGCCACCAGCGTATGTACTGACCAGCCCAACGCAGAATAACCTCGATGGGGTGCCTAAGCCCACGGGCATCTACGCGCGGTTGTCGCTGACGTTCGTTCCCCTCATGAAAATTACTACTTCACCCTCATCTCTCATGACCACCCACATAATCTATTGCTTCTCTTTTCTCTTGTACCATCCCAGCCACTCCCCCACATCACTAATGGCATCAGCTCCTTCAATGCTCTTTTAAGTGTTACATTTCGTCTGTGGAGAGAAAAGCGTCACCTTCTACAACTGCAAATGCACACTTCAATATGTTCACACTGCTTAAGTCGCTGACAGGGTTTTGTGTTTTACTGAGCACTACGATTCGGGGTGATCATATTGATCCACCAAGGTAAACCAAACAAAAGTTCTTGTGCTTACGCATTTGTGATTTTCCTCCTTTCAATTTATACTTATCTTTGGTAGGTTATCAATTTCTTATCCGCTGTCTGCGTGCCTTTTCTTATTTTGCTCAACGAAGTAGCGCATACCTCAATCTTGTTCATTAGGACTCAGTTCACATCCATTTTCTCTAATCGTTTGCTGCTTTGCATAAACCTCAATAAACAGAATAACCTGTTTAAAAGGAAAAGAAATTGCTCTTTGTGGAACCAGCTTCCACCTTTTACTTATATGGGACCACCGATATGCAGCTGAGCACAAACAATTAGCTGATTGTGTTCATTGAAGCAGCGCTAGCCAAGAAAGGAAGGGATATGTCATCTACATGACTTGTGCTGACAGGTCTACTGCAAGTGTTATAATAACTGCGAATTACTACTTGACTCTCAGCTCTAATGACCACACACATAGTCTATTGCTTCTCTTTTCTCTCATACCATCCCAGCCACTCCCCCCTAAATCACTAATATCATTAGCTCCTACAATGCTCGTTTAAGTGTTGCAGCAAGCACGTTTCGTCTGTACAACTGCAAATGTACACTTCGAGATGTTCACACTACTTGAGTCGCTGACAGGATTTTGTGTTTTACTGGGCACTACGATTCGGGGTGGTCATATTGGCCCACCGAAGTACACCAAACGGAAGTTTTTGTGCTTACGCGAGAAGGAAGGGGATAAATCATCCACACGACTTGTGCTGACAAGTCTACCGCAAGTGTTATAATCACTGCATCAGTGACGCGTGCGAATGCGCCTGCATTGGGAACTTTGTCCGCATTCGTGTATCATTGTCTTCTGTAAGATGTGGTCAGTTGAACCTAATCGCGTTTGAAGGTTCTAATTTTCACATTTTGATCATTTGCACCTTTTAATTCATCTGCTCTCTCTTACTTGACGTTTCATGATTCCAAACATTCCATATGCTTAATGTCGTATTGGATTGCACCGCATTTCGTCTGCGCATTTTAGCCCCTTATTGGAGATTTTACTCATACCTCGCGCTCGGATGTTCATCATCCCATGACAAATGCGGTTAGCTTAGGGTCATCAAGTGCACTAACAAGTGTTAAAGCAAAATAATTACACTGTTTTTTTGAGGGTATTCGACTGCTCGATAGATACTTTGCTCCATTTAGAGGGTGTTCAGTAGAGGGCTCTTTTTGATAATAAGCTCGGCTAGGCAAAAATTCGGAGGCATGTCGTATTATCGCGAGAGATCGCACCATCGAGAGGTAAATTGGCCACCAAAAGTGTAACTTTCTAGCTTACGCCTCCTTAAGAGCATCCATTCAACATACTGAACTTTTATCACTCCTTTTGCTTTGTGAAAACACATGGACAGATTCCTGTCAACTTGCTGTGAGATCGGTGAACCTGCTCTGATCAAGATGTACCCAGTGGTTGGTTCGGCATGACCGAAGGTTTGGTCGCTTGACTCTTCTAATTCACATCTTTTTGGTGAGGGTTGTTGGAGTCGAATAGAAGCAACACTGGAGTGGCAACCACTATAACAATGCTATCAGAGCCCAGAAAACTTGTGCTTATGCAAACAACTGTATAGATATGCTGCGTCGTTGATTGTTTGAATACGGCTATTTAGACACAGAGAATACGAAGTTCCTTTCGATTTCCCTGGTGATAAAACTGTTACATGACATCAGAATTTGCAAGTGTAAAGCCTGATCCAAACTTGACTGTCTGGCTTAAAGTGACTTTCTCGCGATGCCAAATAAAGCCAAGCCTGCTTGTGCTTTAGCGAGGTGTTGAGGTGTAAGTGTAGCTCCTGAAGACTTTCCCAAGAGGAAGGGCAAGGGATGCATGGCCGAAATGCAGAGCAGCTACCGAGAAGGGTCTACTGTTACGTCTTAAAGTATCATGCCGCCAATGAGATCTAAAATAAAGAAGTCAGTAGAATTGACAAAACTAAAAGAAAGAGTTGTACTGTGGCAACTACTACTCCGAGCTCTTCCCTACTGAGCGAAATGACGTTTGCAATAAACAAAAGAAGAAGGCGGTTTTAAATTAGTACAATTTTTATTTTTGGCTACGAACGGGTGTTACGCTTTAGAAGTGTCGTGATGCGATAATGGCAAGGTAAGTGAGACTCGTACCACCTCAGTCAAGCACAATATGACAAAATTCCAATGCCATACGTGGACTGATCCGTATTCTCTTGTCCCTGCTAGCAGTTCCCATGCACAATTTTACAATTTTAATTAAAAAGGGTTGGATGAATGTCAAAATCAGCAAACCAATAGCTTTATTACTCTGCCACATAAAACGAATAAAATGACTTCAAAAGTGTAAATGGTGGATTGCTGGAGAACAGCTGCGCCATCGAGATCCAAGAAAAAGCTGCCAAAATGCACATGGATGGTACAAAGAATGAATATGAGTGCGTCATCAGTGTGTGAAAAAGGCGAGTTCGAGTGTTTCATTCGTCAACGCTTCTCCTCATCAGTACTAAATTACTCATTCGACTTGTCTCAGTAACGGTTACCACTTCTGCTTTTACCGTCGACATAAATCCATTCAATTTCCTCCAGTTTGGACACAGACAACACATCGATCACTAATTACAGAAGGCCTTATAATGCGAATCCATGTATTTAATTGTGCATACAGTTTCCTTGTGAAAATTATTCCTAAACAAATAATTGTCATCAAAGTTCTCATCCTTAAAATGTAGAGGCGAGAACGAAATATCAAAGTATTACCACTCTTGTAGAACCACGATTTCAAATATTCTGAATGCGCCACGGGAATCAAAGATGATTAAGATGTTCGACTGCCTGACACTTTTGATTGCTGTGGATGGAAGTAATGTGTGTGAGCCTCTCACCACGCTTAACTACCTCATTGAGGATGCTGATGTAGCTTTCAGTTTGGAATTCTAAGCTCATTTATTACCCTCTCACTTCTGTCCCTAGTTTCTTGCTGTCGCAAAGTGGACATCTCACCTAATCGTTCAGTCCAAGTCAGCCCTTGGTGTGCTATGACACCCACCAGCTTGGTATTAGTGTTTTAATTTGTGTCCTTAGGGATAGGGGTAAGTAATGGGATAGGCAAAGTGGGAAAGCTTGTATGCCACCTGCGTGAATGCTAGAAGGCAAAGGACACACAGAGTAGTGTAATTACTCATGCAATAATTCAGAACAATGCAACTGCAGGGAAGGCGAAAACGTAACTTGTTCTTCTGCCTTACTGGATACATGATTCCTCCCAATCTGAACTCATGTTCGGATGGTTGGGGTGAAGACATCTAAAGTATTATACCTCCACACACTTTAATTCGCAGTGCGTTTTTATTCCAATTTCCGAGTAATTATTGCTTTATTGTGATGATTTTTGTACCCATTGTACGAAAAGCTGATAGTTACCTTCATTTTTACCCATTGGTGCGTCAACCACCGACCGCAGCATTTACACCTTTGCATGCTGGAAATGAGTAGGTGGTGACTATAGGACTGCAATGCGCAATAATTTTAGCGGCTGGCAATTCTTTTATAAACTAAAGCACCCGTTGGGCTCACTGATGCGCAAGTCACAGACGCTTTGAAACAACTTTTCTGGCCAAGCAATCTCCCAAATACAATGCAATGTGTGATCTCAGACATTTTTGCTCTAACATTGAAGGTGGCTTTGTGAGCAAACGCGCTACTGAGGCATCGTAGCAGTTACATTTCATCATAGTCGTACAATACCATAATTTTGATACAATCATCGTGTCTTTTCATTCTTTAGAGACAGCTACTAATTCAAGTCTCACATAAAGGCAGACGCAAATGAACCAATAGCTTTGGTTAAATTTTGGTTCGCCTCAATAATTCTAAAGCAGAATGTCATTGCCAACCCTGAGTACTTTAGTGGCAGTGGAAGAGACGGAAAGAATAACCTAACTATTAATTACTTTATAATAAGAACTCGAACTCACTGCTTAGACATTGGTTTGCCACATAACTGCTAAGGCTTATTTTCATGCGAGTCTTTTGGGCTCAGTCTAAAGCTCACCATTTCGTGATGACAAAGAATTTGGACAGGTGTTGAGATATTTGAGCTGCCCAACATGGACCAGCGTTTGTCCCAAGAACATACTATGGAGTCAAGCGGTGGTTGATGCGTTTCCTTAAGCAAAATCTTTCTCAAAATGTGCGACAGTAAAATTGTTCTATTCGTAAGTGTTTCGAGCTGTGCTCATTGTTCCTGGAGTTGATTAATCTTTTAAGCGATTCCATGACAACATATTGTGCACTGATCAGAAATTCAAGGCGAGGTCTATTACGTTTCAGCCAAAAGTTTACGCGAATGACCACTCGACACTGTATATTGAGACTCACCACGACTTATAAAATCACTGATAGGTATGGCATTGGCTTTTCAGCGTTAATCTTATCATTGTGTAGAGATAATTAAGCAAAAGCACGAGGGCAAAAATTTGGCGACTAAAAAGTACTCCATTAGCCCTCTGAGAAAGGCGTTTTATGTGGTAAGGAAGACGTTGAGCTCTTCCAAGCACGCACACGTATATGTAGCCGCCTTATTTGAAGGCATTGATTATGGTGCGACTCTCACACGGACCCGTTTTTAGCGTTTGTGCTCAGATCTCCTTTAGAGGACTCTGAGTCCGGTGGGACAAGCAATAAATGATGCAGGGTTGGAAAAGGATGATGTTCGCGAGATATTGATGGTAGGCGGATCGACGCGTATTCCGAAAGTGTAGCAGTTGTTGTAGAAGTCTTTTAATGGCAAGCAGTTGAACCATTCCATAAGTCCGGATGAGGCAGTGGCATATGGTGCGGCGTTGCTGGCGTACAGTCTGGCTGATTACAAGTTGGAGAAGGTAGAGTATTTTGTGTTATTGGAGGTGGCGCCACCCTCACTGGGTGTGGAGACGGCAGGTGGTGTGATGACGACGTTGATAGAGCGCAATGCAAAAATTCCGGTAAAGAAGACCAGGATCCTCTCCACGTGTTCGGACAATCAATTGAGTGTGTTGGTGCAGGTGTACGAGGGTGAGCGTGCGATGACGAGAGACAACAACTTGTTGGCAAATTTGAGTTGTCAGGTATCCTACCGGTGCAACAGCATCACCATCACGAAGGACAAGGGCTTTATGTCTGAGAAGGAGATACAAAGGATAGTGAATGATGCAGAAAAATTGAAGTTAGAGGATGAGAAAGAGAGGAGTAGGATAGCAGCGAAAACCATTCTGGAAAACTACGCTTGTGGCATACGATCGGAAATGGATGACGATGAAGTGAAAGAGAGTGACTTGGCAGAGTTTCGGCAAAGTATACTTACGAGGTGTGAGAAGACCCCCAGGTGGATGGATTCCAACCAACAAGCTACAAGGAAGAAATATGAGCTTAAGTACAATAATTTGAAGATTCTGTGCAACCCATTTATGTCGACGACGAACTTCGGTTAGTGAGCATGGAGATTTGACAATTGGGACGCACAACTTTGCACATTTGACCTTAGAAAACGCAGAGTAACAGTAACTCATTTAGCTAGTATTCATCAATGCCATCAATATTATTGTTTATTATTTACCATTACCCATCTTTACTCACTTCGTTATTCATTTCCTCATGACTCGCCCTCAGCCTGCTAGGAATACGCAGCAGTCGCCTGTGCAAATAATTTGTGTCCGAATGAGCAATTGTGCACGCATTCTTTACCATCAGGCCTAGCATCATGCCATTGTCCATATCGATGGTGGTAAGTGTGTCATCAAGCTTGATGGGGTAATTTGACTAAAGACTAGGGTTCCCGAGAATAACGCTCTACACCGAAACTTGAGAACGTATCAAAAGTTGATCTATTACCAAATTCGCACTTGTATCAAGTGCAGTGGACTGCCGAGGCATTTTTGGCGTATCCTGTCGAGACCATCAGGAATGGGATAGGAACCGGCATCTCTAAGTAGGTGCTCTTTGTGGAGTTAAAGAGATTGATGGTGTGTTGAAGTTTGGCGGTGCAAAAATGCCGCTCTTAAAATTGAAGCGAATCACTGGGCTGAATTCGGGATTGGGTAGGGTACTCGCATACAGTTGGCACACTCAGGCGGGTACGGGAGAAGGTAAAATTATAGGAGGAGCGCAAAGGAGCAGCTAGTGTTGCTTTGAATGTGACCTTATTACCATGAATGTCCCATGTCGTTTGCCGAATCGAACTGTGGCATCCACTCAATTGGTAGGCGTTTGTGCAGAAGTTTTCAACAAACCTCGCATCGACTACTCGTGTGACTGACACAAACTGAGAAGTAGGGAGGCTAAGTCCAGGAGAGAATTATTAAAGTAAACAAAGGCGAGTTTTTAATACGACTTGTGAATGGACAGCCTAACAAGGATTTGTGAGTAGCATTGTTAGGGTCATTTGACTGCATTGTTGCTTTTAAAGTCAAGTGTTTGTACGGTGAAGGCTCCTTCACCGAAAAGGCACGACATCCTACCTAACCATTCTTGCCCAACTCCCTGTCGTTCCGCGTTGCTTCTCGTCATTCTGATGCTCCTGTCGTCACCAAAGCCTCGTCTTCAGCATGTGTGCTTCTTATGGGGAGATCCCGCAACAGCCAGTGATGGGATCATTTTTCGTACTTCGAGTCCATGTGTACTGATCTGACATCCATCGCTTGTTCGGTTGCCGCTGATGTGGAGGAATGTGTAGTCAAAGTTGGCTGCCTGATGTTAGGCTCAAACGCCTAACACTAGGATAAAATATGGCGATGTACGTGGTTGGATGTAATTCTGTGCAAGAATATAACAGACACATCGATGCAACAACAATAAGGTAGCCGAAATATCGATTAACATACACAAACCAACGCCATTGTAGCGTTTGAATAGACACCAAGGCGGGTAACTCAATATACCGTATCTATATAACCCTGACCAGATCGGCAACCATGTACACAAATTGTGTGTAATATTACCTGTTTTAAATTATTTCTACTGATTGCTTACAACGTGAAGTAACTCTCCAAGTAGATGTGGTTGCTTCAAGAGGAAACATGGGTCATAGAAATGAGGCATTTGTCTATCATGTGTGTGCGCAGCGAAACCAAAGACAAGGTAACAGTGTAACAATTTTATGCATCTTTTCTTGGTCCAGTTTATTTCTCTTATCGGCTCACAACTGGCACACACACGTTGGAAATTACGTGCCAGCAAATAAGTCGTAGGATGTTCTGTGTTGCATCTCAGAGGTCTAGAAGTGGATGCACCCAACCCGTGCGCATCCACGCTGTAATCGCTCCGCGTCATCGTGCAGGATACTTCCTGTTAGTCATCATAGCCGATGAATGGAAGAAGAAGCGCACTTTTAGCAAATGCTTTGAGACTACAGCTGTCATGCAGGGCCTCGTGATGAGAAATATCCCATTGCACACCAAATTGATGCTGATAATGCGTAATTCGTCTTGGTATTGTTGCTGATTTTGTCCGCAATCGACTCTATGCACATCTGATTACTAGATGCAAGCAACTTGAACTTTTGAACTTCTATATGATTGCTGTCTTTTATTTGACAATCGTAATATGTTTCTGTAACATTGCCAGGGATCCATTTTCTGTGATGTGTGCGAAAATGCGCCAGCTTAAATGGCGCGTAATTCGATTGTTCATACTCATGCTGGTGATAACTGCATTCCATAGTGAATGGGTTTGCATGCGAGTACGTATCATGTGCCTAAATGCATTGGCACTGACTTGATGGTGAGCAAGTAAGACACCGATGGTGGAAGTTATGCTATAAGGTGCTTGCGCTGTCAAAAAGTAGGGCTGTATTTTAGTGAATGGATGTGAAGCTTGATAGTATGTTACGTCTCTGCGTACTGCAGTGGCATTAAGGCTTGCAAATCCTTTTGAGTAGCTAAAGAAAACGCGTGTTGATCATACGGAGAGGTGGGATTTTTGGCCTTTCCTACTATACTCTTTTGACCGACTGCCACCTCTCCCCATTCGGCAGCATTGTTAGGAGGTAAATAGCAATGAAGAGCATCTGAGGCAATGCAGACTACTTGTATTGATGGTACCCATTCTAGAAATGCACAGTGACATGACTATTTCCATGAGAGAAAAGGAGATTAGCATCCTTTTTGCCACGAATGTACGCCATCTGGGTGCCTAAAAGCACACCATCATTACTAAAATAAAGGACGTGATGAAAACGGCTGCCTGCCTACCTCCTAGCTTGCTCTGATTATGGAGCTCGGATTTAATAAGCAGAAACGCTGGCATCGGACTAGTTATAAGGTCAGTTCTATTGGCCAAAACTGCTAAGCTCGTGCACGGCGGCTGTGCCAGCCACCAGCGGCAGAACTTCTGGCGGTTATTCGCACACCCATTTGATTGGACGCAGGTGCGAAGCGAAATGTCCTCAATGCCGATGGCTTAGTAATTCCTGCAAGTCACTGAGTAGTGTTTTTTTGTTTGACAGCATCACATCCAACTTGGACTGCTGATGATGCACTACAGCATGGCTTACTATTTCGCACAATCGTGGATAGAGTTGGAGGATTTCAAATGCTGCGTGGCTGGTTTGCGTCAGTGTGCTGTAGCCTAAAATACTGCCGTTCTGTCACCCCAGTTGACTCTAAAGTGAATAAAAGCCGCATGACAAATGCGCGGTATGATTTGGGGATCATGAACTTAGATGACATTAATTTGGATGAGAGTTAATAATTGGGTGGCTGTGTGGTGAGATAACAACGCAGCGATGCGACGCCCAGAGGGCAAGAAAGTTTGCACAGTGGAGTTAAGAGCCCAGAGTTGAAGGCTATTTTGGGATTCGCACAGCAGTAAGCGAGACATTGAGCGTGCGCAAGCCTTGGTTGAGAGGGGCTGATTTGTTATCAGGGTGTTAAACGAAATCGCATCGATCGAAACAGCATTTTGACAAATTTATCACGTTAACAAAACAAACACAAATATATTTTGGAAACATCACGTACAAGGGGAGGCGGCTGAATTTAGGAAATGGTGGCGACACATCTGCATGATTGCGATCACACGTGACTTATACTTAGAGGACGGTTAAGACGCAGATGTCCATCCCATTATAGCAGTCTATGTTAAATGGTGTGAGCTAACCACACGAAGAGAATCTTCAAATGCAGTATATAGGATGAATCCAGTGCAAGATTCAGTAAAAACACGCATGCTCACTCCAAAATCTGCAAACACCAGGAGTCAGCGAGCATGATGGAGGAAAAAGTTGGTAAAGGATAAATACATATAAGAGTAATTAAAAACATATAACAAAATGAGGAACTAAAAAGAGATTAAAATTAAAGAGTTAATCTAAAAAGTTGTTAAAAGATAGGAAAAATAAAATTGTCAAATTTAAAAGCAATTGAGAAACGGAGGCAATGAAGAGGCGAGAAAATAAACAAAAATAAACGACAATAGTAAAAATTGTAACAAGGCAAAAAATGCATAAAGAGATTGAAAGTGTTCCCGCAGTAGCATTGGCAGCAGCATCAAGGACAGGAGGTGTAGGTTGATGAGCTTGTTGACGCCTCTTAATTGCAGCAAACAAAGCGCCAGCGCAGGGAGCGGCAGCGGGATTGGGAGATACGTAGCAAAGTGAAAATTGTGAGATACCTGGAGTGGTTTGGTAGGTAGGTGAGTAGGTGAATGTGTGTGTGGGAGAGGTACTTAGAGAATGTAAAGTGATGGGCTGAATGAATAAAATGGTGTGGATAGGGAGTGGAGGCATACAGAAGACAGAAGGAAAAGAGAGAGGAGTACGGAGGGAGGGAGCACGGCGCTTGGCAACAGCACTGAGCAATTTCTGTCAGTGTTGATGCCAGCGCTACACCCGCTCACCCAATTTTCTTATAGTATTTATAATTTTATGCATATTCGTTAATTATTTTTAGCCGTATATATGTACTTTTACTTACCTTTCACTTTACCTCCCTGCCTGTTTGCTGCTTTCCCATGTCTCTGTTATGGAACCGCATTCCCACATCGTCCCCTTTCTCCTCCAAAGTAAGTTTTTTCGACCTGCTATTGTTTATACGCTTTGTTCTACCAATTCGATTGGACCCTCTAAATCCTTTCCCTCTTAAGTCTGTCTTTTTATTGGTTGACCTCATTGCTTGTCCTTACCTCTCACCCCTTGTCTTGTCAAATATCGAATTCTACATTGCTATTAGTGCCTGTTTTTATTAGCTTTGTGATTGCCATAGATTCTCGTTTCTATTCTTGCAAGTTGTTGCAGTAACTGTTAACATTTGTTCCCAACACCTTCCTGTCCGAATTTCTTTAACGTAAGCATTGTGGTAATGGACTTTGTCCCTTTATAGTAGATCGGCATTAACATTACGATCTCTGTATACCACGACGTCAGTGTTCGCATCTCTGGTTACCAGAGATTGTCGATAGCCATGTCTTTTCACTTTACCTTGTTCCCTTTTTTCCAAATCGGGTCCTACAATCTTTTGTTGATCTCTGTGATTAGACAAGGTGTTTGCGAGTGCGCTTTTGATGAGTAGGCACTGTTAGACTACACTGATTGACACCAAGGCATGCACCACTGCTTGTGGTAATGGATAGAACTCTAGTTTATGTTGTGATGATGAGGAATTGTAAGGTCCTCTGGCATGATTATGCTCCTTCATCAAACATGGAAGGAATTTATTCAGGATTTTTCCCGCATTTCTGTTGGATTAAATTGTGTCCAATATAAACAAACTCACAGTTATCAGAGCGTCCAGTGGCCACCGAATACATCATCTCCTGATTTGACCCATCTTTTAAGGCATCACAACATCTTCTAGGGCACAAATGTTCATCTACCTGGTTCGCTTCCTTCCATTAATTCACATTTATCTTTAGTGTCAACTGTGTCTAATAAAATAAGTGGCAAAGGAAACCACAGTCTAAGGAGGTCTATCCACGACGTTGAATCACGGTTTTTGCAGCAGGCGATCAATTGATATGGATTCATCGAAAGCACACACCCATACCATTCTTCTGAAGCCACCGCTCAGATGCCAAACGCGCAAAATTCTTTCGACAGTTGTTCTGTGTCATTTGTTGAGATCAACTTCAACCATGTGCTTTTAGACTGCCACATGTGGTCCGACGCTCTATTTACTCTCTGCAACCAATTATGAGGCCTTCTAATAAAAGGCAATTGTTGTCCTACATCTTTGATACTTAACTCGCATATTTGTAATGTGTAAAGTGTGGAAAGAGGATGTGATTGGAGGGTAGTTGAAAAAGCAGTCCTGCTATTACTAAGCCACTAGAGGTACCGCGCCATCCCTAGCTGCCATGACCCTACCACGCTATGACCAGGTGTTAGGCGTTGCAGTGGCGTAGGAATGAGCACGTAAACAACGGTGACTAATGCCTTAAATTTCTCAGTTAAATAAGCTAGCCCTGGTCACTAAAACCCCTATATAAGCGCAGTAAAAATTCAGTGACATGAGCAACAAAACAGAGCGTCGATTTCAATTGTAAGCAACTATCGATGGCAATGATGCGAGCACCTCAAAAGTGCTGCTCCTTAGCAAATCTACTAGTCTATGGATTGTCTTGTGAGACCCAACACTTCGTAATAAGGAGGTGGTGAACCTGTCTCGAGATTGTTGCAATTTAGGACATAACGATAAGTTTAAGCGAAACTAGTGAGTTTATGGTGTTGAACATCAGAGTGCTGCCACAGCTTCAACCTCCTGCCCATCCTCCGCGAAACAGTGCGGCACATTATCCTAAAGGGCAAATGTGTTTTACAAAAGCAGGGATTTGACTCTCAGGTGGACCAAAATCAATGTTTCCTGTCACAGTGGCGTCTTCACTCGCTCTAAACTCCAGCGCTGATACTACTAGTTTCACCAAAAATGAGGCAAAGACGCAAGTTTATTTTCAGATTATAGCTGTTTTGATGAAGAAGAAGAGTGTTATCGTTAGGCCTCCATTGAGAGGTGAAAGCACGACTACGACTGCGTGGCCATTTAGGTCAATTATTACGCACTGCAGAACTAATTTGAACACTCAAAAGTCTCTAAGCTAGCGGTGGTCGCTTGGTCGCAACCGGTGAGGGTTTGGGTCACTGTGCTGGTCACATTCTTCAAAATTGAGACAATTCGCCCACCCACCACTTCACCACTGACGTTTTTGCGTTTACGTAAGTTCCTGCAAATCTCCTGGTAAACCTTTCTTTAACTCATTGACAGGCCTTCATTGCAATGTTTTTGTATTTTGATATAGAAGGAAAGCAAGTCATTTCAGGTATGAAAGAAAATATTTCACAGGGAAATAAATTCGGCAGTAGAGTAGACCTGACTGTAGTTACTTGACGCCAAACAAATGCATTTTGAGAAATTGACTTTGTTCCTTTCTTTATAATGTTTGTCAGGTCATAATGACACACTCGTATTTTCCCTTACACATCGGTGCTTCTCCACGTGCGCAGCAACACTGCTTTCAATCTCGAGTGGCTAATAATGTCACTAGGAGTAGTAGGAGTCCTCCACCAACCCATTTTACCCATTTGCGTAGATCCATCAGCACTGTAAGCATTAACTGCCAGACGTCTGTTCCATTTATTGCTTGCTTTGTTCGCCAGGGCATGCAGAGAATGCTCCACCGCGTCCAGAAGGGGGTCGAAACAGCGGCTGGACCATTACGTGCCTCCAGCATGTAGCACGTCTGACCCTCGCAGCGAAAGTACGCACAGCTGTGAGGCGTTACGACGTCGGGTCAGGCGTCCTAATGACATAAATCGGAGCTCTGCATTTAGTCGGCGGCATTAGTCATTCTTAGCAAACATTCAGCATTTCCAAGAGGGATTGCAATTTCCACCGCCAATATTTTCGGGCATCATTGAGGTGCGCAGGAATCTGAAGGCATTGCTGATACAATGCTGTTAAAAGTTTGTATTTTGCAATTTTCATAGCTCATCGGTTGCCTTGTGTGAAACTTTGATGACGAGTTGTAACAGAACGTGACCCACCTCCTGTGGATATGCGACTCGACAAACCTCACAACCGCATACAATTCGACCACATTTATAAATGCTACATTTTGACAAATGCATTAGGACAAGAGGTAGTGTGGTGGAGGTACACGTTGAGGCAGGTGACAGGCATGAGCAGTTTAATGGGGGAGAATTGCTTTAAGTTTCGCATGATTGCAGGCCCTCTTCTGATGTTTTGTCATCTATATGGAAGGTCTTGTACTATTTTAGGATCTTAAAGCCACAAAGTCATGAAACACATTAGCAATTGTAAGTTGATTTGCGAAATTCCACAACTTGAATTACTCGTGTGTGTGCTTGAGCGCATGCACGGGATATGACATGTGTGGACGACCTTAATAGCCGGGTCGTGAAGAGTGCTGGGCACTGTGCGAATTTGCGGAAGCTTTAGCCTGGTGGAGGGATGCTGTCTTCCTCTGTGTGATCTGAGTATACTGACAATCTCCAAATAGGCAGGGACACTTAAGCACTTCAAACAAATGCATCCGACTGAAATAGAAGTGAGGCGATCGAAATAATGCTCTGACAGTCTCTATTTCTCTACCCAGTTGGCAAGTAAGCAGATGCTATATGCCACTTCAAATCTAGCAAATGCAAAATGAGAAACACACCTTAGCGAAATAATTTTATCCAGTTCACCATTAATGATGGGTCGTGGGCAGGCTCGTGCAAGTAATTTGAGGTGTTATCTTCCTCACCATTGCCATACCAACTTCTACTCCTATTCAAGACTGGATTCATTCGACAAGCCATAGGAGATGTAGGAAGTGTGCTCTAAAACCCACCTGTTTGACGATGAAATTGCTACAGACTGACCCACCCACCTATCTGACTACCTTTAGAGCCCCCTCACAGGTAGTGTCCTTCGGGAGAAGTGCTTTTGCATTCCTTTCTCCCCACGATGCAACACGTGTGCATCTAACCTCAAGTCTCACGCACACAATGCTGCCAACCAACGCCAACTGCAAGGATAACCCGTTATCAATCCACACATAAATTCGCACTACGCTTCAACCGGCAATACTCGTTCCACTCGCGTATATCATTGTTAGAAAGTGCTACGCATTTGCACACTGCCTTAACTCTCCCTCCCGAATAGGTAGGTCATCAACACAAGAAATGGACAAACGTGGACTACTTGCCCTGTATCCATCAAACGAACAACCTCACCGAGTGGCCCTGTCTACTATAAACACCCACTATGTAACTGCGCCAATCAGCAAATTTATGTTGGATAGAGGGTATACTTGACTGAATGGCAAACAAGGCAGTTTGTCCAGTCTACTAGATCTGGAGTTTAGTATGGCTGTCAAGCCGGACTAAATGGAAAGAAAATTTTGGAGCCCATGGCCTGAGGTTTCAAAGGGTAGCTCAGAATATAACTGTTCTATGCAGTAGGGTTGAGCTTCAGTCCACACTGCCGACTTCGTCCCGCAAGGATGCTATTGAAAATCCGTGACGAAATTTTTCCACATGGGTCATGGCCAGTGTTGCTTCCAATATTAAAGGTCTCTTGCAAGACAAAAAACTGAGATAGTTGCCGAAGACAGACATCAATCTCAGCCCTCTTTTGTGGGTTGTCAGTAATCCTCCCATTTGGTGGGATTTGAGCTTTCTCTGCTTCGGATCGGAGTTGGGCATGTAGAGTTGCATCTGGCTGTACTTGGGCTTCCACTTTGAAACGGTAAGACGTGTTGGCTCTGGGTGTAACAGGTTAAATAGTTATTACAATGCAACCATCCGTGGATGAGGGAATAGAGTTGATCATCCTAGTTAACCACAGCCTGTCTCAGAATGATGAGGCGATTCCTAAGCAAGGTGGCAAATCAACTTTTCATCGTGACTAAAGGTGTTATGACTATGAATTGAAAAGGGCACTATGCCAGTATTGCAAACGCTATCTTTAGATGTAGGACAAATTCATAACTAGTGGTTTTTGCTTGTGCAGCTTTTTTATGAATGAAAAAATAATGTCGAAATGTGATCTGCAAACCAGATTTGCTTCAAGGCATTGAAGTATGGATTGACGAATGAGATCGCGCCATATCTACTGCCACTAAGTAATTATTATTTCTCATTGATTGCATTTAGTTCCATTTATTTGGCTATTTTGCAAGCACGCTGTTTCTTCTGCTTAAATGCTCTTGGGTGCATCAAAAAAAATTTGGTAATCATGTCTCATGTCGGAACAGTCAGAGTCAAGGTGCGAGCACAAATAAATGCTGTTGGAGCAGAACATGTGTCCATGCAAGTATCCGCTTTACGTTATTGCTCATATTGCTATGAGCAAGCTAAGTACGATCGAATATAGATAATCGCAATGACTCATGGCGATGAGTCGATTGTGTAAAATATAGGTGACTTGCAACTGCTGCCAATCACCGATGCGCACTGAGCAAAAATAGAACAGGAGCGTTTTCGTCTACAATTACTGTCGACTAAGCACCGAACAATCCCTCCGCTGTCTCTCTCTTTACCAGCTTTCACAAATCAGTTCTTAGGTAAATTGGACGAACCATCACCGAATTTCCTAAGATCATGAGTGGGCAAGCTGCCATCACTGGCATGATTATGAAAACTCTTGCTTCCACACAGTGGACGTGCATCTGGGCTACTAAGCTGTACCGTCCATAAATTTAACTTGGGCTGTTAGTAAACAGCCAATGATACTAAAGCTCACTAATCTCGATATGAAAGCGAATACCTTGATCCACGAGACACAAAGGAGGTAGGTTGCATTAATTATCACAAAATTCGACAGTTGTCTAATGCATGCTCAGCGTAAGAATGTGAGTTTTATCACGCCATGTCTGTGTTTTTCACTCTACTTTCCATAATCTTTGTAAATTTATGATAACACAAAATTTGAAGAGTATACTGCCATGTGCATTCTAACAAACAAAAAATTTCTAAATTTGTTTAATTCTTCAGTGATGGAATATACAGTATTACAGGTTGATTAGTGCATTAATTTGTATTTCTTCAATTATATTTTGCTAGAAGGAGGTTCAAAATAAGCGTGAGTGAGACAACTAGAGTAGGTAAGTAATTTGGTGGGTGAATAAGTGGGTGGGTTGGTGGGTGGTTGTGTGGGTTGACGTGAGTGTGGGAGAGGGAATGAGAGTGGGTAAAGTGAGGAGTTGAATGAAGTGTGTGGGTAGGGGATGGAGACATATAGATGATAGAAGGAAAAGAGAGAGGAGTGTGGTGTGAGAGAGCATGGCGCATTAACGACAGCACTGAGGAATGTCTGTCAGTGTTGTTGGCTAGCGCCACACTCGCTCACTCACTTCACTAATGCTGCACTGCTCACCTCTCGTCATCCGTTGAGGGGAATGCCTTGGCGGATCGAATTGTTAGATCAGTTCTCTCTCCCTTTTTGATGTTATGGCACCGTGTTCTGCCATCTTCCTCCCTCTCCTTGATTGTGATTTTTTTTCGTCCTGCTAATCATTATATACCCTTTTCTCTGATTTTATTGGTCTCCTCTCTATCTCTTTCTTTTTAAATCTGTCTCATTGGTTTACCTTAAGTTTTGTACTTTCATTCCACCCCTTTTCGTGTTAAATACCGGATTTTACTTTACTATTGGTGCATTTTTTAAATCTTGTTCTTTTTGATTTTGTTTTCTGTGCTTTTATATTTTTCATTGAGTTTGTTATTAAACCTTTCTTTCTGAATCTTTCATTTTGATTTTCCACTAATAGGCTTCGTTCCTTTACACTAGACCGGCATTAACGCTACGCTCTCTGTATACTATGACGTCATTGTTTTCATCACTGGAGGCCAGTACTTCCCCATAACCCTGTCTTCTTATTCTACCTTGTCCCCGTATTGTCCAATC
This sequence comes from Taenia hydatigena, assembly GCA_036345935.2. Taxonomy (NCBI): domain Eukaryota; kingdom Metazoa; phylum Platyhelminthes; class Cestoda; order Cyclophyllidea; family Taeniidae; genus Taenia; species Taenia hydatigena. Next base: position 7,902,427 of record JADWOT020000001.1, on the reverse strand, counting down.
ATGCCCTACAATCTTCTAGTAATCCCTCTAGTTAGGCAACATGTATGCACTCTGACATCGCTGCTTGTGATAATGGATGGAACACTATTTCATGTTGTGATACCGACGAATTTTAAGGTCCTGCGCATGACCATGCTCCCTCATCAAATGTGCAGGGAATTTTTAGTCTGGATTTTTACCAGCATCTCTGCTGGTTTATTTTGTGTCCAATATAAGCAAACGCACACTTGTCAGGGAATCCATTGGTCATTGAAGGCATTATCTCCTGATTCGACTCATCTTTTAATGCGTCACAACATCCCGTGGGACACAAAAGCCCCTTTAACTGGTTTGCTTCCTTCCTCTACTTCACATTTAGCTAAAGTGCCACCTAGACTTGATGGAATGAGTGGTGAAGAAAACCGCGGCACTCGGGGATCAATCCACGACATTTAATCACGGATTTGGTAACAGGTAACTAATTGATATGGATCCATTTGAAGCAAGCCCTCACACCATCCTTCTGAGTTTACCACTCCGATGCCAAACACGCCAACTTCTTTTGAAATTCGCCCTATGTCATTCGTTGGGATTAACTTCAATCATGTGGTTTTAAACCACTGCATGAGATGCGATGCTCCGCCTACTCTCTACAATCAATTACAAGGCATTTTAATAAAGAACAATTATGGTCTTGCATTTTCAATGCGTAGCCTACAGGAGAAAGGGATATAATCATGTGCCATATCGCGACTTCCTCATAAAGACTTACATACGTGTAATGTGAAAAGATGTGATCGGAGGGTGTTGAAAGAGAAGTCTGGCTGTTACTAAGCCATCAGAGGTACCCCGCCTCCCCTTCTAGCTGTCGTGACCCCATCACGCTATGACCAGCTGTTAGGCGTTACAATGGCGTAGGACTGAGCCCGCAAACAACAGTGACTAATGCCTTGCAGTAACTCATGTGATTAGCAAAGTGTAGGGCTAGTTTGCGGCAAGTGACTTCGGCTTCCATTAAAATCATTCTACTGTACCTCAAGCGCAACTGCAGTCAAGTATAACGTTTTTGGCAATATCACTTATTGTCAGTTTCAAAAAGCTACTTCGGGAATTTTGAAGCATTGGCTTCAGGATTGCAGATGGTTAGTCTTGTGAGGCACTTACAGTCCCATTTTTCATCCCAACTAAACTGTTTCTGTCTTCTTGATAGAATCTTCCTTAAAAAGTACAGATTCACCATCGTGGTATACTTTGATCCTATTCCTATTCAGCGTCGCCTTCCGGCTCAAAACATGGCTTTTATTAAATGGATGAGTCGTTCAAGTGTACTATAAGATTTATCCAAATGAGCTCGTCTTTATCGCCATAGGATGGCGCACTTCTTGCCCTCTCTGAAATGTACTTATTCCTTGTTTTCTTGCCACCTAAGCGGCCTTTTAAGACCGTTTTCGCAAATTTTTCTGCAAACTTGCTGGTAATTCCTCTCCTTCGTTCTTTACCAGGCCTATTTATTGGAGGGTTTTGTATTCGAAGTATAGTAAAACAAGTCAGTCGAGATTAAGCAGAAATTGTCTTACGCGGAAATAAATTCGGTGTTGGAGCAGACATATTAAGAAATCTACATTCTTCTTTGTAGAACCTGCGCCTTTCTTTTGGTGTTTACTCGATCATAATGAGAGACTTGTATTAGCCCATTCACATCGGCGTTGCAATCAACCTCTCATCCCTTCTCCACATGTACTGCATCACAGCTTCCAATCTCGAGTGACTTACGATGTCACCAGGAGTAGTGCGAACTCTTCACCAGCCCACTCACCCATTCGGATAGATCTATCAGCACTAGAAGCATCAATTACCAGACGGTTTGATATCACCTACTTCGTCTATTCTATTATTGCTTACTTTTTCCGTCTGGCGATTCACAGCATGCTACACCGTACCTCGTCTTTTTAGCAGTAGCACAAATGTATGCATTGGGATGAAGAGCAAAGCATGGCGTGGCCAGAGGGGAGTCGAAACCGCAGCTGGACGACTATGAACGTAATAGGGGACGCTCCTTGCCTATGAATGTCATGCTTCCAGCACGTGGCATGTATTATCCTCGTCGCGGAATTACGTACAGCTGTTAAGCGTTACAATGACGTCCGGTCAGGCGTCGGAATAGCATAGACTAAAGCTTCGGAGTTCGTCAGTGGGATCAGTTATTCTTAACACAAAAATGCATCAGTTCCAAGAGTAATTGCATTTACCACCGTAATATAGTTGAGCAGCATTGAGATGTGTAAGGAATTGAAGACACAATTCGAGTAAGAAGATAAGGTGCATTTTATGAAGCGACAGCCGAAATCCTTGGTACAGTGCTCTCGAAAGTTTGTATTCTTGCAACTTTCACTGCTCATTGGCTACCATACATCTCCATTACTTTCGTAGGTCTAAGCCGAAGGAGGACGGACGGAAGCTACAAGTGCTTGGCAATGCAATGAGAGAGATTAGGCGGCACTCAGCATGCGCTGATCAAATGGAGCTGATTGAAACACAAGTCATGCTGCACTCTGGACTTGCAATAAAGTGGCTGTTACATCGTAGTAATAGCTCTACGGTACTAATTCGCACCAGTGGTTTAGTCGATTGTTACACAGACAAGCGACTTCAAAGGAATTCTTGGAGCGACTACATTACCGTTGAAATACAACAAACTTCTTCGCCAACACCTATGCATAATGATGTCAAAGCGGATAGTTGTGTGACGGATGTGTTTGTGTATTTCTTTCACACTCGATACAGAGTTGTTGAGTTATCTGTACGGTAAATGCTAACTCGACATCATTAATAGGCATGACACTACTTTCTCGATTCCCAGCTCTATGTGCTTATCATAATGTGATGGGTTTTCTTCTTTGGCGGTGTGGTTATATCGCCACCAGCAAGGTGTCAGCAGTATCCTGAGAGATCGGATTGGGTCAAGTAACACTGTATTGTAGGTATTTTGCTGCTGGAATCGGATCAATGCTCGACTTAATTTGAGGAGCATCGAAGGGGTTATTGCCCACCACCAGGCACTGGTACTTGTCAGCACAACCAATGGAGTGACTTCAGAGTACAGCCATTTGCACTGCGTGAATGAAGTGGTCTGCCAACTGGGCAAGGTTTAAGTCGATGTATTGGGGCCTTTACTTGGCATGGAAATAATTTAGACGCCGTGCAGGTACTCAAAAAGGCAATGCATCCCAGCATCTTTTTACAACACACACCATACTCTTACTTATGTTTTACCCTCCAATGCCATTAAATCTGTATCAGTGTTGTAAGAGCAATTGATTGCACTATTTTGGGCTCTGTGGTCATGCGAGCAATCACAAAAACATGTGAATATAAGCAAGGACCGCTATCACCTCCTCATTCATGTGGCTCAGGGCGCAGCAATTACTTACTTCAAAATCGCTTATGCTTAGGCAGCACTAAAATTCCACTTTGAAACGAGTGAGTAAAGTATTAAAATAGCGATCGCATTAGCACTGACTCAACTTGGGACAGGCCATGACAACAGAACTAAGTTGTATCAAACCTCCTTTACTTGAGCATGATTAGAGCGTCACTATGATGATGCGAAAGCTTTAGTTTAATGCTTTGCGAAAATAATAAGCATCGCCTAATTCCACCCGTTACGAGATGGCAGCTTGTCCCTTTTTGTAACGAGTGACCCTCTTATAAATTCATGATGCATAAAATTACCTTGACGTAAAAACGTGGTAGAATAGGTCGTTTGGTTGGTTAAATATGTGGTTGCAGCTTTCGTGATAGGGTTTGAAGTTTAACTGCATATTCGCCAAATTCGAGGCATTACACTGATAGCAACTTGATTTCAGTAGATCTTGCACTTGTTTGTTGCCGTCAGGTGATTTAGTATCCAATGAATTCAGGATGTCACAGTCAATAAATTTGAAATGAAGCATAGCTTGCCAACACTCTTCACCATCTCACAGCATTTCGCGACACTCTTCTTTTGCAAACGCCTCCTATTTCACAACAATTACATAAATCATGTCCTATAAATTGGAATGCATTTATCCAATTAGTATGCTTGAACGCCATAACTACAATACGATTTGCTAACAAAGTAGTGCCGTTTCGAATGGGAAACCTAGTGACCCATCCTAAATTACACAAAAATTGTATGCAAAATATGCGATGACTCTGATGAGCCGTTGGATGCTGAAGAGCTCCAGTATGGTCCATGGAATTCCCACTTGCTACTCAGGCTATTCGTGATGACTGCGAGACTCGCATTAAGTGGTCAGCACACTACAGCGTGTGTCATTTGCTTCTATGTGAACATATCAACTAGACCGCACTTGCAGCTTGACTGTGTCATCTGTGTCTGCTGGCGCCCAATCGTGTCGTCGCAGAATATGGATGACTCCTCACAAATAGTTAAGGACTTCAAAATAGCCATCACGATCAAGGTATCGCCTGTTCGCACGTGGTCGTTAAAATAGGGAGCAATTTTAGTTGGTTTGCATGGAGCAATCATTTCAAAAGAAGGCGGTACCCACTAGCGGTTCAAAACTGCTTTTTCTTTTGTCTACAATAATAAAATTGGGAAATGCGTATGCACAGCTGAACAGACTGACTTCTTGTTTAGTAGCAGGATCAATGTTAAGTTCTTGTTACGTTTGGTTGAGTAAGGAATTTTTGCTTAGCACTAGTAACAAGGTCCGCTTTTTGAATGTACCCTTAAGTAGTAGTCTCAACCTAATTTATTAAGTCTCACACATCAAAGTCAGAGGTGCATTGCTACCGAAGGCGATTGATAAGTTGAAATTTTGATTTGTTACTTTTTACTGTTGCGTGAGTACATCTCATCCACGTCATGAGCACTTGCTGCAAGTCGCCCACCACATTTGTTCTCAATGCTCAGCAAATATGTTTCTGTGTACATTTGTGGGGATCAGCTGCGAGAGCATGGACGACGAGGTACAAACGGGATCCAATCAAGTAGTAAGTAAACAAAATTAGATTGCTGAAGCAACCAATGCAACGGTGGACGGATCCCTCAGCAGCCCTAAACAAACAAACTAATTGTCTAGACGTTTTGTGATGCTATGTCTGCAGGAAGTGCTTCAATCGTTTAACTGGTGCCACTTGTAATGTGCTGTGCCGAATGTCCACTGAGATGTGAATATTGGTCTGCGGTAAGTCTTCAAGTCTCCAAACACCTGCTGTAGGACGTCGATACCTAAGAAATAACTACAGCCCAAAGGAACATGAAAGAATTATAAAGATACACTCCTAAGCATTTAACGTACTAAACAAATAAAACCGGAAAAATGCAGAAGAAAACAAGAGCAAAATATGCACATTAAATTTTAAACTGCCATACATCAACAATGTTTTTTTTCATTTGCATTAATTAATGTGTACCAAAACATCAACTCACTTTGTAACGCTTCGTGTAATTGACGATGCATTTGTAAATGCAAACCAAACATCAACCTCCCATGAACTACACTTCAACGCGCTTGTACTCATCTGCTTTCTGATGAAGCCGCCGACAGCACCATGAACACAGCATCCACTACCGCCACCGCCTCCGGCACTACCTTGTTTATTATAGTGGCATATGCGCACGATGATATGCAGTCGAATATAGTGGAAAAGGATGTGATATGATGAGATAGGAACTGACTATACGAAATGGCACAAATGTATGGAGAAAGTAAAGAGCAGCAAGGAAGACTAAGGTGAGGTGCAGCCGATTTTAGTGCATCGAAAGAAACCAGCAATCCCGGGCGCTCCACTTCCGTCATAGCCTTGTTCGCTAATTCAGACCGACGTAACCTAACCTCAGTAGAGTGATTAAATCAACGAGACACCTGCGCTTAGCTATCGCTGACGTCCACTTCCCTCTACTAATCACTATTCAACTCTCAACTCTCCTAGTTAACTGCATATTCTACTAATTCCTTTTATACGCCATCTCAGCTACTCCCTACAAGTCCCTAAGAGTTTCGGTGTCTTTAACATTCACCTGGCTTAATAGCAAGCACATTTTATCCAAGAATAGGAAGGCATCACTTTCTACAACCACAAATGCGAACTTTGAGATGTTCACGCAGCATTTATAGGCAACAGGATTTCGCGTTCTACTGAACACCACGTTTCAGTGGTTAGCATATGAACTCACACAAAGTACTCCAAAAGGATGTTAATGAGCTTAATCATTTTTGCCCTTTTAACACTCATTTGACGTTAGCCCTTGGTGGATCATCTATTTTCCATTCTCTCTCTATGCGCCGCTTTGGTAATTTGCTCCACATAGTGGAGTATATCTCAATTCTGTTCAATGGGACTCATTTCACGAGCTCTTCCTTCGCCCGTTTACTGCTCTGCATGCCACTCACTGGCGAGCAGGTAACTAGTGATGGATCTGAGGGACTCGATAGAATAGAAAAAGAAAATTCGTGTTTTCGAGTTCAGCTGTTACAGCCAGTTTAATTGGGACCACCTAGGTATGGCTAAGGGCAAACAACTAAGTGAATGCTTCCTTGTGTGTTGATGTGTCTACCAGAAGTACTGTAATCACCGCATTAGCCTCACTTGCGAATGCGCCTGCATCATAAAAGCCGTCCTGCATTAGACATTCAACCTCCAACTACCTTCTCTATGACATTGGCATGCTAACCCGATCTTGGCTACAAGTCCGATCTCCCACATTTCAATCGTCCACACCTTTTATCCTGAAGCTCCAATATATCTATCTCCTTCTATCCGCAGTTTTGCGATTCCATACATTTCATACGCCTGGCTTCGCGTTGGATTGCACCGCATTTCATCTTTGCATATGCACGTATGATTTGTGATTTTGATTGCACCTCACGCTTGGAAATCTAGCATCCAATGAGGAAGGGACTTCCAGAATGAGATTATTTAATAACTTTATCTTCATACGGTCATGAAGCGCATTATCAATAATTTCTCCGTGTCGCTCATGAGACTTACCACGCTCCTGAACAAATGAATGAGCGTATGCATGCGTTGGTTCGTAGGAGATGTGGTGATGGACATAGTGGCCGGATCGAAATTACAGCCTTTGCCAGGATGGAAAGCATATTGATGGGGAAATTAGCGTTGCAAGAGCAGTCACATTGGATACAACTTTTCACCCCTTCCCTTCAGTCACATCACCTTTTTCAGGGACTATTTACCACTAAGAAGTATTGAGTGGTATGAGTGAACAAATTAAAATAGTGGGCTTAGTAGGGATTGGCTTTATAGTGTGCATTGACAAAAGCCGAAATAGGCTTGTAAACGTCAAAAACTAATTTTGAGGGTGGGTCTTGTGCCTCTTGGAGCACTACACATAATCCATACCCTTATTCGTGTTAATGCTCTGATTGCAGTCCCATGCTCCATCATTCCTTGTATTTTATCGTAAGCTGCGTGAAGGATTACCAGCTTGTTGGTTAATGACGGACTGTCAGCGTTATAGTCGCAGTCGCGTTGGGACATTGCGCTGCGAGCATAGGCTCTACGTTGCTGCTTCCTATGATGTGAAGGGGGATCGTTAAGTAGGGCACTTACCTCCCTGGGTTGAAGTACTTTGTTCACTAGTCATGAGGAGCGGTGTTTTCTGCCTATATTTGCTACGCCATTTTTGCTCAGCCTTCTGTAGCGCTTGAGGGAAGATGTTGTTCGATCACTTCAACGATTAGGCGTTTGGTTTCCATGGACGAATTATCCAAGATCTAGTCCCTTAGAACACTTGTCTACTTTGAAAATGTTTGTCATGGGATGTATTGCTCTGCCTTTGATGTGGCGCATTAGCTTCATTTCCAAGTGCTGTTATCAAATCTTAGGCGTGCTCACCGGCTGTTGCGTGAGCATGGAGTGTCGCTTGTTGAAGTGGAGCCTGAGGACACCATTGTGTTTGCTTATTTATGGATTAGTGGGGTGATAGGTGACCTTTGCAGTGCTTGTTATTTATCAGCATTACATGCAACTTCAGCCTAAATGCACACGTGTTGCTTTGCGTGGAGAAGACGAGGCGAAATTTCTTCTCTCAATGCACAATACTAGCCAAGTTCTAAGTAAGCAGATGGGTCGGTATGCAACAATTTAATCGTCTGGCAGGTGAACTTCTCTGCACTTTCTCTACATCGCTGATAACTTTTCGAGGAAATTCTTGTCAGCAGTGAAGTAGAAAGCGAGTTCGCCAAAGTGAGGAAGCCTTTTCAAATTTTCAAACACTTTTTACAGACAAGGAAAGCTAGTAGACATTGGACACTTTGACATTATTTCTCTAAAGGTCAGTTGGATTTTTGCGCAAGTGTCGAACACACAGGTATTTCTTCAAACGAGCTCAGTTTTCTGTCTCCATCATAGGTTTGCAGCCACTTTGATCAAAAGGGCAGCGTAGAAGTAGATGCGCATATGATAGAATTAATTATTACGGAAAAGAGAAGGCGCACACATTAATGCAGTTTGATGGGGAAGAGCTTTGTATGCTCTCTAGGTCGCACCGGATGTTAGCCCAGCCCCGAGTTGTGTGCGTCCCGCCTAATTATCACCCAAAAGGAGTAAGCGAACATGTCCTACACACAGCTGCACAAGTATCATTCAGATGAGCACAGATAAAATGTGCACGAAAAGACATCCGGTGTGTCGCCTAATTTGGTGATAGTACAGTGCTGTGGCATCATGGTCCTCAGTGTACCCATGGGAGATGCCTAATATGCCTTTGATCCCCACCCACGGTAGGTTCCATAACTCTTTCCTTTAGGCCTCACCCAGTTCTATAAAGAATAATTAACAAACAAAACGCCTTATTGCGGTAGGAAAGTTTACGATTCTCGGCCATTTCAGCTACCATGTGCCAGGCCTACGAACAGATCCGAGACTAAACTAGTAGCTCACGTGTGAATAAGTTGAACTAGCGTGCATTTATGGATGACTTCTCCTTGCCAAAAAAAGGCATCAAAATCAAAAGGGAGAACCTGGATTCCTTATCGAAGGCGTAACTCTTTTAGGCCGGAGGTTGATCAGCATTCGAAGCTTGGATATTCAACGGGAAAGTGGATTGAGCATCACTACAAAGCACGTGATACGAAATTTTGTAGTTTATGCTACTGCATCTCTATTACCATACATGCATCGTCTTTTTTATTTACCAACACTATGGAATACGAAAATCCCCTCGCTTACTATTTCTTTCTTTCGTAAATGTAGTAGTGTGGCAAAATCAGCGTCAAACATTGCATGGATGATACAGCAAAAGAGAGTAAAAGGAATAAAAAGAGGAAAGGCAAAATTAAGCCTATGAAACTGTTCAGTTTCTTCCAAGTAGCAAAAGTGCCTAAAAGGTAGGTAAATCCAAAATTATTTTGTTCATCCTTCTCTTTCCGCCCGTCCTGCATTCACGCTTCTCTTCAGCAATTGTTTTTAACATCTACAACGACAAGTCCATTTCTTTGCACACGTTTTCTTATGCATACACCAGTCTGTTTCCCGTCACTAAAGTCAATATTTACTTATTTAGTTCGGATTTTAAAACAAGGTGGTAAACAGGGATTGCAATAGGCTCTCACGACTTTGCAACAGTAGTTGGATAGTCTCTCCACCGTCCGCAATGCAATAGAGGTCCTAGCCACCACTGTCAACAGAACCTACAATGCTACACCTTAAGGCTCAAGAACCCTTTAGATTGATGGCTGCATCTTTTCCCATTAGTTCATCATTAGTGTCAGATTGACATTCCTCCTTAGGCGGCATTGGCTTGGCAATATCAAATCAAGAGCTGGTGTCGTCATCCTACTGCTACTGATCACTGTTTTAGTAGTGAGGATATTCCGCTTTAAAGTCCGGTGACAGGATGTGGGCAGCACTGTGTTGGTGGCGCCGAGAAAGGAACCGTAAATGCGCGCATGCCTGCACAGGTACGTAAGTTGATTATCAAAGGAAAGTCATGGGAAGTACATAAGTGGAATTGTAGACACATGCGATTAACAAGCTTGGTACTAAACGGTCGGATCCGATTTTATCATCTGCATCGGAGATGCGGAATTGATCAGCTATTCACTGATTTTAATTATTTTATTAATATAATGAAATAAACCATCCTGAAAAATCAGATCGAAAAATACTCCAAATAGCATTGAGATATTACGACATATAGACTAACGGATAACTTGGATGCTGCATTAGCATTGTGGTGAGACAGGAATGGCAGGACGGGAAGGTGGTTGTTGTCAACACATCACATCAATAGGAAGCAGTATTATGGCCCATGGATATAAAGTCAAAAAACTCGTTTGTGCTCTTGCTGCTTAAGGCAATTTCGACTGTTGGCAGCCGCGGCTTGCTAGTGGTTCTAGCCTCACCAGCAATGTTCACGAAGCTGATCGAGAAAGATTAGAGGAACTCCAATGGTCTGCATGACCGCAATCATGTCCACGAAAGAGATTGACCTGATCGCCGGTTGTAGATCTCTAATGCAAATCAAATACTTTTGTAATCTCATCTTTCTTGGCGCTGCTCACCTTTTGTCTACTTAACTGCGAAATCAGTAGGAGGATATTCATTCCACCTTCTACACAGTCGGTTTCTAAAGTAAAACAGCTTAAATTCACTGAAGTTTGTGCAGGCTTCTAGAAAATGAGTGAGGTATGTGCAGTGAATGGGAAGAGAAGTGCAGATATTTGAGGCGTCGAGTAAAGGGGACGAGGGAAGGGGAAGCATTTGCAGACAAGGATCACTAATTACAGAATGCTGCAGAAGGCGAACACAAATACAATAAGAAGTTATTTGTTGTTGAGACAGACGAGAGTGAAATTCGATGATGGAATGAGAATCATCCGATCATTTGGGCTCACTGATTGGACTTAAACAGAGGTTTACTTTGCCTTGATGGGACTGACTTCACAATTCTTTTCCATCTTACGCTGCCTTCTATCAATATCGACCAAACCTAAATTGGTGCTGTGTAACTCGAGAACGACTGTTAAGTCCCAACCCAAGCCCACCACACATCAGGGGGACCTCAATTGCCATCGCTTAGTACAAAAACTGTCGCAAGCAATTAGGGTAGGAAACAAGATGCAGACATCCCGTTCTAAATCAAATCGAAGCTAAAAGGAGCTAAAAAGAGGCAGGTTTAACCTAAATTGTCGTTTTTAGATGCTGGAACTTCAGCATCAAGAACATAGGAAAAATCAATTACGGGAGACGACGAGCTAGAGAGTCCCATTTTCTCTCAGATCTGTTTCAAAAGAGATGAATAAGGCTAAATCGTTATGATTGCGCTAACTTGGGATTCTTTGCCATGATAGACGTACTAAAATTCGGCCATAGAGACATAACTATTAGAATTGCATCTGGCAAGCTTCCAGATCACGTTAAAGCCATCTCTAACCTTGGTGTCTAATTCTGGTAGCATTTCTTAATGTTCGATCAGCATTCCAGCATCATGTTCATTCCGTAGTTTGATAAGTAATAGAATCCTCCAACCGAAACTGACCGACAGTCCTCATGAGCCAACATCGCCCGATTCCCACACTCTCACCAGCGACAATACGACCTGGAGGCATCGACTGTGACAACATTTAGTTGACCTTTCATTCATCACTACCATCGCAAGTTTTGGTTTCGAGATTTTGTCTTTCCGACCTAGTTGATCTTGTTCGTTTGGGTTGATAGTCGAGTAATTTCTATCATTCTTATGCATATGTAGTTTCGCTACTAGCTTGTTATTAACTCTGTTGTTTGAAATTGGGTGGGTTTGGATGGGACTTTTATAAAGTCACTAAATTTAAGGCGTTCATGTCGTAGATAGTTGATCGCACTTTTTGGCCGAGCAGAGATCAGCCATGTGGCCTAAATAGGACCTGACCTATGGAAGTTCATTAACACTGTTGGCTTAACTCGCAGATCAAAAAGAACTGACCCCGCAATTAATCAACGTAGGGCCTCGGTTCTATGGTTCAACCTCAATCGTTGCAAATGATTACCGATCTAATGCTGAGATAGCGCCGTTGTCTATTGAGATTCAAATAAATAGTTTATTTATAACCATAACTCGTCAAGGCAGGTTGGAAGGGGATGACCATTGTCTTCACTGCCAGGCATCACTTTCTCCTTCACTTGTACGCAGGACGTACTTTGCCTCTGACTGTTAACAATCACACTCTCGGTTGGGATGTAAAACATGGTCTTTCATCAAAAGCCATCTCACTTTTGGCACTGTCTATTGCTCTTTATAAGTTCCACATTCAAAATTCCATCAAAAAATTAAATTTAGGTTGCACTTGAAAATTCAGATGGCTCAATGGCCATGGAAGGAGGTTTGCTGCAGCGCATTCTATTCTTTCATGGTCACAATTAAGCACCAACTCATGATGAAGCAGAACGAATGGTTTATTGGTTACTGAATTGCTACTCCTTACGCTTCATTCTAACCAGAGTGCAGAATGTGTAGCAAAATTTCATCACTAACAACTGTTTTTGCATCAAAAGTCTACCTTCAGAATGCCCTTACCATTTCTGTTGGAGACAGCATTCACCAAACAAAGCGAAATGTATTCAACTCTAGGAAATGGACGGATTGGCTGTTATCTACTTTGTGTAAGATGCAACGGAATCGTCTAGAAAAGTGGAATTTCGCGTGCACCTTTTGTGACAAGTGAATTGATGCTCTCCATTGCTTTTAGTTACAGACAATCAGACCCAAAAGACAGCGCAGAAATAGACGTGGAAAATTAAAATTCAGTAATATAGCTGTAATTGTAAAAAAAGTGACTTTAAAGCCTCTTTTAAGCTTATAAAAGGTAAAACCTAGTCGCTTTGATTAGTTGCATCCACCACTTCTTCACGCGGCTAATTTGAAATGTCGTTTTGCGTGGGTTTTCTAGTAAATGCAATTGCGCCCGCGTTTTTGGTTGGAGAAACTTTAGTTGTGTAACAGTGGCAAGACTTCAGCAAATGCTAAACACAACTAGGTCTGAGTGACGATTTTGAACTTGGAAACCACTTAGGGCACATTTTGGCAAGTTGAAGAGACTGTCAAGGCTTTTACCAGCAGAGGGCATTGCGATAGATTTCCATACGCGTTGATTCTCTTCACTAAATGCCTGGTGCTTACGAGTTTTGCATTTTCGCACAGAATTTGGAAGAACCTTAAGCGTTGTGTCTCCAATCTTCTCTTGGATTGCGTTCGTCCAGCGTCCGCCACCTTGTTGCCGTTAAATTTTGAGGTGGAATGTCAACTCTGCTCTGCTCAGTAGGCATCGCTCTGCGAGTCCAGCAAACAGCGACGTTCTCACAGCTGCGACAGGGATTGTTTTGGCGGAGAAGCCACCACAAAAGAAGAAGTCATTCATCTGAGTCTATATGTAAAGTCATGTCAAGGAGAATGCTTTTCAGTCCACAAAATGGCAACAGTAATTCAAGATGAGTGTTTGCACGAACGGAGTCGCAATGTTACATGCTTCTGCTTGCATTCTATCCAACTGCCGCTTAGTTACCATTGCGAATTGCATTTGATTTACTTGACAATAATAAGTCCGACTAAATAATTTGATAATTATTTATTTCAGCCACCAGTCAAAAATGATGTGACGAATATTATTCATAACTGGATTCGGAGACTGCTTCCATGACTTCCTCCAGGCGCTGTCAGTCAAAAGTCTTGGTGTGTGTATGTGTTCACCTAGTGCATAATGCAGATTAAAGAGAGCGAAGAACTTTATTTAGCACTGTAAAAATAATTTGCCAAATATGATGACTGGTACGTTTGGAAGACTTATATCAAAGTTGCAGCATTGGTTCTTGGGATAAGGTGATCGTGTGCCCAACACGGACTTTAGCAGGAGCAGTATTAATGTTGATGTCGCTGTTGGAGTGGATACGCGGACGGAGTCTGCTAACTGTATGATGCAGTTGCCTAAGTGCGGAATACTATTCTTGTTAGATTGACCTTTGCCAGAGGTGTCCTTTGACACGAGCGCTTCTGCTGGTACTATAAATGCCATCTGGCCTCTACCTTCCCCTTCCCTAATCATTCTTACACTAATTCAGGGACTGCACCATTTAGTAAACAAGTCACTAATAAAAACGTTAATGGATGAGTCACTAGGGCTTTGTCGGTCTGCGTCCTCAGATTGCAGTAGAAAGAAGATTATTTATTTTTCTAAAAAAACACTTCTTATAATGTGAACATATGCATGCAAGCAATCACTACGCATATAAAGGTTAGAAAGGGCCTTATTTGAAGGTATCATTTGGGCACCCAATTTGACCTTGAACGCGTTTAGAAGGTACATTTTGTGTTATTAACCATGAGGCTGCGCGGAGCCGAGTCACGAAACAGACCAACAGGACAGTTTTAATGCTCAAACCGTCATTTACAATTAAACCCTTGGAGCATCTCTCTGTGCCCTAAGGCTGCAAAGAAAAAACTGCACCATACAATGGGAAGGAATTGAATGGAGTGATGGGTGAGAGTTCAAAAAATGAATTAGAATCAGATTCATTCATTGCGGTTAAGCAGGTGGTTGATCTGCATCACTTGAATCTATTTATTTATTAATTTACCCCCCTTGCCATTCATGCATGTGATTTTTTGCCCCGGTTACTGAGCCCTGTCGATCGATCGTCTGTTTAATGGGGTAATGGGGTTGCAGCGAGGGTAGACCAGATGCCCCCATCGATTCATCGATCGACCAGCGCGAATGAGTCAGCAAAGGGGCGCACGCTGAGAGTGCACGCCGTCGAGGTCTCGACCACCCATCCACTGACCCATGCAGCAGAAGCTTCTCTACGATTACCTGTAGTCGTCACACCTCAGTGACGGACTGACGCGACCTTGGATTTGAGGCACTAGAAGTGTCTAGTGGAAGCAGGGTGACATCCGAAATGCCAGCAAAACCACTTGAAGAAAAGGAGACTTCTAGCAAAAGCAATTCAACATAAAATATTTTCTGCGGATACCGGAGAGCTGTAGAAGCAGAGTACGAGCAAATCTTCGCATTGAATTGCCACTAATGTATTGTGAATTGGACCCTTTGCTCGCACATTTTCCTTACTAAAATGTAAATCTCAAACAAGCCGAACAATAATTAAAGATGGCACACACGTGTTGAAATCCATTTTGATATCTACTACGGAAAGAAGGAGGCCTTGTCAATCGCTCCAAATTGCAGAGGTTAAGTTCATGCCCATCGCGAGTTTGGTCCCACTACCACCACCTGGTCAGGGATCGGAGGTCACCTAATTAATAACAATACTTAAACTACTGGTGGTGGGAGGAGACTAGCAGCATAGCCATACGTGGTTTCATCCGAAAATCTCGCTGGTGCTTTCCCAATAGCAGGTAACATCAATTGTTGTTTGATGTCTTACTAAGCTGGGCGGAGACTACACCCTACCTGTGGACTGGGCACCCACTTTTAAAGGGAAAAAGAAGTTTGTTTGCAACGAAGGTGTTCACGTGTGGGCACAGTTGTGGTGAGGTGGTAATGGCGCCAATGGGATGCCCGATTCCAGCTATAGCAGACCACAACTTTTTACGACGAAGGAGACATAACAAACAGACATTAATGCTTCTATGCAAATGACTTTAAATAGAATTTGAAAGATTTCGCATTGCGAATGCAGGGGAGTCGGTATCAGGAAGGAGCTTCATATCAACTCATTCGTACACCTTCCCCAAACAAACTCCACTACTACTGTTTCCACACCAAAAACCAATTTTGAGAAAATCAAGCAGGTGATGCACTTTGTGGATACGAGAAGATGTTTGTCCATTACAAAGAGGACCATATGTGCATTACCTCAATAATACCTCTTTAATGTTCGCACCTGTATCGCCGCCACCTGGAGTAGCAGGCTACGTTTCTTAGATCTTGTGTGATACAGTAGGTGCCAGATTAAAGAATCCGAAATGCAAGTACATGAAGATCGAGGTTCTCAAATGAGCTAGCGAAACATTGTTTATTTAAATAGCTGCTTTGCATACCACAAATATTGTGAATTTTTGACTAGTTCATAAAACATCGAATTAAGGGAATCACAGAAGAGGAAGATGATGATATATTGGGTGTATGGTCCACCGTACCATCAACAGCAGCGACACCGCCGATCACATTGAGGGAAGCTAACGTCAAGCGAACAATCATTCTGAACTAACTAACTTACTTAGATAAGTAGTATTTTCGCACAAAATAAACGAACACATGTCTCTCCTAAAGGAACACAGACGTTCAAAGCCCAAGTATCGACAGGAAGCACAAGATTCCACCTCTCGATGAACGCTGTACCTATCAGACAATACTGGAAAGGAGTGTACCCAAGGTTTAGTCACTCTTATCATCTAGATAAATATGTTCGACGCTTGAAAATGAATGATGCAACTAGCGTGGTCTAGAGGCCAGCCAACCCGACGAAGGTACAAGGACCATCCAAGTGACCGTAAATAAGACTTAGAGCTGGACAGACAACAAACGTAAAAACTCTTTTGCTAAATATTTTATTGCTATGTTAAATTACAACGACATGTTGTCTGGTTCACACATAAACACCTAGCCGGGTCCTTCATTGTCCACAGGCTGACCGCAGCATCCCATGGCACCCTTGAAGGCAAAAAGGGAGAACACTAGGGTAGAATACATATTCGACAGAGGGGAATCAGTGCTGGCATGGCTCGGGGGCCAGCCTACGCAGCTAGGGCAATATGGCAACCTCTCTCCCACTGACTGAAATAGGTAGTCCAACCAAACAAAGTATTACGGTGACAGTGTTCTCGATCCTGCGCACGTTATTCGCATAGGCTGCATTTTCAGGGATTTCTTCATTCGCCTCCCCACCTCTGCGTCTATACCTAATACGAGAAAGTTAATTGTTCTGAGACACACTTACTGTCTTATACAAAACGTGGATTAATGGCGGTTTAATAGCAAGTTGCTCGATGGTCATTGCCGGCGCTGGGAGATACGCCCTGTGTTCCTGCCACTGGCCTAAAAGATGCGGTTAAGGAAACATGTGTAATATTTTGTTTGCTTGAACTACCGGTTTCGGTCAGGGTTACAGGGAGGTGGCCACATTGCCCTAGCTGCAAAGGCTAGCCTCTTGGCCATGCCAACAGCTTGTTTCCTTCTGTTCGTTCAATGTATATATATTTTACTCTAGCATCCTGCCGTCTTTTGCCTTCAAGGGGGCCTCGGGACGCTACAGCATGAGTAACGCACTACTACAATGCCATAAAACCAAAAAATTACGCGGAAATCAAATTATTAGTAATGAGAATCTAGAAAAGGGCTTGTTCTTGACTGACCTGTGCAATAAGAGTTACTGGGATTAAAATCCTATTTAAAGCCCCGTGCAAGTGCCGTAATAAAATTCGCACTAGCAAAATTTCTACTTAGTATTTTGGCGTTGAATGAAAAGCCTTTTTCATTGCAACATACAAAGTTGAAAAAATATCTCTGTCAATTACTTGGCTTTTTCCATGTTAAATACTCTGCCGTGTACTCAGCGGTCTATATGAAATGTCGGATTTGGTGTGGTCGTTGCTGTGCCTGGTTTAAATTTGCGCTGGGGAATTCGGGCATGTGAGTATCTATTTCGGAAATTTTTGACTTACTTTATGCATATGCATAAGTAAACTTGTGATTTTGACATGTTCACCTTGATAGCGACTTTTGAGGCTTACTGAATTCGTCGTTAGTGGAATGCTTAAATTATGTCAACGTATTTGATTAAATGCTGACGTGGAATTTTGCACCGGGATGGTGTCTGCTGTTTTTGGCTGTGTCAAGTCCTTTTCGAATTATGACGAAATGTGGGAGATCAAATTTTCCTGTTATTAGTTACCAGTATTTTATTTGTGGCGATAAATTTCAAATCAAATCGGCGGGTTCGCCACTTGAGGACGGTCGAACCATTGTGTACGAATCAGTGGTAAGGTTCGTAATCTCATGAAAATTATTGGGGGGAACCACAAAATTAAGCCAAGGAAAGACAATTTAGTAATTGTATGATGTGGACTTCTACCAAAATGTCAGTCTCTGGCGCGCTACTGAGCTAAAAACCGCATATAAGTCATTCTAGTGGTTGATTGTGAGAGTCCACTTATCAGATGGCGTTTTGTAGGACTTGCCTTCCCTTGCTGAAGTCGATAAAGTGAAATTTCTGGCTTCGGTGGCAGTTGGTAATAAAATATTGCACGTTGACTTAAGTGAATGAATGAAGAGTTTCGATTCTTGCGAAGGCGGCAAACCGGCTGGGGTGTAACCCATCCGCCTTTTCACCGAGTGATGACACAATGCTAGAGATCATCTCAGCGTCGATGTGAGAGGAGATGCGAAATAACATGAACTCGGAAATGCCAAAATCATGAGCTAATGTCTTGCTTTCGCTCCGTGAGGTCATTTAAGCCTTTTTATGTGGCAATTTGCTTTCTCTCAGGGCAAATCACATGTCACTGGCAACAGCTGATCAATGCTGTGGCAAAAGTGGCTATGTTGGTTGAAGTGTTGGGGTGACTTCCGTGTATGGCGACGATTTCTTCGCTCCTGAGAAAGGTTATCACATTCCGTTTTTTAGTTGCAAAGGATATGGTAAATGTCTCCTCTGTCCTGTACAGTCATTGGTGCTTCGAAAGACTTCACACTCTTTCATCACGAGGCTTGCTGCCCAATTTGACGACGCGTAATTTATTTGGCACTCCTTCCATGAGGCGGAGAACCGCAGTTCTGGGGCATCGAGTATGTGCGTGAAGGCGAACGTTTAGAAGGTTGTGTCCTTGGTGGGACTCCAGGTGTCACAAACTTAATCTTTTTCTCGTCCCTAATCTCTGCTGTGAGTGTAGCAGAGGTCTTGGTGATTGTGTTGCCTGGTAGGGGCTACAGTAAGTGTTAACTCCCTACTTACCAATGTTATATATATTTGATGTGCTGATTGTTGGAAATAGGCCTAATGCCCCTTCTTGAAAGTATTATTCGTGTTTTTTATAATCGACTGATTTAGGGTGCTATTAGCATACAAGGTGGGGTTAGAGCAGGGAAAAGCATGTAGGAGTTTACCTGGTAAATGGCTGCATTTATATCGTGCAAAATAGTTTCTAATCCATGAAAGAAATGGAACGTCGGAGCTGTGATGTGCCCGTTAAGACTAAGGTGGATGGGGTGATGTTCTAAGAGTTCATCTATTTTCTGCTATGTAGAAAAATCCGGTTATTTAGACGCCTTTTTACATCAATGTTGCTTGCATTGGGTACGAGCAAGTCGACAAAGCCCGTAGGGCGGAGACTACGAATTTGGCTCACACTGAATGCAATTTTTAATGCTGATCTACACAAGACTGCGATTTTCGTTCATTGTGTGGGCAATTTTGTTGTATTTGTCCACACCAGACTGGGATTTGCGCTCATTGTGCGGGCGATTTTGTTGTATTTGTACACAAGTGATTGCGATTTGCGCTCATTGTGTGGGCAATTTTGTTGTATTGATATTCACGAGAATGCGATGTTCGCTCATTATTTGGACTACTTTGTTCTATTTGAATGAAGTCATTAGGGTGATTATTGAACAGGAGCATTAATTGCTATCAACATCAAGCTGATGCACTAAATTGATACTTCTCTCTGACTACTGATTTTGTTGCGGTTCGGCTGAGGTTTTTACTCCGAGGTGAAAATGGCAACAAGATTTGTGAAATTCACGCCCGAAAAAAAAGATTCTGTGTGTGTTAGGAGCGCAGCTCCTCTTAGTCGTTATGAGTGTTCTGTGTGAGGTTAGAACTGGGCCTGGTGAGTCTACAGAAGAAGTGATGAATAAATAGGTATGGGCGATCCAGAGTGCTTTTGACGTCCATTCAGTTCCAACCTCTCTCATTAAGACTGAATTAAAAAACGCTGAATCCGACTGTCACGTAGTGAGGAAGTGAAGTGCGAATGTTGTGTCGCCGTGTGCCCTAAGTTCGGCGGAGTGTCTGCGTGATGTGAATTCTACACAGATGTCGATTGCTCCATGGTGCTTAATTTAGAAATGCTACTTTTTGGTTATCATCCTCGATTCTAAGTTTATGATTGCTCCTTTTTGCCTCATTGTGAAATATTATCATCTGCTCAGTTGCTTCCTTCACATAATGCCTCCATACTCCGTTAACCATTCATTCCCACTTCACTATGACCCTACTTTTCTTACCGACAAGGAAAGTGATGCGATAAAGGCAGTGATCGACAACGCATTGTTGAACCTGCACCCTTCTGCCACGTTGAGGCTGTTGCAGCAGCACTATCTTGGCGACCACGAACCCAGAGACCGCTGACGATCGCCTGGACAGCTCAGTCTCCTTCGCGTCATTGTGGAACGCAACACTGCAGGTTACGTACGGTTAGGTGGTGAAGGGGCTACCTGGGCGGTGAAGGAAGTGAGGCTGACAGAAATGGGGAAGAGCCTTAATGGGGCCCGGGTCATCGCCACGGATTTGGATGCGAAAGTGGTTGAGTTCTTAGTGGTGACTGTCGTCTTCTGCTCCCTACTTTTTTAAACTTTTATTACTCTCCTATTTATCCACTCACAACACTAAATACTCAGCTACTTGATAGCAATTTATGTCCCTGTTCACACAGTCATCCATCATTTGCCCTTCATCGTTTTATTTTCTTCGTTCACGCATCATATTTGTATTAATGCACTAAATATGGCTTCATTTGCAAACCCAACAAATTTGGTTTCGCCTGTTCGATGTGGCATTGATTCCTCTGATCAAGTCATTTGATGGATTGCATTTTAAATTGTTTGACAGTGCTCATGGATGAGTCGCGTGTTTTGAGATTGCCTGAATATGGTCGCAGATTAGAGGTCACGGTGCTGACGTGCACAGCGTCTCCATCGGTGAGGCTCGTGGTTGGGTTGTTGGTGTTGGAGGAGGTTGATTTGTTCCAGTTGTGCTAAGGTACTGCTAACCCAGTCGACTCCGATGCAGTTGTCTAGTCTCTTAGAAATATTAATGAGTTGGTTCCATTTGCAGACAACGCCAGCCGCAGACACTGAACGAGCGTCTAGCTGATCAGTAGATGAGGGCGAGTCAATACGAAATCATCTGTACTTTAAATATACGCTCACCACTTTTGGGATTGTTTTGAGTGGCGGGGCTAAGATGAGTGCGTTGTGTGTGGAAGAGGAGGGTCGGATATCAGTGTATGTAGCTTGGGACTGGCCGAGTGCATACCTTTTTCACTGCTTTGGTCCCGTTTGTTTTTGCCCATTGTTTGCTTCAAGTTTTGTCAGTGTGGGATTGACCTTGGTAGGGAATGGAAATTGACTGTTGTCTTTTTTGCGTTGAAAGGTTGTGACTAACGTGTGCTTACCACAATGTTCCTACAACTTGTCAATCATCCGCCAGTATTTGCCTACTTTGAAAAATTTGTGTATTGCATTCTGAGAAAGCAATTGCCATAGTTGATTTTCAGTTTGAAAATCGAAGTGTTCAATCAGCTGTATTTTGAATCTCCGAAGGGAAGCTTTTTGTTAATTTCAGTCTCATGTTTAAGCCGTAGTGGTTGTAAAGACGAGCCTCCAAATACTTTCTGATCTGTATCAAATCACTGATAAATGCCAAGGTAGTTTTGGAACGGCCGACATTGCTCCCCAAATGTTGGCTTTGATGGTTGCTGAATTACCGTTTTCTCCTTTTGCTTTGTCATGTTGTGCTTTCTTCACTTGCTTCATTTGTTGGTATCGAGTGTCCAAATGAGTGCACAGGCGACAGGTGCTTTTACAAGTTAGTAGATTATGCTTTTGAAACTTCCCATGTACTGCATCTGTAGTTGATTTAACTCTCAGTTTCGGTTGATGGGGCATGTTTGGCAATGTTGTCTTCGCCGGAGGAGGTGGTCGCAGTCTCTTCCATTTTCCCAATGTGTTTATTTTGGTCGAGCGTTATGTCTGCTTCGGTCTTGACTTCAAGTGATTCACTTGAGACAATCTACTTTCCTTGTTGTCCCCACTTGATGCTATGAACGATTCGTCGAACCTACGTGGCCTAGCAAGACAAAATCATGTTTATTTAACTGAAGAATTGCTGCGAAATGTGCGATCTGAGGGCTCTTTGCAAGTAATTAATTGACTAATGCACCTGCATTCCTTGCAGACTTTCTACAAATCACTGAAAATTTCCGAAAATATTATTACAAATGTACATTGAATGTAGTTGTGGGCGAGAGGCGGGAGGATAACTTGTAATCTGGTCGTGGACCAACGTAGTCGTTGTCCTGAGCCCAAGACGTCCTCGTTCTAGCTTGTAAGAAAGGTGTCTAGAAGTGACCAATTTGCGCATAGTAAGGGTGGCAGAAGGGAAGAGGAGGATTGTTTGAATGAACCACGTGGTGAAAGAGTGGATGGTATTCGCGATTTCCGTGGTTAATGGGGCTGATGACCTCTGAGGTGTAAGCGAGTTTCAACTTCGTACTATTCAGTCAAATTTTTACGCCTCTTCCTTTAAACTTTAACAGTTTGGTGAAAGAGCTCTTGAGCGTAACGTGGAGACGAAACTGGCCGTTTGCGGATTATACAACCCTTGCCGGAGGTGCGGTAGGGAAAGCTCGCCTTGCCAATGATTGTATGCACATGTTGGACACAGTGAAGGAGGTTTGGCAATTTTCTGCATATTTGCGTCGGATGGTTGAACTCCATCGATCGTGTGGCAGTGAGCAGCTCACACAGGTGCTACTTATAACAAGTCAGTAGCACATTGACGTCATTTCACTCTTTCAGGGTGGTAGCCTTTCCTCCAAATCGTGTAGCAAATCGGCACTAATGATGATACTTCAAGTGTTGTTTTTAAATCTAAGTCGTTTCTCCTTTCGGGAAATCAGTACATCAGTCTCCATGTTGGAACGCACTGAACAGAACATTGTGACCAAGCAGGGCTAACTGTGTGGCATTCACTCACAAGCACACGTGACTACATAATCGACAAAACTAAAAAGTTACGTGTAACAATATTATCAGCATAATAATGGAATCATTGCGATGGCCGCGGAGGAGTTAAGTGAATCTAGGTTGCACTTCAAAAAATACAATATCGAGAACTGTTAGCTGTACCCCACTGAAAGTTGAGTGACTGCCATTAATCAAGTGCGGAGCTGTTGATGTGACTCACCTCAATGCAAAGCTAACACACTTCAATGTCAGCACTCGAATAATCTCTGCTTTGTGAAAATTGTGGGGGAGTACACCCACCATTGCTTTTTATTCGTAGATGTAGTTAAAAATGTTAAAATGTGAATTTTTGTCGAAGCTAAGCACGCGCAACGAGGCTGATGGTTGAACTCGTTGCTTAGGCCGTTCTGTATGATCCCGTGAATGACTTGCTCAAGATTCGAAAGATGCGACTAAGTGGCTCCGGGCAAGTAAATTGTTTGGGAAATTGCGCTTTGGTTTTATGTTAGTGCGACTAGCCGTATTGGGTGTTGGATGCTTTGGCCAATTGCTAGTGGTCCAGTGGGGTCGCGATTTGTTTGGGTTGATTGGATCCACTAAAAAGAGGTCACTCATCAATGAGAGTTCCAAATCCTTCTCCAAGACTTGTTTAAGTGTTGATCATAAAGACGTGTCTTCTTGAATTTGCAACCGTCATTGTAGGAAACTGATATCCTGAAGCATACGATGAGCAGCGGAAACCTAGAGCATCCCAAAAGGCATGCAGATACGTGATGTCCTCCTTGTAGGAAGAGGAACGAAAGCGTCCGGTTGAAGAAATGATAAAAGATGGAATTATGATTCCATCGAAGCCAACATGGGTCTCCTCGATTGGTTTGGGTTGCAACAACAATGCTACAAATCACGGGAGTAATTCTCGATTGTAGAAACAGATTCCAGGTCTTCTGTATGGAATCGGCAGTAATTTTCCCATCATTTACAATTTTGTTGGTTTTTGGCTGGCATGGTAGTGGGATGGGATATGCATTCGGGACGTGGAGAAGGGCCGTACGAGGTCACTGACATGGCTCCAAGGCTGCATAAGTGCTGGCGGTTCCGAATGAAAGAGTTGAAATCTGATCAAAACATTGCTGCACTTGGCTGGTGAAAAAACCGCATCAAGTTAGCGCATTCCTCAAATGACAATTGCCACTCACTTTTCCATTTTCATAAATACCACTTAAAATGTCTACTTGATGAGGCTATGGGAAGCTAGTTCTGTTCTACGACCCTGTGTCAATGCTTTTGTTTGCTTAACCACTTCTATGAGATTGGGAATTGCATAAGAGAGAGTCGTGGAATGTAACCGAAGGGACCTCAGGACAGTGGTGTAAGTGTGTCAACGATTGAACACACCGCACACATCCGCTGACACGTGAGAGTGGGACGCAAGTTAGGTGTGGTGACCTTACAAAGGAACCTTCCGTCAACTTGCATTTTCTCGACTCAGTTTGATTTTGAAAAATGATGGTAGCACGTTGGAGGGTGTCCTCTCGAACTTGATGCCACCAAATCGTCCATCAGTGAAGACTGTACCAGCATTATCTCCTCACTGTGAAACACGAAGTAAAAGTGAATAAGTTTATTTGAACAAATGTGATGTATGATGCTAAAATAGAGCTCGAGCCAAGGGGCAAGACTAACACACAAAAAAATACAGACGTTGCTCCATTGATGATGAATGCCACCAGTGCATGAGGCATCACTTGAGGAAGTCGCACACCACTTTGATTACTGCCTCCGAATGCGCCGATATTTGGTTCACGTTGCCCTCTCGCTTTGTAGGCAGCCACGAATCCCTTCTGGCAGTTGGATAACATTTATTAAAATGCACACATTACCAGGAAGAGCACTCACCTATCAGCCGGACGACTTTTAGCACAACGCTCACCCTGGAGGAGCTGTATGTCTGTGAGTTGGGGCAAAAATGACCTGAGCGATCGTAGACTTGGGATGGTTTTGGAGGCATTGACAGGTTGACAGCGACGGCGATTGGAAACAGTGTCAACACGAACCTAATCGCAATGTTATGAGAGAAATGAATTCCCGATGGGTTTTTCTCCAAGTAACTAAATTGCTGGATGGTAATGAAGAGAATGAATGAGTATTTGGAGGCCAATTGTGAGTCGGCACGTCAATTTCTCTGAGTTAGCAAAGTGTTAGCTGACTTATTGCAAGAAGTTTATAATTCTGAGCAAACAGCTACATACACTTTGCTGTAAATCATGCGGGATTATTTGTGGTGGGTGAATAGGGAAAGGAAGTTAGAAAGTTTTTATTAGCGAAGTTTAATTAAACCACGATTTAAATGGCTGATGCCACATAGGGCAAATTTAATCGCTGTTTTGCAAAATTTAAGCCCGTAACACAGGTATGCGTAATAAACGCCTTCAAGAGCATTTTTTCAAGATCCATTTCCAATCTCTCTGTCAAGGTCGCCGCAAATCATCCAAGCCACAGGATACGCCCTTCTTGCATCACGTCAAGGCTTGTCATCAAGAAGCAAGGATCACTTAAGCCTGCAAATTCAATTACCACATTTACGAGAACAGTCAAAGCACACAAATGAATGTCAGTTGGCGCTAATTTGCTTTACCACTTGTGCATTGCAGCCAATCTCTTGGTTTCTTCCAGGTTACCTGAGGCTCCTCAACGCGCGCCACGTTTACATTCCTTCACTCATTCACACACACACACACACACACACACCTCGGGTTAAACATAAAAAGCACTTTGCCCGTTTTTTACACCCCAATCACTGAGCGAACGATGGAGACGGTGGTGTATTCTGTTAATAAGGTAAAATTATTTCTTATTCACAGAATTGACACCTCTCGTGAACAAAACGAGCTCGTCGATTCACGAATTAGTGTGAGGTGATGAGCATGAGTTTTATGCTCCAAGTTCTAGGCAATGGGTGGGAAAAGGTGTCAAGGGACATCGACTGGTCCTTGCAGTTAACGTTCCACTTGCACTGCGCATTCCTCACAAAATCAAACCAACTTTTGTACATTTGTCGGGTGACGTTCCTAAGTGTTTCATGTAGTTACGCACAGCGGATGGGTGAATCGTTTAGAGGACATGAGAGTCATGACGCTTTAAGTCATGAAGTGAAGGCCTTCCAAATAAGTTGTACAGATTAAATTGATTAGTAAGGGAATACATTTGTAGAGGAAAATTAATAAATGAACGGAAAATTGAATGGGTGATTGAACGATGGATGGATGCAGGATTGAAGTATGGATGCGGAGTAGGTGGATGGGTGCATAAAGGCATGGATACAGACAGCATAAGGGGCGAATTAATGGGTTCGTTCTGAGATCGTAGATACGACACTGCCTACATTTGCTGTCACGATCGTCCAACGAAGCCAAACGAGAACGTTGTCAAGCAGTGGATTTGGTCTGTCTCCAAATGTCCGCCACTAAGCAAGTACATGAACCACTGCGTGTCGGCACGACCATCCCTCCAAAAAGCCGACTGGCCGGTTTAATAAATGCTATGATTTTCCAGAACCCAGCACCGTAAAATTGCCTTTATCCTAAATTTCATGACATTTTGCACTTTCATGATGTGCTAAATCTTTAAAAATGCTTGGGGATTTGCTTCCAATCATCGGTTGGAACAAAAATCCCACAGCATGGACGCCGACATCTCTACCGCAGTTACAACTGGACAAATCGTTTAATGTTGCGGCACCTTTCCGTTTAGAAGCGCCTGTGTTATAGTGTGACTTATGTTTGTGGTTTTACTCCCTTAATTTTTAGGTAGCTAATGTGTCGGTACGTGTGCGGACACTGAAAGTGGTCTAGCGTCATTGTTTTACAGAGATGGTTCATCTTACTACGAGCCTTTATAACGAAACCACTCAACAACTGTGCTGACGGCTACTCTAATGGACGGTTTGTTCCCACTTGCGAAAAAATGGACACAGCTAACGGCGTGTAGGTTCGATTTGGCTAAGTCAAGCCTTCTAGGGTGTCTGTACGAAGTGGTGCATCGGCATTAAATATCCCAGAAATTGGAATCGTAGTTGTTGGTGGCTTTTGTCGGGATAATCGACAAATGATGGAATCAAGACATGCTGCAATATTGGTCAAGGATGCGGAGGATGGGAGCGGGTGACGATGGATCAAGCTCAACCCGACGTTGTAGGAACGCAGTTGTCCAGCAGTGGCCTACTTCAAAAGATGCGTAGTGGTTGTAGGAGGGGACTATGAGTCAAGTGCTGAATGCCTTCCACTGGCATCGATGGAACCAACGAACGCCCAGTGGACTCGTCTTCATGCATTTGATGTCTTTCTGCCGCCACTTACAACTCTTGTCTTAGCCAACAACAGATTGATATTGTAATGGCGACCTCAGAATGGATTTGACGAGGAGGAGTATCCAAAAAACCCAAAACTGTTAGGAGGTCCAACTTTCGGCGGTTCACTCTTAACCGGACCTATGAGGCAAATAAAGTCGCACTTTAGATATGGGTTTTGTGCAAACATTATCGTCAAAATCTTTGTTATACAGAAACTAATATTCTCAGTGAACTTGTCAATTTCACAACGAAGAGGATGATCGAAAGACTGTGGGTAGAGGGATGCTCCTGGGCAAAGTAAAACTTCCTCATGATTATGGACAAATATGAAAAATTATAATGGTCAGTTAAGCAAATTTACTCGCATGCTTTTGTCATTATCAAACCTCCCTGCAGAGTGGATAATCCACACCATACTTGTTATTGAAAGACCTAACAGAGCCCCAAAACATGTTCTACAAAGTCCAATCAATTGCCAAGTAATCATCCATGTGTTCCATCGGAAACCTCAAACTAATCCTCTACTTTCAACACAAACACATCTCTTCGATTGCTCCTGGCCAGTGGGCAATTTAGTCATCATCAAAACGAGAATGTGTACATCACATGGAAATGCATTTTCAACGAATGCAACAAAAGCAGAAGCAGTGTTCCTTATAGTCTAAACAGTTTGTTGATGTAATGCGTCTGGTCAGACAAGTCGGTCAGCATCAATTGCTCCTCAGGAAAATGCCATCAGAGGCAGAGGTAGGATGTGATTTAGCATAAGGCAGTGCCTCCATCCCTTACAGCCGAATCGCATACCACCCATATGAATTTGTGGTATTCCATTGACTCGACATCTGTCCACGTTCAGATACGCTCTCTTATGTTGTATGGCCTCGAAGGTGGAACGATCTTCAGTTTATGATGGTTTTCACACCCTAATGGGTCAAAGACGCAGCCATTAGCCATACGCTGTTGCAAATAAAACAGATGAGGGAGGCGTAAATGCATTTTTATAATACGCACATCCTTGTACCATCTTCCCTACTTTCAACGATGGTACATTGATGGAGCTACTCGAGACTCCCTTGGAGGCAGAAGAAGGCTTAATGCTTGGGTAGAATAGATGCATTCGGCAAATAGAAGGGACCCAGGGCTTCTGGCATGGCTCGTAGGCCATCCCATCCGGCTAGGGCAGCAATGTGGCCACCCAAGTAACCGTAACTGACATCGGTGGTCAAAAAAGCAAAGTATTACAATGGCTTATCAGCGTGTCGATACAAAGCACTTAATAAAAGTACATTTTTTTTCTTGCTATATTTCACAGTTTTTTGGCACATGATGATGACCACCCCATGGGGTAATTTTTAGCTCTCCTTCAAAATAGTTGAACGTTAAAAGGAAACTTTGGGATTTGGCAAAACAAACTAGTGTATTGGAAATGTGAAACCAAAATCTCTGAACTGCATATGTTTTAACGTTCTTCCAGCGTTTCTCTTGCCATCAAAAGAATTGAATCCGAAAAATCTTCCAGCTCAAATAATGGCTTCCATTCAAAATTGGCCAACGGTTGGTTCTACAAGGGTTACAACATTAGTAGTTACTTTTGAGTAGTTAAGTAGCCAATGGAAACCGATAATTTACCTCTTTGGTGGGTAAAAATTCATAGACTTTGCACGTCGAAAAGTTGCTCACTATAATAAATAGGTGAATAAATTTAAGCAATTTGATTATGTAATTTGTAGTTCCATAGGATATGAACATAAAACTTACATAACAATATCAATCTGTTGTTGAATGAGACAAGCGATCTACCGTAAAAGCCAGACATAGGAATTCCATTAAGACGAGTCCACTGAGCGTTCGCCTGTTCGATCGATGTCAGTGGAAGGCATTCGGCACTTAACTCTCTGGTCCCTCCTACAACCACTACGCATCCCTTGAAGTAGGCCACTGCTGGACTACTGCGTTCCTGTAACATCGGATTGAGCTTGATCCATCGCCATCCACTCCCGTTCTCCGCATCTTCTACCAATATTGCAGCATGTCTTAATTTCATCATTTTTCGATTAATTTGATAACCACCAACAACTACGATCCCAATTTCTGGGATATTTAATGCCGATGCACCACATCGTGCAGGCAGCATATCAGGGAGTTTGGTGAGCCTAGATTGTTGACTCATCCTAATCAAACATACCTGCCACTGGCCATGTCTAATTTTTCACAAGTGGAAGAGAGCGTTTTACCAGAGCCGCCGCCAAAAATGAAAATCGATTCGTTTCTCGACACAACAGCTGAACCCACGCGTCGCTGTGTTGTTTGAAAAGTCTCATGGGAAGTAGAACCATCTCGGTAATTTACAGACTCCACACTCCATCTGGAGTCAACACACCTAACA
The DNA here is from genome assembly GCA_036345935.2 of Taenia hydatigena. Taxonomy (NCBI): domain Eukaryota; kingdom Metazoa; phylum Platyhelminthes; class Cestoda; order Cyclophyllidea; family Taeniidae; genus Taenia; species Taenia hydatigena. The sequence goes on along the minus strand of JADWOT020000001.1, from coordinate 7,872,780 downwards.
AAACATACTCTACCTAAAAAGCAAGAGGATGAGACCACAAATTTAATTCACCGCCTAATGCAGTCGCTTCTCCAATGAAAGGAACTTCAAAATTGAACGATTCGTCCGGTTGCAACTGTGGCACACACGTTAAACACCGGGACTTTGAAACAGTATTGCGGCCGATGATCATCAGCACCTCTCTAAACGTTTTCAAAAATTTGTCACAGAGTGACAGTGAAAAATGGCATGAAGGTTGCGAAAAGAGACAGTTTCACAGAATCCTATGGTTAGAAATCGGAGCACTTATTGAATCGGCTAGTCGGTCCTTTGGGAGGGTGGCTATTGCTATACTAAAAGTGATTCACGTACTTTCTTTGTGGCTGGCAGTTGGAGACAGGCCGAATCCTCCGTCTCACCCTGATCTCTTTCCGCCTCATTACAAGTTTTGGAGGAGCATTGACTAAAGAACAGTCACAGAAATATAGGAAAAGATAACTCAGAAGTAAGAACTACAAAATGCTGAATAGTGTCATCAAATCAATCAATTCGCACCTATGATTCTCACATAAATCCATTCGTCCACCCCGTATTAAATCCCTCAACACACATAACTGCATCTACCCCCCCATTTCGCATCCATCTCTCAATCTCACGCCCATTTTAATCCATTTCATCCTTTCATCCATCCATTAAATCTCTTTTATTTACCACAAAGTCTTTCGCTCCTTGCCCATGTCCGTGTCTCTTCTTTAGTCTTACAGTCATCTATCAAAATTGCTCATCCCTGAATCTCACGTCCTCTAAACTATCCACACATTCACTGTGCTTACCTTTACTAAACTGTTCTGAGAACCTCCTCACAAAGGTCCAGTATTCGCTTTGACATTGTGGGGACAGCCTTGTCAATTCAATCCTCGAAATCATCTTCCCAAACACCTTTGCCTTTTCCTTCACGTCACACCCATCAATGCCTGCTTCCAGCCATTTGCGAATGGCTCGGAACTTCGTTTCCTCACTCACGCATTTCAGCCGGTCGCTTTCCAGTAGCATCTCGAAGTGCTGTGCCGTCGTCTGCATCAGCAGCCCCTTTCGCAAGCACACATCTTCAAAATGTTCTGCCACCATTGGAATGCACATCCCCATCAATTCACGATTCAACGTAGCATTGGCTACCGACCACACCTCTGCCACATTTTCTAGAGAGATTCTTTAGTCAGTCAGGTTTTAACTCTGAAAAAGGCTTCTCCCACCTCGTTCTTATGAACTCCACACACCAAGAGACGATTCTCTCGGAGCCGAGATTGTGTGCCAGAAGGTACAACCGAGTAGCGTTTCCTGCACCGATTGTAATTCTGCCTGTGTATGCGTATTCGACAACAGCCTCGACAATACTGAAAGAGGGTTAATGAAGGAAGTGATATGCACGTACTCTGCAGAAAAGCGTTTCCATTTTGTTGTCACTCCATCTTGTTTATTGGTAAGTGCCTTTAAAAAAAGTGGGAATCTGGCCGCTAGAACCAGTTGATGTGCATTCACACATTTTCCATCCTTTGTCTAGAAGTTGGAGCATGAAACCAATGTGCGTAACCTCACCTCAATTCGTAGATCAGTGAGTTTTCCTTGTTCACGGAAGGTGTCAATTCTGTGGATAAGAAATAATTCAGCCTCATCATCCGATTTCACCATCGTCTCCATCTTTTGCTCAGGAATTAAGGTGTAAAAAAGGGGTAAAGTGCTTTTTATGTTTAACCCGAGATGGGTGTGTGAATGAGTGAGGGAATGTAAACGTGGCGCACATTGAGGAGACTCAGGTAACTTGGAAGAAACTAAGAGATTGGCTGCAATGCACAAGTGGTGAGTGGGCCTGCGCCAACTGGCACTCATTTGTGTGCTTTGAGTGTTCTCGTAAATGTGATAATTAAATTTGCAAGCTTAAGTGATCCTTGCTTCTTGATGACAAGCCTTGACGTGATGCAAGAAGGGCGTATCCTGTGGCTTGGATGATTTGCAGCGTTCATTACGTGTATCCGTGTTACGGGCCTCAATTGTGCAAAATAGCATTTAAATTTGCCCTATGTGGCATCACCCATTTAAATCTTGGTTTAATTAAACTTCGGTAATAAAAATTCCCCAACTTCCTCTTCCTATTCACCCACCACAAATGTTCCCACATGACATACAGCAAAATGTATGTAGTTGTTTGCCCAGAATTACAAACTTCTTGCAATAAGTCAGCTAACACTTTGCTAACTCAGAGAAATTGGCATGCCGACTCACAATTGGCTTCCAAATACTCATTCATTCTCTTCATTACCATCCAGCAATTTAGTTACTTGGAGAAAAACCCATCGGGAATTCATTTCTCTCATAAAATTGCGATTAGGTTCGTGTTGACACTGTTTCCAATCGCCGTCGCTGTCAACCTGTCAATGCCTCCAAAACCATCCCAAGTCTACGATCGCTCAGGTCATTTTTGCCCCAACTCACAGACATACAGCTCCTCCAGGGTGAGCGTTGTGCTAAAAGTCGTCCGGATGATAAATGAGTGCTCTTTCTGGTAATGTGTGCATTTTAATAAATGTTATCCAACTGCCAGAAGGGATTCGTGGCTGCCTACAAAGCGAGAGGGCAACGTGAACCAAATATCGGCGCATTCGGAGGCAGTAATTAAAGTGGTGTGCGACTTCCTCAAGTGACGCCTCATGCACTGGTGGCATTCATCATCAATGGAGCAACGTCTGTATTTTTTTGTGTGTTAGTCTTGCCCCTTGGCTCGAGCTCTATTTTAGCATCATACATCACATTTGTTCAAATAAACTTATTCACTTTTAATTCGTGTTTCAAAGTGAGGAGATAATGCTGGTACAGTCTTCACTGATGGACGATTTGGTGGCATCAAGTTCGAGAGGACACCCTCCAACGTGCTACCATCATTTTTCAAAATCAAACTGAGTCGAGAAAATGCAATTTGACGGAAGGTTCCTTTGTAAGGTCACCACACCTAACTTGCGTCCCACTCTCACGTGTCAGCGGATGTGTGCGGTGTGTTCAATCGTTGACACACTTACACCACTGTCCTGAGGTCCCTTCGGTTACATTCCACGACTCTCTCTTATGCAATTCCCAATCTCATAGAAGTGGTTAAGCAAACAAAAGCATTGACACAGGGTCGTAGAACAGAACTAGCTTCCCATAGCCTCATCAAGTAGACATTTTAAGTGAAATTTATAAAAAATGGGAACGTGAGTGGTAATTGTCATTAGAGAGATGCGCAAAGTTGATGGGGTCCTTCCTCACCATCCAAATGCAGCAATGTTTTGGTCAATTTTCAACTCTTTCATGCGGAACCGCTAGCACTTATGCAGCCTTGGAGCCATGTCAGTGACCTCATACGGCCCTTCTCCACGTCCCGAATGCATATCCCATCCCACTACCATGCCAGCCAAAAACCAACAAAATTGTAAATGATGGGAAAATTACTGCCGATTCCATACAGAAGACCTGGAATCTGCTTCTACAATCGAAAACTACTCCCATGATTTGTAGCATTGTTGTTACTACCAAAGCAATCGAGGCGACCCACTTTGACGTTGATGGACTCATGATTCTAGCTGTTATCATTTCTTCAATCGGACGCTTTCCTTTCCCTTCCCACAAAGGGGACGTCACGGATCTGCACGCCTCTTGGGATGGTCTTGGTTTCCGCTGCTCATTGTTTGCTTCAGGATATTTATTGCCGACATTTTCGGTTACAATTGAAGAATGTACCTCTTTGTAACCAACTCCCAAGCACGTCTTGAAGAAGGATCTGGAAATCTTAGTGATGAGTGACCTCTTTTGAGCGGATTTAATCAACCCATACAAAGCGCGACCCCACTGGACCACTAGCCGATGGCCAAAGCATCCAACACTCAATACGGCTAGTCGCACTAACATAAAACCAAAGCGCAATTACTTCAACAATTTACTTGCCCAAATCCACTTAGTCGCACCTTTCGAATCTTGAGCAAGTCATCCACGAGATCATACAGAGCGGCCGAAGCAAAGAGTTCAACCATCAGCCTCGTTGCGCGTGCTTAGTTTCGACAAAATTCACATTCTATCTTTTTTAACTTCATCTGCGAATAAAGAGCAGTAGTGCGTTTACTCCCCCCACAATTCTCACAAAGCAGAGATTATTCGGGTGCTGGCATTAAAGTGTGTTAGCTTTGCATTGAGGTGAGTCACATCAACAGCTCCGCACTTGATTAATGGCAGTCACTCAACTTTCAGTGGGGTACAGCTAACAGTTCTCGATATTGTATTTTTTGACGTGCAGCCTAGTTTCTCTTAACTCCTCCGCGGTCATCGCAATGATTCCATTATTATGCTGATAATATTGTTACACGTAACTTTTTCGTTTTGTCGATTATGTAGTCACGTGTGCTTGTGATTGAATGCCACACAGTTAGCCCTGCTTGGTCATAATGTTCTGTTCAGTGCATTCCAACATGGAGACAACCTTTGTCTAGACTGACGTGCTGATTTCCCATAAGAAGAAGCGATTTAAATTTAAAAACAACACTTGAAGCATCATCATTAGTGCCGATTTGCTACACGATTTGGAGGAGAGGCTACCACCCTGAAAGAGTGAAATGTCGTAAAGGTGCTACTGACTTGTTATAAGTAGCACCTGTGTGAGCTGCTCACCGCCACACGGTCGATGGAGTTCAACCGACCAGCGCTAATATGCAGAAAAGTGCCAAACCTCCTTCACTGCGCCCAACATGTGCATACAATTATTGGCAAGGCGAGCTTTTCCTACCCCACCTAGTCTACCTCCAGCAAGGGTCGCGTAATCCGCAAACGGCCAGTTCGTCTCCACATTACGCTCAAGAGCTCTTTCACCAAACTGTTAAAGTTTAGAGGAAGAGGCGTAAAAGTTGACTGAATAGTACGGAATTGAAACTCGCTTACACCCGAAGTGTCATGAGCCCATTAAACACGGGAATCGCGAATACCACCCACCCTTTCACCACGTGGTTCATCCAAACACTCCTCCCCTTCCCTTCTACCACCCTTACTATGCGCAAATAGGTCACTTCTAGACACCTTTCTTACAAGCTAGGACGAGGGCGTCTTGGGCTCAGGACAACGATTACATTGGTCCATGACCAGATTACAAGTTGCCTCCCGCTTCTCGCCCACAAGCACATTCAATGCACATTTGCAATAATATTTTCGAAAATTTTCAGTGATTTGTAGAAAGTCTGCAAGGAATGAAGGTGCGTTAGTCAATTAATTACTTGCAAAGAGCCTCCAGGTCGCGCATTTCGCAGTACTCCTTCAGTTAAATCAACATGATTCCGTCTTACTAGGCCACGTAGGTTCGACGAATCGTTCATAGCATCAAGTGGGGACAACAAGGAAAGTAGGGTGTTTCAAGTGAATCACTTGAAGTCAAGACCAAAGCAGACATAACGCTCGACCAAAATAAACACATTGGGAAAATGGAAGAGACTGCGACCACCTCCTCCGGCGAAGACAACATTGCCAAACATGCCCCATCAACTGAAACTGAGAGTTAAATCAACTACAGATGCAGTACATGGGAAGTTTCAAAAGCATAATCTACTAACTTGTAAAAGCACCTGTCGCCTGTGCACTCATTTGGACGCTCGACGCCAACAAATGAAGCAAGTGAAGAAAGCACAACATGACAAAGCAAAAGGAGAAAACGGTACTTCAGCAACCATCAAGGCCAGCACCTGGCGAGCAATGTCGGCCGTTCCAAAACTACCTTGGCATTTATCAGTGATTTGGTACAGGTCAGAAAGCATCTGGAGGTTCGTCTTTACAACCACTACGGCTTAAACATGAAACTGAAATTAACAAAAAGCTTCCCTTCAGAGATTCAAAATACAACTGATTGAACGCTTTGCTTTCTCAGAATGCAATACACAAATCCTTCAAAGTAGGCAAATACTGGCCGATGATTGACAGTGGGACCAAATGGACGTCAAAAGCACTTTGGATCGCCCATACCTATTTATTTATCACTTTTTCTGTTGTGAACAAGTACAACAATCTGGCCGACAGGATGAGCGCAAATCGCAGTCTTGTGTGGACAAATACAACAGAATTGCCCACACAATGAACGCAAATCCCAGTCACTTGTGAACAAATAAAAAAATCTAGCCCACGCATGAGCACAAATCGCAGTCGCTTGTGGACAAATACAACAAAATTGCCCACACAATGAGTGGACTCTCACAACCAACCACTAGAATGACTTTAATGCAGTTTTTAGCACAGTAGCGCGCTAGAGACTGAAATTTTGGTAGAAGTCCACATCATACGATCGCTAAATTGTCTTTCCTTGTCATAATTTTGTGGTTCCCCCAACAATTATCATGAGATTACAAACCTTACCACTGATTCGTACACAATGGTTCGACCGTCCTCAAGTGGCGAACCCGCCGATTCGATATGCAATTTATCGCCACAAATAAAACACTGATAACTAATAACAGGAAAACATGATCGCCTACATTTCGTCATAATTCGAAAAAGACTTGACACAGCCAAAAACAGCAGACATCGTTCCGGTGCAAAATTCCGCGTCAGCATTTAATCAGATACGTTGACATAATTCAAGCACCTCACTAACGACGAATTCAGTAAGCCTCAAAAGTCGCTATCAAGGTAAACATGTCAAAATCACAAGTTTACTTATGCATATGCATAAAGTAAGTCAAAAATTTCCGAAATAGATACTCACATGCCCGAATTCCCCAGCGCAAATTTAAACCAGGCACAGCAACGACCACACCAAATCCGACATTTCATATAGACCGCTGAATGCACAGCAGGGTATTGGACATGAAAAAAGCGAAGTAATTGACAGAGATATTTTTTCAACTTTGCATGTTGCACTGAAAAAGGCTTCTTATTTGACGCCAAAATACTAAGTAGAAACTTTGCTAGTGCGAATTTTATTAAGGCACTTGCACGGGGCTTTAAATAGGATTTTAGTCCCAATAATTCTTATTGCACAGGTCTGTCAAGAACAAGTCTTTTTCTAGATTCTCATTGCCATTAATTTGATTTCCGTGCAAATTTTTTGTTGCTTTTAGCATTGTAGTAGTGTAATACTCATGCTGTAGCGTCCCGAGGCCCCCTTGAAGGCAAAAGAGGGCAGGATGCTAGAGTAGAATATATATACATTGAACGAACAGAAGGAAACAAGCTGCTGGCAAGGCCAAGAGGCTAGCCTTTGCAGCTAGGGCAATGTGGCCACCTCTCTGTAACCCTGACCGAAACCGGTAGTTCAAGCAAACAAAATATTACACATGTTTCCTTAACCGCATCTTTTAGGCCAGTGGCAGGAACACAGGGCGTATCTCCCAGCGCCGGCAATGACCATCGAGCAACTTGCTATTAAACCGCCATTAATCCACGTTTTGTATAAGACAGTAAGTGTGTCTCAGAACAATTAACTTTCTCGTATTAGGTATAGACGCAGAGGTGGGGAGGCGAATGAAGAAATCCCTGCAAATGCAGCCTGTGTGAATAACGTGCGGAGGATCTAGAACACTGTCATTGTAGCTTCCTGAGGCTCCCTCGAAGGCAAAAGAAGGCGGAATGCTAGGGTAGAATACATATATTTAACGAACAGAGGGAAAAAGGCTGCTGGCATGGCCCAGAGGCCAGCCCACGCAGCTAGGGCAATGCGGCCACCTCTGTGACCTTGACAGAAACCAGCAGTTCTAACAAACAAAGTACTACAGTCATTGTAATACTTTGTTAGGTTAGACTACCTGTTTAAGTCAGTGGGAGAGAGGTTGCCATATTGCCCTAGCTGCGTAGGATGGCCCCCAAGCCATGCCAGCACTGATTCCCCTCTGTCGAATATGTATTCTACCCTAGTGTTCTCCCTTTTTGCCTTCAAGGGTGCCATGGGATGCTGCGGTCAGCCTGTGGACAATGAAGGACCCGGCTAGGTGTTTATGTGTGAACCAGACAACATGTCGTTGTAATTTAACATAGCAATAAAATATTTAGCAAAAGAGTTTTTACGTTTGTTGTCTGTCCAGCTCTAAGTCTTATTTACGGTCACTTGGATGGTCCCTGTACCTTCGTCGGGTTGGCTGGCCTCTAGACCACGCTAGTTGCATCATTCATTTTCAAGCGTCGAACATATTTATCTAGATGATAAGAGTGACTAAACCTTGGGTACACTCCTTTCCAGTATTGTCTGATAGGTACAGCGTTCATCGAGAGGTGGAATCTTGTGCTTCCTGTCGATACTTGGGCTTTGAACGTCTGTGTTCCTTTAGGAGAGACATGTGTTCGTTTATTTTGTGCGAAAATACTACTTATCTAAGTAAGTTAGTTAGTTCAGAATGATTGTTCGCTTGACGTTAGCTTCCCTCAATGTGATCGGCGGTGTCGCTGCTGTTGACGGTACGGTGGACCATACACCAAATATATCATCATCTTCCTCTTCTGTGATTCCCTTAATTCGATGTTTTATGAACTAGTCAAAAATTCACAATATTTATGGTATGCAAAGCAGCTATTTAAATAAACAATGTTTCGCTAGCTCATTTGAGAACCTCGATCTTCATGTTATTGTATTCCGGATTCTTTAATCTGGCACCTACTGCATCACACAAGATCTAAAAAACGTAGTCTGTTACTTTAGGTGGCGGCGATACAGGTGCAAACATTGAAGAGGCATTATCGAGGTAATGCACACGGGGTCCCCTTTTTAATGGACAAACATCTTCTCGTATCCACAAAATGCATCACCTACTTGATTTTCTCAAAATTGGTTTTTGGTGCGGAAACAGTAGCAGTAGAGTTTGTTTGGGGAAGATGTACGAATGAGTTGATATGAAGCCCCTTCCTGATACCGACAACTAAACAAAGAAGGGTCGATATTGGCCCCCTGCATTTGCAATGTGAAATCTTTCAAATTCTATTTAAAGCCATTTCCATAGAAGCATTACTATCTCTTTGTTGTGTCTTCTTAATCGTCGAAAGTCGTGGTCTGCTATAGCTGGAATTGGGCATCCTATAGATACGGTCACTGCCTTACCACAACTGTGCCTACATGTGAACACCTCCGTTGCAAACGAACTTCTTTTTCCCTTTAAAAGTGAGTGCCCAGTCCACAGGTAGGGTGCGGTCTCCACCCAAACCTAAGTGTAGCAGCTTAGTAAGACATCAAACAACAATTGATGTCAACTGCTATTGGGAAAGTACCAGCGAGAATTTCGGATGAAACCACGAATGGCTATGCGGCTAGTCTCCTCCCACCACCAGCAGTTTAAGTATTTTTATTAATTAGGTGGCCTCCGTTTTCTGACCAGGTGGTGGTAGTGAGACCAAACTCGCGATGGGCATGAATTTTACCTCTGTAATTTGGAGCGATTGGCAAGGCCTCCTCCTTTCGGTTGTAGATATCGAAATGGATTTCAACACGTGTGTGCCATCTTTAATTATTGTTCGGCTTGTTTGAGATTTACATTTTAGTGAGGAAAATGTGCTAGCAAAGGGTCCAATTCACGACACGTCAGTGGCAATTCAATGCGAAGATTTGCTCGTACTCTGCTTCTACAGCTCTCCGGTATCCGCAGAAAATATTTTATGTTGAATCGCCTTTGCTAGAAGTTTCCTTTTCCTTAAGTGGTTTTGCTGGCATTTCGGATGTCACCCCGCTCCTACTGGACACTTCTAGTGCCTCAATTTTAAGGTCGCGTCAGTCCGTCACTGAGGTGTGACGACTACAGGTAATCGTAGAAAAGCTTCTGCTGCATGGGTCAGTAGATGGGCGGTCGAGACCTCGACGGCATGCACTCTCAGCGTGCGCCCCTTTGCTGACTCATTCGCGCTGGTCGATCGATGAATCGATGAGACCATCTGGTCCGCCCTCGTTGCACCCCCATTACCCCGTTAAACAGACGATCGATCGACAGGGCTCAGTAACCGGGACAAAAAATCACATGCATGAATGGCGAGGGGGTGAATTAATAAATAAACAGATTCAAGTGATGCAGATCAACCACCTGCTTAACCGCAATGAATGAATATGATTCTAATTCATTTTTTAAACTCTCACCCATCACTCCATTCAATTTCTTTCCATTGTATAGTGCAGTTTCCTTTTGCAGCCTTAGGGCACAGAGAGATGCTCCAAGGGTTTAATTGTAAATGACGGTTTGAGCATCAAAACTGTCCTGTTGATCTGATTCTTGACTCGGCTTCGCGCAGCCTCATGGTTAATAACACAGAATGCACCTTCTAAACGCGTTCATTGGGGTCAAATTAGGTGCCCAAATGATACCACCAAAAAAGGTTCTTTTTGACCTTTGTATGAGTAGTGATTGCTTGCATGGATATGTCCGCATTGAAAGAAGTGTCTTTTAGAAAAATAATCTTCCTGCTACTGCAGTCCAAGAACGCAAACAAACAAAACCTTAGCAATCCAACCATTAACGCTTTCAGCAGTGACCTATTTACGCAAATCCGTAGTCTTCACTCCTGACTGAATGAGGCGATCCCTGACTTGGAGTAGAAATGATTAGGGGAAGGAAATATGGAAATTAGATGGCAGTTATGGTGTCAGAAGGAGCGCTTTCGTAAAAGGAAACCTTCGGTGAAGATCAATCCACTATAAACAATTTCCGCGGTTATTAGATAGGCAATGCAAAGAGCATTAATTGCGTCTAGGCAACAACATCACATAGTCAGCACAGTTCGGCCACGAATCTAGTCCAACAGCGACATCAGTATTAAAGGTGCTCCTACCAGAATCCGTATTTGGCACACGATCGCCTTATCCCAAGAACTAATGCTCTGAATTCGGCATCACTCTTTCAAATGTACCAGTCATCATTTTTAGCAAGTGGTTTTTACGACGCTGAGTACAATTATTCGCTCTCCTTAATCTGCATTGTGCACTAGGTGTACACACATACACCTTCACACCAGGGCTCGATTCACAGTCAGGGAAGCAGTCTCTGATTCCGGCTATGAATAATATTCATCAAACCATTTTTGTCTGGTAGCTCAAATAAATAATTATCAAATTAGTTAGCCAGACTTACTGTTATCAAGAGAATCGAATGCAGTTCACAATGGCAACTAAGGCACAGTTGGATAGAATGCAAGCGGGGAAGTTAACATGTAGAAGCATGTCATATCGCGACTCCGTTTGCGTAAGCACTCATATTGAATTACTGTTACCATTTTGTGGACTGAAAAGCATTCTCCTTGACATGACTCTACACATAGACTCAGATGAATGACTTCTTCCTTTGTGGTGGCGTCTCTGCCAAAACAACCCCTGTCGCAGCTGCGAAAACGTCGCTCTGTTTGCCGGCTACTGAGCAAAGCATCAGTAGAGTTGGCATTCCACCTCAAAATTTAACAGCAACAAGGTGGTGGATGCTGGTCGAATGCAATCCAAGGGACGATTGGAGATACAACGCTTAAGGTTCTTCCAAATTCTCTGTGAAAGTGTAAAACTTGTAAGCACTAAGCATTAAGTGAAGAGAATCAACGCGTATGGAAATCCATCCTAATGCCCTCTGCTAGTAAAAGCCTTGACAATCGCTTAAAGTTGCCAAAATGTGCCGTTAGTGGTTTCCGAGTTCACAAACATCATTTAAACCTGGCTGTCTTTATTATTTACTGAAGTTTCACCATTGTTGCACATTTGAAGCTTCTCCAACCAAAAACCGGGCGCAACTGCAATTACCAGAAAACCCACGCAAAACGACAATCCAAATTTGTCGCGTGAAGATTTGGCCGATGTAACTAGTAGAAGCGACTAGGTTTTATCTTTTAAAAGCACAAAAGAAGCTTTGAAGTTACTTGCGTCTTATACATTTCCAGCAACATTACTGAGTTTTAATTTTCCCATGTCTTTTTCTCCGCTGCCCTTCGGGTCTGAAAGTCTGTAACTAAAAGCAATGGAGATCATAAATTCACTCGTTACAAAAGGTGCACGCGAAATTTTACTTTTTCAAACCATTCCATTGCATCTTACACAGAGTGGATAACAGCCAACCTGTCCATTTCCTAGAGTTGAATGCATTTTTCGCTGTTTGGTGAATGCTGTCTCCAACAGAATTGGTAAGGGCATTCTAAAGGTAGACTTTTGATGCAAAAACAGTTGTTAGTGCTGATATTTTGCTACGCATTCTGCACTCTGACCATCCATAGATTTCAACTCTACTGTTCAAACCTTCAGTCTTGTGTTTTTGTTATGGCATTTTCCAAATGAGACATAAAGAGTAGTACTTCAGTAGCCAATAAACCACTTGCTCTGCTTCATCATGAGTCGGTGTTTGATTGTAACCCTGAAAGAAAAGAATGCGCTGCAGCACACCTCCTTCCATGACGATTGAGCCATCCGAATTTCCAAGTGAAGCTTAAAGTGAGTTTATAATGGAATTTTGAATGTGGTACTTAAAAAAGGGCTATAGACAGTGCCTACGCTCTCAATTAGGACTGTCAAAAGTCGGCTGGTTATTAATGAAAGACCGTGTTTTACATCCCAACCGAGAGTGTGATTGTTAACCGTCAGAAGCATGGTACGTCCTGCGTACGAGTGAAGGAGAAAGTGATGCCTGGCAGTGAAGACAATGGTCATCCCCTTCCAACCTGCCTTGACGAGTTACGGTTATAAATGAACTATTTATTAGAATCTCAATAGACATCGGCGCTATCCCAATGTCAGATCGCCAATCATATGCGAGGACCCAGGTTGAACCGTAAAATCAAGGTCCGATGTTGATTAATTACGCGGTCAGTGATTTCGATCTGCGAACTAAGCCAATGGCATTAAAAACTTCCAATAGGTCAATCCCTGTTTAAGCCACATGGCTGATCGGTACTCGACCAAGAAGGGCGATCGACTATCTACGGAATGAACGCCTTAACTTGAGTGACTTTATAAAAGTTTCATCCAAACCCACCCAAATTCAAACAACAGAGTTAGTGGCATACTACTAAGGAAACTACACATACATAAGAATGACAGAAATTACTCGACTATCAACCCAACCGAAAAAGGTCAACTAGGTCGGAAAGACCAAATCTCGAAACCAAAACTTGCGATGGTAGTGATGAATGGAAGGTCAACTAAATGTTATTACAGTTGATGACCCCACGTGGTATTGTCGCTGGTGAGAGTGTGGGAATCGAGCGATGTTGGCTCATAAGGACTGTCGGTCAGTTTCGGTTGGGGTGTTCTATCACTTATCAAAATTCGCAGTGAACTTGATGCTGGAATGGTGGTCAAACATCAAAACACGCTACCAAAATTAGACACCAAAGTTAGAGATGGCTTTTAACGTGGCCTAGAAGCTTGCCAGCTGCAATTCTGGTAGTTATATCTCTATGGCCGAATTTTAGTACGTCTATCATGGCAAAGAATCCTAGGTTAGCACAATCACAAGGATTTAGCCTTATTCATCTCTTTTGAAACAGATCTGAGAGAAAATAGGACTCTGTAGCTCATTGTCTTCCATAATTGATTTTTCCTATGTTGCGGGCGATGCATCGCTAGAAAAATTCGGCAAAGAATTCCGTGAGAGCCGAAGCTCCAGCATTTAACAATGGAAACTTAGGCCGAACAGATGTATAGGGAAACCGATTATATAGCTCCGCTTCTTTTTAACTCGTTTTAGCTTCGATTTGACTTAGAACGGGATGTCTACTTCTTGTTTCCTACCCTAATTGCTTACAACAGTTTTAGTACTAAGTAACGGCAATTGAGGTTCCCTTGATGTGCACTCCTTTTTACCGCTCTTATCCAAATTTAATTAGGATTGGGACTTGACGGCCGTTCTCGAGTTGCACAGCACCAATTTAGGCCTGGTCGTTATTAATAGGAGGCAACGCAAGATGGGGAAGAATCGTGACGTCACTCCTATCAAGGCAAAGTAAACATCTGTTTAAGTTCAATTATTGCTCTCAAATGATCGGGTGATTCTCGTTCCATCCTCGGATTTCACTCTAGTCTGTCTCAGCAACAAATAACTTCCTATTGCATTTGTGTTCGCCTTCTGCAGCATTCTGTAGTCAGTGATCCTTGTCTGCAAATGCTTCTCCTTCCCTAGCCCTTCACTTGACACCTCACATATCTGCACTTCTCTTCCCATTCACTGCACATACATCACTCATTTTCTAGAAGCCTGCACAAACTTTAGTGAATTTAAGTTGTTTTACTTTAGAAACCGACTGTGTAGAAGGTGGAATGAATATCCCCCTTCTGATTTCGTAATTAAGTAGTCAAAAGGTAAGCAGCGCCAAGAAAAATGAGATTGCAAAAGTCTTTGGCTTGCATTAGTGATCTACAACCAGCGATCAGGTCCATCCCTTCCGTGGACATGATTGCGGTTAGCCAGTTCACGGTCATGCAGACCATCGTAGCTCCTCTAATCTTTCTCGATCAACTTCATGAACATTGCTGGTGAGGATAGAACCACTAGCAAGCTGCGGCTGCCAACAGTCGGAATTGCCTTAGGCAGCAAGAGTACAAGCGAGTTCCACGACTTTATATCCGTGGGCCATAATACTGCCTCCTATTGATGTGATGTGTTGACAACGACGACCATCCCGTCCTACCATTCCTGTCTCATCACAATGCTAATGCAACATCCAAGCCATCCGTTAGTCTATATGTCGTAATATCTCAATGTTATTTAGAGTCTTTTTCGATCTGATTTCCTAGGATGGCCTATTCTATTATATTAATAATTGAAATCAGTGAATAGCTGATCAATTTCGCATCTGCGATGCAGATGGTGTAAGCGAATTCGATAGCTTAGTACCGAGCTTGTCAATCTCATGTGCCTCCAGGTCCACTTATGTGCTTTCTACTACTGTCCATTGATCATCAACTTACGTACTTGCGCAAGCATGCGCACATTTACAGTTCCTCCCTCGGCGCCACCAACACAGTGCTGCCGACATCTTGCTGCTTGACTCTAAAGCAGAATATCCTCGCTACTAATATAGTGCTCAGTAGCAGCATCATGAAGAAATCAGCCGACACTGCATAAGGAGGAACGTCAATCTGACGCTAGTGGTGAACTAATGAGAAAAGATGCAGCAGTCAATCTAAATAGTTCTAGAACCTTAAGGTGTAGCATTGTAAGTTCTGTTGACAGTGGTGGCTAGGACCTCTATTGCATTGCGGACGGTAGAGAGACTGTCCAACTACTGTTGCAAAGCTACAAGACGTTGATCGATTTTTTCACGTGACTGACCAAGCGCCACCAAGACTCCGCTCCCTTTTGCGATCTGTAAAAAATTGACCATAGTCGTGAGAGTTTGTTACAATCCCTGTTTTATCGCTTTGTTTTAAAATCCAAAACAAATAAGTAAATCTTGACGTTAGTGACGGGAAACAGACAGGTGTATGCATAGGAAATCGTGTGCAAAGAAATGGACTTGTCATTGTAGATGTTAAAAACATACCATACGAGTCCTCTTCAAGCCAGGTGATTGCATCTGGTCTACTGTGCTTTCCGGATGCATAGAGACTGATTATTTGCATATGGTGAAACTGTTATATCATTCCACATATCATTGTGGGCATCAACAACTGTGTGCTACAGAGTGAATGCGCACCCCCAGTTGCAGGACTCTGAGGAAATGGTGGTATTTCCAAAAAATAACCTCTCCTATAGTTTAAATGCCAAATTTTCTTCTTATTTATTGGGGAAGCGTGAGATGTGCCCGACTGATTGACAAGTGACCAACGTTAGGTGCATTCAGTACTTATTCCAAGATGAAATAGGTGGCTAACAACTGGGTACGAGACGATAAAACGGATTCCTTTTGAAACCATGCATTGCATTGCTTAATGAATTGATGGTGAGCACTACTGTTCGTCATAAGTGTGCGGCTAATAATAACCAAAATAGGGCCTTAAGATTTTCACTAACACATGTAAATGTTCGAATTTCGTAAATCTGCATTTTCTCTGTTGTATGCTCTGCGTCCTGATGGAACTGCACAAGGATCTAGTAAGGCCAGTGTGGTCCACCTTTTAGCAAAGAGGGCCCGGGATACGTAAAACGTCTCATCTCAGCCATTGACATTAACCACTACCGCCTTTGCGGTCTTTAGCACAAGACTAGAGGAGTCAAAGCAGCCTCGGTGCCAATTTACCTTCAAGGAGTTGACCAAAGTTATTAAAAACTGGCATAGGATCATAAAAGCCTGTTTGTCCTTGATAATCAGCTTAAAGAGTTACGGCGGGAATGGCCTTCCAGCGAATATTACAACAGCCATGGCGGTTAGTAGCTCCTTGTCTACTACTCTGCCTTGCATGTCGGGAATGAGCGCCTGTCTTCTTATCTACGGTACTGTGGAAAACACGATAGCTAAGCCGACCTATTAAATCCAGGAGCAGATGTCCTCATCGTCAACAATGTTGGAAAGTGGAAAGAGGATGCGTAGGTCATCTGAGGTGGGTGCCGCACCGACCAATTAGACATGCCCCTCCACCCATTGTGAGCTGATTGGGAGTGAAGCCAGAAGTGTTGAAGCTTGGTTGCTAGGGTCCTTCGTGTGGTGCGTGGAGTCTTGACTGGCTAATTGGCAGTGAGATACACTCAGATGGCAAGGGCGACAAGTGGGCAGGTATGGATGCGTTCATGATTGTCACTTTTACAGGAGAATTATCCACCAGAGCTTAATTACTTTTAGAAATTCACAATACGTTTAGTAGTGATTCTGTGTAACATTCTCCTTAGCATTTCGTGGCACATTTTAGACGGTGATTCTTCATTTCTCCCTTTAAAATATTGACATCGTGTAATGTGGTATCGCAAAACCCTTGTCTCAATGGCATCTCCCAAATACAACTTTGACTCAAGGTGAGGCAAAGTGGCGTGATGCTCACACATCAGAGGGATTTTGGCCATGTTATGCCAGTAGCGATCCTATCATATGGAACGATTTCAGCACCAAATCCCTTTGTTTACAGCGCGCCGATGACTTGAGGAAGGCATACAAACAAAGATCATTATCATTAGACTTTAACAAATTGCACCAATTAGTGTCCTAACAAGTGCTGCCTTATGTCTCTTTTCTTGTAGGAAAAATATATAAACGTTGTTCTTTCGACTTTAAAACACACTTTTCATCATCTGTTGCAGTGCCAAAACTAGAGTGGTCCATCTGAAGACTTACGTGTCTCGTTGTTTACTCCTTTATCGATTGTCTATTGTCCAAATCGTGAAAGATGGATCTTCTAGAAATGTTAAGCGACTAAGAGCAAGCGCATCAGTCAGACGGAGGATGGCAAATTGATGAAATCAGGTTGAAGTCCAAAACCAGATTAACGCAGCGTTAAAGTCATAAGTCTTTTATCGTTAAAAGTCAGGAAGGGAGGAAGAAATAGAGACGCCAGAGCTGGTGACTCCGAGAGCACAATGAACTAACATATTGAGGTTCTTTCTGATGCCATTTAAATTGTGCTATTTGCCCCAGTACTTTACGTTATGCATTTTCTTTGACAAAAGGATCTAGCGAAATGCGAAAGAGTCCGCTAACATTAATTATAAGCGGCTACGACCTGCCAAAAGTTTGCTTGAGAGGAAGTGAAGAGCCCTTCTGAAAGCCAATGCGTCACCCTGCATGGAAAAGCAAACATCGAGAAGAGCATTACCAGTGTTGTGTCAAACTTATGGGAACCGTTAGCGCTCTGACGCCTTTTCCAATGTTCTCCTCATTATGTATCACTTTAGTCGATCGGATGTCAGGTCAGTCGCTAAGCCAACCAATTTAATCAATTCTATAAACAGTACGTCAATGTCACGTGAAAGTGTAAACACTGCTGCTCACCAAATCCAGTAGCATGCAAAGCTACGTGTCAAAGAATTCGTGATAACAAAGTCGTGTAAAGAAATCGTTCCAATTTTAATTGTAAACGATATTTATGAGTTATTTGGCAATGCCGTTCTTCCTTTTGTCACAGGTAGCGCAGACACAAATTCGCTTCTCTCCGCCTCAAGAAAATCGACATTCTCACCACGTACGAGCTTTGCGTCGAGCAATTTCTGCATTGACGATGAAGTGAAGCAGGCTGAATTTGCAAGTGCATCATTTGTACGGAAAATGACAGGTGCACGAATGTAGAGAAAATGATTAAATCGAGTGAAAAATCCGGGTTTCCAAAGCGCAAGGCGTCATGGTGTTTTCACTACGCTCCGTAGTTTAATGTTTTAGCGTTAGTAGCATTAACACTCAATGGCCTATACCACGGTGGCTACTGTGATTATAATGTGCTTAGGGGCTGTAATCTCATTCAGATTGGCACTCATTTTGGCTTTCTTTAGCTGTATGTGCTCAAACAAACAAAGCGGTAGTATTTATCATACCATAACCAAACTCAAACCGAGAAGGAAGCCTTAACCAATGACAAAGCTGTCAGGGCTAAAGAGTTCCAGCAATTTAGTGTGTAAATTTAAATAAATGCCACATTACTACACATTCACATATAAGCACTTCAATCAGAGGCACTCATTATCACTTGTAAAGAAGGTAGCCATCCCACAGAGCATAGCAAGTGAAGGAAGGAGCTCCTACATATGCTCTCTGCTATGCCTCCATTAAGGCTGATGTATTTAGAGAGATACACGCATCAGCTATGCGAAAGTGTCCAAAAATGATTGTTCATTGCTACTAGATATTTTTAGTTATACCTCCGCGCCCCCTCAAATGGTCAATCTACTCTCATCCAAGTGCATTCATCTTTTCTGGTTTTATAATTCGGTCCATTGTGCATTTACACTGCGCATCCCAACGAATTTCAGGCTGGTTAACTCCACCAATCTAAAACATTTGCAGATGAATGTGACAGCGGCTGACGAAAGCAAATTAACAGAGAGGATTGGCCTAATCTATCCACTCGTGATTCCTAATGGCAACCCCTCTATGTTTCATCACTCGTTGACTAGATTTGTTTAAGTTAGATGTGGCAAAGAAATTTTTTAATGAAAGTACATCAAGTTATGTGCATGAATGCATTCTAACTTCACACACCTTCAAGCCATGCTTTACTCTTTGTTTGCACAAATCTCACTATGACGTGCAGTATCGTGATCGCAGCTGTAAGAATCACATTAGACTGGGTCACAAGGAGTGGAGGTACGTAAAATGATCCCATTACTGGCTGTTGCGGCATGCCCCTATAAGGAGCACACAAACTGGCGGCGAGGCTTTGGTGACGGCAGGAGCATCAGAGTGACGAGAAGCGACGTGGAAAGACAAGGAGTTGGTCCAGAATGGCTAGGTAGGTTGTTGCGCCTTTTCAATGAAGGAGCTTTCACTAAGCAAACACTTGACTTTAAAGGTGATCATACATCCAAACGGTCCTAACAATGCGTCTCACAAATCCCTGTTAGGCTGCCTTATCAAAAGTCCTTTTAAAAGCTCATCTTTGTTGACTTTAATAAATCTCTCATAGATTTAGCCTCCCTATTTCACACTATGAGTCAATGCGAGGTTCGTCATTAATTTCGACACATACGTCTACCACTTTATTGGAAGCTACAAGGCTTGATTCGGCATAAGTAATACGTTAGTTCTGCAAACGACACGGGACATTCATAGTAATAAGGCCACATTTAATGCAACACCAGCTGCTTCTTTACACTCCGCTTGGCATTTTACATTTTCCCATGCAATGTCTGAGTGTGGCAATTGCATACAAGTATCCTACCCAATCCCGAATTCAGCACAGTGGTTCGATTCAATTTGTCAAGTGGCACTTGTATATCGCCAAACTTCAACACCTCATCAACCTCTTTAACTCTACGAGGAGCAAATACTTGGCGAAACCAGTTCTTACCCCATTCCTGATGCTCCGGATAGGGCACATTATAGATCTCGGCAGTCAATCACAATTGATACAAATGTAAATTTGGCAACAGATCAATTTTTGATATGTTTTTAGGCTTCGGTGCAGAGAGTTATTCCCAAAAACCCTAGTTTTTAGTCAAATTATCCCATCAGGTTTGATGACGCACTTACCATTGGCTTGATATTAAAGAAAGTGTGCACAATTGCTCATTCGGGCACAAGTTATTCGTGCAGACAGCTGCTTCGGATTCCTAGCAGACTAAGCGCGGGTCACGAGAGAATGAATAACGAAGCAAGTAAAGATGGATATTGATAAGTAATAAACAATAACATTGATAATAATGTTGAGTAGTAGCTAAGTGGGTCACTGTTACTCTTCGTTTCCTAAGGTCAAGTGTGCGAAGTTGTGCGTCCCAGTTGTCGAATCTCCATGCTTACTAACCGAGGTTCGTCGTCAACATAATTGGGTTGTACAGAGTCTTCAAATTGTTGGGCATAAGCTCGTAGTTCTCCTTTGTAGCCTGTTGCTCGGAATCCATCCACCTGAGAGTCGTCTCACACCTCGTAAGTATACTTTGCCTAAACTCTACCGGAACACTCTCTTTCACTTCATCGTCATCCATTTTCGATCTTATGCTGCAAGCGTAGTTTTCCAGAATGGTTCTCATTGCCATCCTACTCTTCTCTTTCTCATCCTCCAACTTCAATTTACCTGCATCATTCACCATATGTTGTATCTCCTTCTCCGACAGAAGGCCCTATTCCCTCGTGGTGGTGATGCTGTTCTGCTACCCTGACGACTTGTCCACCGCCGTCACATTGAGAATGTCATTTTCGTCAGTGTCGAAGGACACCTCGATCTGAGGTACTCTACGCGGTGCCGGTAGGATACCTGACAACTCGAATTTGCCCAACAAGTTGTTGTCTCCCGTCATCGCATGCTCACCCTCGTAACATGCACCAACACACTCAATTGATTGTCCGAACACGTGGAGAAGTTCTTGGTCTTCTTTGTCGGGATTTTTGCATTGCGCTCTATCAACGTCGTCATCACACCACCTGCTGTCTCCACACCCAGTGGGAGTGGGACCACCTCCAGTAACGCCAAATTCTGTACCTTCTCCGACTTGTCATCAGCCAGATTGGACGCCATCAAGTCCGCACCGTATGCAACTGCCTCGTCTGGATTTATGGAATTGTTCAACTGCTTACCATTGAAAAACTTCTGCAACAACTGTTGCACCTTCGGAATACGCGTCGATCCGCCTACCATCAATGCCCCGCTAACATCATCCTTTTCCAACTCTGCATCATTTAATGCTTGTTTCACCGGATCCAGAGTCCTCTGAAAGAGATCTAATCACAAATGCTCAAAACGGTCCGTGTGAGAATCGTACTAAAATCAATGCCTTCAAATAAGGCGTCTACATCTATGTTCGCGTGCTTGGAAGATCTCAACGTCTTCTTTGCCTTCTCACATGCCCATCTCAGACGGCTAATGGCATTCTTGCTGGTTGTCAAATCCTTACCCTCGTGCTTTTGCTTGAACATCTCCAAACAATGATAAGATTAACAATGAATTGACAATGCCATGCCTATCAGTGATTTTACAGGCCGTGGTGAGTCTCAACCTACAGTGTCGAGTGGTCATTCGCGTAGACTTTTGACTGGGGCGTAAAGCACCTCGCCTCGAATATCTGATCAGTGCACAAAATGTTGTAACGGAATCGCTTAAAAGATTAATCAACTCCAGGAACAATGACCACAGCTCGATTCACTTACAAATAAAAACATTTTACGATCACACATTTTGAGAAAGATTTTGCTTAAGGAAACGCATCAGCCACCGCTTGACTCCATTGTATATTCCTGGGACAAACGCTGGTCCATGTCGGGCAGCTCAGATATCCCACCACCTGTCCAAATTCTCTGTCACCACGAAATGGTGAGCTTTGGATTGCGCCAAAAAGACTCGCATGAAAATGAGCCTTAACACTTAGGTGGCAAGTCAATGTCTAAGCAGTGAGTTCGATATCTTATCATAAAGCAATTAACAGTTAGGCTATTCTTTCCGTCTCTTCCACTACCACTAAAGTACTTCGGATTGTCAATGACATTCTGCTTTAGAATTATTAAGGCGAACCAAAATTTAACCAAAGCTATTGGTTCATTTGCGCATGCCTTTATGTGAGACTTGAAATAGTAACTGTCTCAAAAGAATGAAAAGTTATGATGATTGTATCAAAATTATGATATTGTGCGACTACGATGAAATGTGACTGCTACGATGCCTCAGTAGCGCGTTTGCTTACAAATCCGCCTTCAATGTTAAAGCAATAATGTCTGAGGTCACACATGGCATTGCGTTTGGGAGATTGCTTGGCTAGA
Organism: Taenia hydatigena; assembly: GCA_036345935.2. Classification (NCBI taxonomy): domain Eukaryota; kingdom Metazoa; phylum Platyhelminthes; class Cestoda; order Cyclophyllidea; family Taeniidae; genus Taenia; species Taenia hydatigena. Next base: position 7,850,538 of record JADWOT020000001.1, on the reverse strand, counting down.
AAAGTTGCTTCAAATCGTCTGTGATTTGCGCATCAATGAACCCAATGGGTGGTTTAGTTTGTAAAAGAATTGTTGGCCGCTAAAACTATTGTGCATTGCAGTCTTATAGTCACCTCCTACTCATTTCCGGCAAGTAAAGGTGTGAATGCTGAGGTTGGTCGTTGACGCACAAATGGGTAAAAATGAAGGTAACTATCAGCTTTTCATACAAGAAGTACAAAATTCATCACAATAAAGCAATAATTACTCGGAAATTGGGATAAAAACGCACTGCGAATTAAAGTGTGTTGAAGTATAATACTTCAGATGTCTTCACCCGAACCATCCGAACATGAGTTCAGATTGCCTTCCCTTCAAGCGCATTGTTCTGAATTATTGCATGAGTAATTACACTACTCTGTGTGTCCTTTGCCTTCTGGCTTTCACGCAGGTGGCATACAAGCTTTCTCACTTTACCTATTCCCTTACTTACTCCTATCCTTCAGGGCACAAATTAAAACACTAATACCAGGCTGGTTGGTGTCATAGCACACCTAGGGCTGATTTGGACCAAACAATTAGGTGAGATGTTCACCTTGCGACAGCGAGAATCTGAGGCCAGAAGTGAGAGGGTAATAAATGTGCTTAGAATTCCAAACTGAAAGCCACATCAGCATCTTCAATGAGGTAGTTAAGCGTGGTGAGAGGTCCGTACACCCTGCTCCCATCCACAGCAATCAGAAGTGTCAGGCAGTCGAACATCTTCATCATCTTTGATTCCCGTGGTGCATCCCGAATATATGAAATCGTGGTTCTACAAGAGTGGTAACACTTTTTGATTTTTCGTTCTCGCCTCTAGATTTTAGGGATGAAAACTTTGATGACAATTATTTATTTAGGAATAATTTTTACAAGAAAACTGTGTGCACGATTGAATACATGGATTCGCATTATAAGGCCTTCTGTAGTTGGTGATCGATGAGTTGTCTGTGTCCAAACTGGAGGAAATTGAATGCATTTATGTCGACGATAAAAGCAGAAGTGGTCACCGTTACTGAGACAAGTCGAGTGAGTAATTTAATACTGATACGGAGAAGCGTTGACGAATGAAACACTCGAACTCGCCTTTTCCAAACACTGATGACGTACCCATCTTCGTTCTTTGCACGATTCATGTGCATTTTGGCAGCTTTTACTTGGATCCCGATGGCGCAGCTGTTCTTCAGCAACCCACCATTTACACTTTTAAATTCATCCGATTCGTTTTATGTAGCAGATTGGTAAAATTATTAATTTGCTAAAATTGACATTTATCTACCATTTTTAATTGGATATGCAAAATTATGCATGGGAATCGCTAGCATGGACAAGAGAGTGTGGAGTAGTCCACGTCTGGCTTTGACCGGTTCGTCCCTGGTGTACAGTGTAGCTAATGTCAAAATAACTTCGTCTGCTTTTAAGGCAACTTCCACTGAGCAGAATGTGTAACACATAGACACGAAATAGGCTTGGGTCAAATCACGATTACAATCATTCCTGCTAAACTGCAAATTACACTCCCACTATGGACTGATTTGGCTACTTGATTTCAAGACATCTCCTCATATTTACACCAGAGGCGGTCAGAAAAGTGTGGCAGGACAGCTTTGACTCGTGATTTTCCTCCCATTTTGAAGCGACTCGTTTTAAGCAGCATTGCGGTCACAGCCACATTAGACCGCAGTTCCAGAATGAAATGTCGGTCTGTCCTAAGGCAAGGGCACACGCTTTGCAGAATTGCTGGTCTAACAAACGACACCCGGCGTTACAATTTGTGCTGATCTGACGTATGAATGAAATGACAAATAGACAGCCGTGACAGATTCACACATTTGACACATCTTTATTGCAGTGATTAATTAGGCAACAATTCCGACCAGATCGACAACCGCGCACACAGATTATTGTTATTGTTGTTGTAGTTAATCACCGGTAGAAGAAGGCAGAATCTCGGCAGTTCTGCATTTGTCAGCCATTGTAGAATATCACGAAAATTTTCTTCGCTTTACTTCCTCCGCCTTATTCTACCCCACATGACAACCCTTTGCTATTGTTTCAAAAATTGCAGTTTTTAAAAGAAATACGGTACTCGCATAGTTATACGCAGTTTATTGTCTTATTTGTCATCAGCGCTGCCTCAAATTCCATAGGCAGGTATCCCATTCCCTTACTCTGTCAATTAGAAGCGTTTAGTGAAGAGCGCCAACCGAAATTCCTAATATTCTAGTTCCTGACAAAATGGTTGTCTCGAGGATTTGTTGCATCGGCTTGAGGGCCTATTCATCCCTACCTTAAATGGCTATTGAAGATGCCAAAAATACCTTTTACATAACGTTGAGCAGATATTCCACAATTTGCTTACGAGCATCTGGACCATGGGATGTGAGACATATAGTAGTTTTACGCATCTGCTGGTCATATGAAGGAAAATGAGGTACATACGGAATGGTGAACCACTCGGGGCCAGTTTGAAGATTTTCCAGACCGCCAGCATTGGAAACAACCTCAATAATTACTACCACACATAACATCTGAATAATCGGGAACAGTAGAGTGCTAACCCCATAGTTTGAGTTTATTTCGATATTCAATTGGCATTTGTACGCTTTTGCATCTTTTGACGTACCGAGATTTGTTGGGGCATGGGGGCTGTTGATGGGTTGGAGACTTGGACTGCCTCCTGTTCGTGTTCCACGACTTGGCTTTGGGTGGTTGGTAATCTAAAAACACCATCTGAGCGCACTCATTGAGGTCATTTTAGGTGCCTCAATGATGCCACCACGTGACACCTCTTCTCATTTGTGCAATCAAAACTATTGCTTGGAATAAGATGTAAATCACTGTTTAAAAACAGTTAACGCCTAGGAAAAAGCAGTGATGTTGGAGACAGTAGTAGACAGTGGGATCAAGACGGGCTCCACAGTGTCAAACAGAGACGAATAAATGTAACCCAGTTGATGTAGTGTACAATGCAGCCTCGTAGATTGCATTCGCATGTGCATGGACAACTGCAACAAGCAATGCAAAGTAAGGCATGAAGAGAAAAAGAAGGAGAGCCTATAAGCTAGGAAGAAAAGGGAATCAGAGAAGGATAGAAAATATTAATTAAAATATTATATGGTTGGATTTGTAGGCATGCACACATATTAGGATGAATGAGTGCATGCGACAGTGACTGAAGAGAGGAATGAAGCTATGGATAAGTGGAAGAAGGTTGGGGAGGCAGCTACGGTAGCATAGAAAAGGGGACACAAAATGGGATGTGATAGCGAAGTGACTGAACAAATTCTAATCGTCAATTGGGCTTGGTCATGCAATTTATGCAACGACGGACGGATTTCTTAGAAGCTGTAAGCAAAATAACCACTTGTATAGAAGCTTCGTGATGTTGCGTCTGCCGAAAGCACTATAATCGCTCAATTAGTGCCACTTACGAATGTGCAAAGATGGATACCACTAAGGTGGGAAAGTTTGTCTGCAGTAGGACTTCAAATCTCCAAGCACGCATTGCAGGATTTTAATAATTAAAAAATGTAGCCATAAATGCGCGAACGCAAACTAGCCTAAAGGAACTTGATTACGCTATGACGATCCAAATCTAAGCACCTAGATTATAAGGTAGAGGGATGACATAAGTTAGGGATCCATACGTGCAGAAATAGGACCAGAAAATGCACATTTATACTAAAGTGACGTATATATGCAACGTTTTCCATTTCCGTACATTGATTTGTACCAATTTCGCGGCTCACCTTGTAGGACTTCGGGTAATTAACGATGCATTTGCGAATGCAAACTAAACAGCCGCCTTCCACAAATACGCTTCAACGCGCTTGCACTCATTCACTTGTTGATGCGGCCGCCGACAGCTCCATGAACACAGCATCCATCTCCACCACCAACGTCAATGCCTCATCCTTTAATGTTACCTCATTCAATGCAGTAGTATATACGCGCAATGGTCTGCAATCAAGACCAGTGCGAAGGCATGTAATATGATGGGATAGACTTGACTGTACGAACTAGCACAAATGTGCGGAGGAGAGTATAGAATAATAAAGAGCAGCAGGGCAGACTAAAGTAAGGTGCAGCTGTTTGAAACGTAACAAAGTGAGTCAGCGATCCCGAGCGTTCCACTTCTGTCACTTACCCGTGTGTACTAACCCAGACCCAGGCAACACAACCCCAATGGGGTGTCAAACCCACGGACTTGTGCGCAAGGCTATCGCTGACGTCCACTTCCCTCTACTAATCACCATTCAACTCACAACTTTCCCTGCAAACTGCATACTCTGTTGCTTCTCTTTTGTTTTTTAATGTCTTAGCCACTGCCCAAACTCACGAATCACTTCAGCTTTTTTGACATTTGTCTAATGTTACCCTAAAATTCAATACCTAAATCACTTCTTTTTTACTTATCCTGCCTAATTCATAAGTCTTCCCCGTTTTATCCAAAAATGCCGTTTTACTTTTGTGTCAGAAATGTTTGAGGAGTTCAAAATCAGGTATTGTTTGCTCACGAGCAGTGAGTCCTTATTCTCAAAATAGTAAAGCTGTGCCAATAACGATTAATTGACTTTTTGAATTACACACAGTTCTCTTGCTGATGATGTTCAACACAGTACCGCACTTTGTTGGGAAATCGGTCAGACATGCACCATCTGAATTACCTTTGATGTTACTAAGAGCACTTTCCTTATTTCCAAATGTGTCATAAATAAAGCAAGTGGTTTTATAATACGCTCGTACCCTATTGCTATAATTTGTGGAGTTAGCTTTCCACTTAATGGCTGTTGCTACAATACTTGAGGCAGAAGAGGAATAGATAGCTGCTTCTCCCTAAAATGCACGCAAATGCTCCCAATTTCACGACGGAAGGACAAATGTTTCATTCTTAAAGCTCTGCTTGAACAAGCCCATAACAGCAAATCACAACTTATGTACTTACTTACTGCAGCAAAATACATCAGAAATACTTCCAAATTAAGGGTCAACTCAGGTGATGAAATTATGGAAAGGAAGTACAAACTGACGCTTAATCGGTTTTTGAATATTTCGGTTTCTGTCTTGGACTCTTCCTCCTCCTCTTGCTGTGCCTCCAACTCATGCACCAATCAGCATCGTGTTGACAGTTGTTTGTCCAAATAATCGCTGCAACTTTGGCAACCATTCAATCTGAATTCGATGCAACATCCGCGTAGGCTATGGACGAAGTGTGAAGGAGATCGAAAGTTATATTAATGGTTAGTAATTATAAGTTGTCAACTATGGCGTTAATTGTCCAAAGGACTGCTTGAGTTGCCATGTCTCACTAGCTGCCACTGATACCCGATGCGACCTCTTGAGGCCGCCGTATCAGCGTCAGAGTACCGGTCACTTCTCTTGTAGACATAAGCAATCATTGACCCTGTACCAGGCCTTGGGGCACTTGACTTTTGTAGTTGAAATGGACTCCTTAGCTTCCCACTAAGCAATATTGTTTTGATGTGAGAGTCACGCGATTGTGGTAGTACAGTCTCATAAAAATACAGTGGTCTTAGGCAAAGGGATGGGCTTGTGATAGTCTGATAATGGAGGGTCTTACCAAAACAGGCTGGATTACTCTTAAGCGCCTAGACACCTAGCGTGATTAGGTGTTCACACTCCCGACGTTCGAAGTCCAGATAATCAAGATACGAAATGACACAGTCATAATCGCTCACTTGCATCCTTTGCCCCACTGCTTCAACTCCTTCCCACAACTCACACGTGTCCAGTAGAGTAACATCTGCTGCCCCCAGAAACCGATCCCACTGGTCCGAAAAGTATGGAATATCCGACGACACATCCAAGCAGAGGCGAATGGGGGGAACAGAATGTAAAAATGACAAATCACATTTGTATCGTGTGATTTTGAATAGCGGCAGTCTTGTGCAAAGACACGGTGTGGTGGTCACACAGCTTATTTGACCTCGTATATAAGCAGGGGCACAGATCACGGCAGCCGACAAAAGAACCTTCTTCTTGGTCGAAATGCGCTGTTGCATTAGCCAAGATACTGCAATGGATTCGATTTCCTTGAGCGAAAAGCATAAGGCAGAGATACTCATCCACCCATCTCATGTAATTCAAACTACATTTGTTATTAATCTCATTAAATCGGAGAAGTCGTGCTCGTCTGTGCATTAGCTGATTCCTCCTAAAAATAGTGCTTTTACTGATAAACTTCAGTGCCATTCGCAGAGAAAATGACTATCAAAAGGATATAGTAGAGCCTTGCAACGGACGCAGATTAAGTGAGACCTACCTGAGACATTATTACGTATAATCTGAAAACAACTGCTTGAATGAAGCCTCTTTTAGGTGACAATGGATCACTATCCATGTATGATCACTTCTTTTATCCAGCCAATCGGCAAAGCCCATCGACCAGCCGAGATTCTCAAGTGCTGCTTCAAAGTGTTCGGAAGGACGTGTAGAGGTCCTGGCAGCACCACATCAGCAAATAATTTTAACGGTCTCATTATTTTGCATAATTTTGTTTTGTTTATGTGACACCACAAATGATAAGCCTATCGGAACTCGGAATGCTGAGATTGAAGCACGATTAAATTGAAACAGAGCAGCATCCTGTGACATGCGATTCAGAGGATCGGGGTGAAGAAGCTGTTAGTAATGCAGTAGAGAAGGCGTAGGGCGGCTGAAATCACGAACAGATGTTCATGCTTTGGAGATGCTGACTAAACCGACGCGGAGTGTAAAGTGTGTGCCTTACATTGCTTTGCAAAACAGGTGAACCTTAATAAAACCTTTTCGTCACCAAACCAGTTTAAACTATTCTGACGCCAATTTGCATCAATATCCGACGTTGCAGGCGGTTCAACCAGCTGCACGCGTACGCAACAGAAACACTGTGACGGGAACACTCCCACTCCCTCGGTGGAATATACAAGCCATTAATGGATAGTCTTCAAGGTGGGACTGAGAAGTATTAGTGACATCTTAGCAATTAAGACAATCTAAGCATGCCTTGCATGGAACAAGCGGAATGTCACCGACGACCATCGCTTAATGCCTGACTGCTTCGTGGTTATTGTGCAGTAATGGGGATAAGGAATGAACAGGAGTACAGCAATAGCTAATCGACGCGTTTTTTTTGAATTTGTCGTCCTCTAGGATTCGCTCCGCTGCTGCCGTCATCGTTTGCTCTGGCTCGTCGACCGCAGAATGAGGGTGGATGAGATGTGCAACGAGGCATGGACCGAAGAAGAGCAAACTGATAAGTTACTTCATTAGCAGCCACGAAGTTAAGCAAATGAAAACACTCTCGGTCGTCTGTGTGCAGCATTTTTGTTGTCATTTTACTCCTCATTGGATTACGTGATTACGTAAAATTTTCTTTATAGAAAATTGTGTAGCAGGTGAGCCGTTTTCCTCTTCCTCCTCGATCTTCAGAATACCAAACTAGTTTGATAAGGACAAGATGCGCCCCAGATCTAAATCCCAGTCGTCATGTGTCGCGTATTCAGCGCAAGATTTTGGCAGTCCAACAAGAGTGCGGTTATTACAGTTTTACCCACCCTTTGCTCTGCAGATTTGTGCGCATGTCTTTAAACTGTAAGGTTTTGCATGGTTAAGTGAAAGAGTCGGCTAAAGAAATTACGTTCTTGATTGCTATCAGCCGAATAAAGCATGCTATACTGACAAATCTCGTTCCTTTTGATGGAAAACCGGAAGCGACCACTTTAATGATTTGTGTGTACATGAGTTTAGTTTCAGCCACTTTCATAAGCAGTCTATCATATCGAGATTGCATTGGTGAAGGGATGGTAGAGGACCTACGATATCATTGTCTACTCTTTCCACTGGGACCCCTTCATGTATAGGCTGGATCGAAGCGATCGCTGTGATTTCAGGCCTTCTAAAAGTGCCTTAAGTGTTGCAGTTTTGGCATCACCCACTTGGTCCACCTACTCGTGTAGCTCTCTTAAAGAACTGTTTGCACCAATGCCTATGATGCCGTTAGGCACAGAGGAGGCCTAACTCCTTCATAATATCATCCAACTTCATCCTCCAGGGAATGTTTTATCCATCGGTGGCATATCCATCCCACTTTCTAGACCAGTTCATGCCTCTGGCTGCGTGTTGTCGGTATGAAGGCAGAAGGAAGCTCTCGTGCACCAGAACCGTGCAGAGGTTGGTACTCCGCGTCCTCTTTTAGCGATATTTAATGCATTCGCAGTGCAACATTGCCCCATTCTGTTGAGACTAGTCCATTGAATGGCAGAGCGTCTGCATCACTATGTGGGTGTTCCATCCCAACAAATAGTGGTTGACACCGTCGTGGAGCTGTCTAACCTTCCTACCCATCCAGTATGGCCATTGATAAAAGAGGTTTGTCAAATAATGATCACGCGTTTGACAATCTGTCCCACACTTCTGCATAACAAGAATGTCCTTTCATTTAATCGAGGCAGATTTCACCATTTAGCGAGAAGACTGGCAGTGGTTGATTGAATTCACTCCGACTGTCATTGTACTACACATTGATGCTGCGCTTGTGGACTTTCCTTTGGCCACCTTCACCGTTCTGCATTGGCGGATTGGAACAGAGTCCTCCCCTAATCCGCAAACACACACAAGAACTATTCGCCGCAAATTGTGGTTAAATAGCGTCACCAGTGCAATTCATTATCGTCCTCCACTTTCTTCGGCCTCTAGCGCGACGAAGCATTTGTAAAAGCGAAATTTTACACCGAGCCCAAGACAATGCTCTTTGGAAGAAATTAAATGAACTGCCTTGAGTGCTATTGATAGTTCCGTTCTGTCAGACATTGGAAACCTCTTGCGTGGCAAGCATACCAGTGCTCAGTGATTAGAGCACCCCTGTCACAATTACACCCCCTTCGCGAGGGGACAGATGACACCCTCTTCGTAAAGACGCCCTCTTTGTTTGCTATCCGACACCCTCCCTGAGAGCTTTTAAGAACAGACACAGAATTGCACAACCTCCATCTGTCCCTCATTCCTTCTGCTGACACCTTTCATTTCTCTATGACCAGCCCATGATCAAATGAAACGACTCTATTTGGTAACACCATTCCATCTGGACGGATAAGACTGCACAATAACTCAAAAGAGTTGAGGGCATGTTGGTACAAATTAGGCCCCATTAGTCAGACTCCGCCGGTATCACATTAACAAACCATTTAACACACTACCATAACAAACAAAAGTTTTGACAACAACATTAATTTTTTGAGCATTTACTTTGGTGATCGCACAAAAAATGGAGATTTAATTAAACGTGGAGAATGTGATAACGCAGTGAAGTGGCCGACTGTCGCACTCCTGATAATCATCCGAGCCAACGCTGCTTGTGCTACCACTTTTGACCAGATTCTGCTCACATAAAGGGGAACAGAGATACCGAATATGGCAAAAACATTATTTGAAATTGCACAATAAACAGGATGACGTCGATGGCGCCTGCGAATCGCAAGCAGGGTTGTTCATTACTACTACATGGTGCTTGCGTCTGTGAGTTGTCCAAATCCTAATCATTCCTTTAGGTGGAGGGAGTTGTGGATACTCCGAGTTATGGCGTTGCTTGCCTCCTTATGGTGGATTCCTTCCCACAGCAGTCGCAGATGGTACCCGCATCCACCCTATAGTAATAATAAAGGCCAATGAGTCACCGAGGCTAGAAGTGGCAAAGGAGCGCAAATAGGCGGTTTCCTGTTCACCCTTCCCCAAAAAGACCGACCAGGAACTAAGGTGGCTCAATACTCACGACGCCATCCCGATATGCCCTACACGATGAGAAGAGGCTGCGTCACTTTGTACAGTCCATGTCTACAGAGAGTCCAGTGAAGCACCTTTTGTTTCGTTTTATCAAAATCCCAACGAGTGCCTCACACAGCATGCAAATACGACTTCCAAAAAGATTGAATGGACTGATCTGAACAACAGCATACACGCTTCATGCAGGTGTAGTGGCAAGTGGAAAGAGGATCAGGTAACGTTTGCATAGACTAAAATGTGGGTTCGCAAAATGGCTGCCATACAAATAGTGCAAAAGTCGCGGTCGAGTGTAGAATAAAAATACAAAATTAACTTCAGAGCGAGCGAAATTCACCGTATCCTGTGTGGAAAATAACTAGGAAGATATATGCAGAGAAAGCAAAATTCAACGTTTTCAGTAAAAAAACTAGCAAATTACATTAAAAGAAAGAAAATTCGCCGTTTCTTCTCAATCAATACTGCAAAATAGCATTCAGAGAGAGCAAAATTCGCAGTCTCATGTCGACCAATACCGCAAAATTTTATTCAAAAAGAGCAAAATTCGGCAACTCATACTTATCAACAATACAAAATTGCCTTTAAAGAAAGCAAAATTCACCGCCGCACGTAGAAAATATTACAAAATTCGACCAAAACAGCCAAATTCGCCATCACCTGTCTATCAAAACTACAAAATTCCATTCAAAAAGGGCAAAATTCGCCATCTCATGTCGATCAATCCTACAAAATTTTATAAAAAAGAGCAACTATCACCGTCTCAGGTCAAAAAATACTACAAAATCCCGTTCAAAGAGGGCAAAATTCAACAACTCATGTCCAATAATGCCTCAAAATGTCATTCAAATAAAGCAAAATTCGATATCTCATGTCAAACAATATTGCAAAATTTTATTCAAAAAGAGCAACTATCGCCGTCGCACGTCAAAAAAATACTACAAAATTCCATCCAAAGAAAGCAAATATCGCCTTCTCGTGTCGAAAAATGCTATAAAATTATATTCAAAAAAGTTAACTGTAGACGACTCAAGTCAATCAATACAACAAAATTTCCATCCAAAGCAAGCAATTATCGCCGTCACATGTCAATCAGTACTACAAATGCCATTCAAAGAGAGCAAATTTCACCATCACATGTCGATCAATACTAAAAAATTTTATTCAAAAAAGAGCAACTACCGCCGTCTGAGATCAACCAATACTACGAATTTCAATACAAAGCGAGCAAAAATCGCCGTTACATGTCAATCAATGATAAGAAATTCCATTCAAGGAGAGCAAAAATGGCCGTCAAATGTCGAGAGGTACTACAAAATTACGTTTAGAGAAAACGTGTCGATCGAGACTAAAAAATTTCATTCCGAGAGAGCGAAATTCGCCGTCTAATGTCGATAAATACTAAAAAATTGCATATAAAGAGAGCGAAATTGGCCATCTCGTGTCGATCAATACCACAAAATTGCATTCAAAGAGAGCGAAATTCGCAATCTCCTGTCCATCAATACCACAGAATTGCATTTAGAGAGAGCGAAATTCGCCATCCCGTGTCGATTCATACCACAAAATTGCATTCAAAGAGAGCGAAATTCGCAATCTCATGTCGATCAGGACCACAAAATTTCACTTAGATAAAGCGAAAATTCGCCGTCTATTGTGGATAATTTCCACAAATTGCAATCTGCGAGAGCGAAATTCGCCATCTCGTGTCAAAAAATACCACAAAATTGCATTCAGAGAGAGCGAAATTCGCCATCTCGTGTCGACCAATACCACAAAATTGCACTCAGATAGAGCAAAATTCGCAGTCTATTGTCGATAATTTCCACAAATTGCAATCTGCGAGAGCAAAATTCGCCATCTCTGTGGATCAATACCACATAATTGCATTCAGATAGAGCAAAATTCGCCGTCTATTGTCGATAATTTCCACAAAATTGCAGTTAGAGAGAGCGAAACTCGCCATCTCGTGTCGATCAATACCACAAAATTGCATTCAGAGAGAGTAAAATTTGCCATCTTATGTCGATCAATAGGATAAAATTCCATTTAAAAAGAGCAAATATCGCCTTCTCAGGTCAATAAATACTACAAAATTCCATTCAAAGAGAGCAAATTTCGTCGTCCTAGGTCAATGAATACTACAACATTTTATTCAACGAGAGCAAAATTCGCCATCTTATTTTGATTAATTCTAGAAAATTCCATGTCAATAAATCCTTAAAAATTCCATCCTCCAAGTGCAAATTTCGCCCCTTTAATGACGATAATCGCCATTGAATTGCATTCAGACAGAGCGCGATTCGCCAACTCACGTCGATCCATACTACAAAATTGCATTAAAACGGAGTAAAATCCTTCGTTTCTTGTTGATTAATACCACGAAATTTTACTCAAAGGAAGCATAATTCGCCGCCTCATGTCTTTTAATAATACAACATTCCATTCAAAGGGAGCAAATCTCACCACTTCGTGTCGATAATAGAAAAGGATTTTGCTGGAAGGTAGCAAAATTCGCCATCTTTGGTAAACCAAGCTACAATATTCAGTTGAAAGGTGCAAAATTTCGCGTCTCATGTCGGTCAATGCTACAAAATTCACTTCAAAGAGAGCAAAAATCGCCGTTTCCTGTCGACAATATCAGAATGTGATGACCCTTCTTTGGAAGCAAAAAATTATGTCCATATGCGGAAACCATCCTAGATCTCCAACCAACATAGACACTTTTGTTACAGCATTGACACGCTGTTGCTTGTGGCATTTGATTCACCCAGGAAGAAATCAAACCTCCACGTAAAAAACCCCAATAATTATCTTCAAACCATAAAGCACCCTCAAATGCCATGCCCAGTGATTCGATATACAGACTCTTGCCCACAAATGATTGGGAAATTCGACCCCCCGCCTTTTGGCATAATTTGATATAGACTTAAAGCAGCCGAGATCTCTAGACAAGGCCCCGGTTTAAAATGTGCTTAAGGTAAATAGACGTAGTTCACATTGGCATTTAACCAAGTAAGTTACTCGAATTGGAGTATTTCACTACGAGCATTACACAAACCATGAATGCAGCAAGCCTCAAAAGTCGATAGCCACGATTTCATGTGAGTAATATAGGTTCACTTATGCGCATGCATAAAATAAGTCAAAAGCTTCCAAAGCCGACGCTAACATACCTAAACTCCTCAGAGCAAATCGCGAACCATACATAGCAACGACAACACCAAAGCCCACCATTTCATATATGCCGCTGAGCACTTTAAAAGGGTACTGGATATGAAAAAAAGAAAATGAGTATGACAAATGTTGTTGTTGATTGTAAGAATCCAAATGTAAAAAATTTAGTCCTAATTATTTTGCAACACTAAGTAAAATTTTTGACAAGTGCAATTTTTGTAAGTCATTTTTGGGAGACTTTAAACGTAATTTTGGTCCAAATGATTTTTTATCATACAGACTAGTTAATAGTTAGTCCTTTGCTAGACTGTTTACTACTGCTTATTGATTGATGTGCAATTTTTCATCTAGTTACAATTTTTCTATAATCACATTAGTCGGAAGTGGTATAATCATGTGGTATTTATGTTTATTTAAGCATATCTTTTGGACGATAGGTAGGAACGCAACAGGAATCTCTCGATGCAGATATAGGCCGCCATATTATCTTCTACTAATACGCTACTGATCTACCGCTTTGCATCAAAAAATGACGGCGTCTCAGAACGGTCAACCTTCCTGTTTTAGGCATAAGCGCAGGAATGGGGAGGAGAATGAAGATGTCCCTACAAATGTTGTCTATATGAATAACGTGCGGAATACCTGGAACGCTTTTAGCATGAATTGTAGAGGTGTTTCCTGTAAGGAATGGGGACCACGCCTAGTTTTCTTTCGTTTAGACCAAATATTATAACACTATGATTTAGCAGTAATAAAAATACTCAACATAAAAATTGGTGCGTGTGTTGTCTGTACAGCTCTCAATCTCACCCACGATCGCCTAGATGGTCATTGTACCTTCGTTGGGTTAATTGGCCTCTAAGTCACGTCAGTAGCTGCAATCCTTTCCACACGCCAAACATTTTTACTTTGATCAGGTATCATGTCAACTTTTACCCTCGGACGACTCTCAAGGAGCTACAGCGGCATTCACAAAGTGCATTTCAGCACGCGTGCATCATGTACTTGCGTCTAAATCCTGCATTTTGACACCTAGATAAGATTAAGGCACAGTCATACCCATTCGATTATGCTCAACGTCGACGACATGGCTCATTAGACTCCTCCAGAGGCTGAAAGTCGTATGTAAAGCATGATGGAGAAAACAAAAGGCATTATTAAGGGAACTGTGTTTGCGCAAAATAATCAGTGCACAAATAGGCTGCAGTTAGTGGATCCATCCACAAATACTGAAAACAGTGGCATTGAGAAGGGTCACCATTTTTGATATGGGAACCGTCTGTGGGAGGATGCTTTCCAATCATCCAAAGAAAGTGATGTGAGCAAAGCTCTACTCACTCTCCTCAAGGTGGTTGGACAACTCAACCACGTGATTGCCATCGTCATGGATTCGAATAAGAAGACCCGTGAAATCGAAGCTTGCCATAGGCTCCTCGATCTTGTCAGGCATCAAACCGACTTTTGCTAGCTCTTCTCAATCAAGTGGCACTGTCTCCTCCTGAGGAACACCATCTCCGTCAAGTGCGTAATGCGGACTGCGATCCACTACCGGTGTTTCCTTGCAGTACGCAGCCTAGAGAGGCAAAGGATCACGTCGATCGTCCACGAAGTCACTTAATGCGGCCTGAGATGTTAGCTGTGAGGAAAGGCAAGGTGATTGCGATGTGTCCGAAGCTACCTCGTCCCAATCGACAGCGCCATAAAAGTGCAGATCCCTGACTTTTGCGATGTCTGGACACTCCTTTTGATTGTGTATGAGGCAGGACTGGAACAAAGCTTGCGGTGACTTTGAGAGCTTTTTACCTCCCTTATGCTATAGCGACCTGATCTCGTCCACCGCATTACATCGATCCCTTCACTAGCATCGGGATGCACAGGTCCTGACAAAATGTAGGCAATCGGAAGGGCCAGACTCCACGCATGTGCCTTTGTTGTAATTGCTATCCTATTGGCTAGTTTTACGTGCCATGAAATGGAGAGATGTGCAAAAGTCGTGAGCTTCTGGGGGACTCTCATTCTCTGGCATAGCATATGACCGATCATACTCAGCGATGGGAATATGACCCGAGTCTGAGAGGAGTTCATTCTCGCGTTTGAGGTCCCTGTGCACAATGCTCATAGCATGAAGACATTGCAGACCACAAATAATTTCACAAGCGCAAAATTACGCATCACCTTTAGGCACGTCGTCAACATGACAGGCGAGAGTAAAGGGATCGAGACCACTACCTTTGCACAGAACGAAGGTGGGTGATCCGTGACATCGCGGACTACAGAGGAGTACGGTAAGAAAAGTTGACTGGTTGTGGAGCAGTACAAGCCGCACGAAAATGCACACATGAGGGCTGAGAAATTTGCACGAAAATGCGTTTAATTGCTTATGACGTGGCTTTGTCACTTTATTGAGTGAGAAGTGCTTCATAAACCATGGAATGTGTGCCTTGAGAAACAAACCTTGTCACGTCGAATCGTGGTGATCGCATCGGTCCAACAACGGCACGACAGAATATTGAAGTGAAATAAAAGGTGCAAGTAAACCGACCCGATCCATGTACCGTCGCGGCATATGCCTTTCAGTAAGCCAATCAGCTACGAGAATGTTTCCTACTGGCTCCTTGTGTGTGGTGCGCACCCAAGCGGCGTGTGAGAGCGAAGTCGTTTGTCTGCACCTCTATGGCCTTCAGTTCCCTACCAAGCCATTGGCTTTAAATGAAGCAATATTATCCGTTCCCCTTAAAATAAATGGGAGGGAAATGAGGTGATGATGGTAAGGATAGTGAAGATTTTGCTGGCTGTAAAGGAAGAGGCGATCCATGTATAGCAGATTAAAATTTTAACCAAACCACATAGCTAAGCTCATATGCCCCTTATACTCTTCCTCTCATTGCATTAACATTGGGTACAGGATTCTGCGCTGCCTATTTGACGCTTTAATCTACTTTCACCTTGTGGACCCAAGGCGTCTGACTTAGTATCACACACGCTCTACTAATGCATGGGCCAAATCCACACTCACATTCCACGAGGGAAAGATGGGCACTTTCACCATGAATTAATTGCATCCTAGTGTTCTCCCTTCATTCTGCCCTAATTACCTTTGCGCTTACCTGGCTACACGTCTGTCTGTATGGCCGTCTTCTTTTACTCGACTAGAACTGATTGTATGCTTGTGCAAAACGCTGGGGACAGTGCGTGACATGCTGATGTGAGTATGCAGACAGAGGTTTAGTTGCCAGGACAATGTTGTAATACCATCTGACACCTCGTCCTGTAAACCTGCAATCAGTCAGTAAGTAATGTTTAGCCAAGTCGGGAGTGACTGCGTGTTTTGTCAAGTCACGAGATATGATTGACAGCCTCTAATTAGGCTGCGTGATTGTTTGGTTTCACGTGACAGCCAAACAGCATGACATCGCACCGCCAATTAAAAAAGCGCGCTTGACTGGAGTTGCGGGCACAACCAAAACCAAGTTTGGATGAGTCTTGGTGAATTAGTGAGTGCAAACACATTTCGATCTTACAATTTGTTGATTTGGAATTCCAGCACTTGGACACTACTCAAATGGTTTCACTGTGAACTCTCTAACAGCGTCAGCTGGCGTCATTGTGCAACGGTGTGTGGGCCATGCGATCACTTTCAGTTGCAGACGTGACGTCGCATGACATCGTCATGAATCCCTAGTGTCTGATACATTACAACGCATCGGGATATGCTTCCTGTGCCTACTCCTGTGTCCAATTTAATGCATGCTTGCAGCTGCAGCCGCACCAATGGGGTCACATGGGCAAGGAATCACCGTCGGAAGTCTAACTGGCTAGTGATTGTTGAAATTTAGCTCTTCATCGGCTTTTGCTTAAAATGACTTCCATTATGATTATGGCCATTTTCTCATCCACTAGGAGTTTCAAGCACTTGCATAAAAGTTGTTAATGCGAATGAATGCAAGCAGCCTATGTATCATCTCTGTTTCGTGTTCTACCATATTTGGGAGTTGAAGTACCAAAATTTGACACAAGAATTGACTGGTCAATTTTCAGACAGTGCGATGATTTTGGTACTAATTCCCAGTGTTTGAGGTGTTATCAGAACTCCGAAAACGCATATGATGTCTGGGCTTCAACGTATTTAGCTGAACAGATAGTAACACAAAGTGAAGAGGCAGTGAGGGATCAGCGTATGGCATTACATTGCTGTGTTTGTTATCGTTCTGACTGGTGATGAAAGTGGTTGTGACTGATGATGCATAACGTTCTAATGAAATGTCAGGAGATGGATGGAAGTGGATTGAAGCAGACTAGCATGGTGCAGTAATGTTCACGTGCTCGTTTACGAAAATACTGAGCGAGTGTGTGTCAGTCCTCTCGTTGGTTGCGCAATGGCAAAACGGCTATGCTGCACGTCAGTGACACTCTAAACTGATGATAGAAGCAGACCCTCATCTTCCCTGCACCACGTAATGCCTCGATACATTAAATAACGTTGCGCTGAGCTGAGGTAACTCTATACTACACCACTCTGCAAATAGAACTGACATACTGCTTGATAGTAGACATCTGCCTAGTCAAGTGTAGTGTCTATTGATTGATTGATTGGGTAAACCGCAATGCTCATTACCTCCTTCATACAATGCCTCAACAACACCGTCTGCTCTCATATGCTCAAGACTCACAAATGATCGACCTCTAGTTCCACATTTTAGACAGTCGACTCCAACGAAACACCTTCGAATGGTTGTACCATCGGTAATGTCGATGGCGTTCATGATGCGCTTCCGCCAGTGTGTTTTACCAAAAGTTGTTTCCTCTCAGACATGTAAAGAGACTGCAGGCATGGTAAGATGATTGAACGACTACGCTTCTTCCATTTGTCAACATTTCAACACTCATACGTCTCTCAACATACTATAATTTCCCACTGCTGTTTCCCTTCATTCGGATTTAGGTGAATGCCTTGTGGTAAAACAGTGAAGCCTCCAAGTGCCCAAAGAACGACAGACACAAGAGCAGCATCGGAAAAGGAAAGGCCAAATACCAGCACTCTTGAACAGGCGGCGTATTTTATCAAAAAATTAGTGATGCTTCTCATTCGCTTCCGCTTCTTTCACATTCACCATGATGCACGAAATTCAGTCGAGGTGAAGAATCACATGGGCAACTGGAGCCTATTCTCACAAAACCACCTGCAAGAGATTATGTCCAAAATCGACACTAGGTGGCGCTGCGGGGCACGACGCGACACGTGTCTTTGGTCGTATCACGCACGCGTTAGATGCGAAGAGGTCAATCGCACAACCAACCATCAAACATGCTCTTCTAGGCGTATCATCGTCTTCTACCATTCATCTTGCTTCCCATTGTTGTTGCTACCATCCAGTTTTCGTCAGTGCTTCACTCGCGCTTTTTGCCTCCTCGACTCTGGTCTCCTTTTCATGCTACACTTTCGCCACCTCCCCCTCCATCTACTCGTCACTCCCAACTACCCATCCGGCTAGTCCAGGGGTGCCAAGAGCCCAAAACAGGTAGATATCGTAAAAATTAACAGTAAATTATTATACCGATCCCTCCTTCTCCCCTTGTGTTGTGTTCTTCTCCTTCTCCCTCACTCTATTTGCATGCATCATTTCAATGTAATCACAAATGATATCCCAGTTTAAATCACTTGGAAGGGAAAAACCACAGTTAATCTCTTTAAGTATGTCGTACTATATTAACTCATATTTTCCTCAGTAAGTTGGGAGGGAGAAACAAGTAACGAAGTACCACAACACTGTGCAGAGACATCCTATGATCACCTTTCCTAATGTCCTTCTCCCTCCCCTCACCCTCTCAGATTCCTGCCTCTTTTATCACTCATCTATTCATTCATCCCTTTCAGCTAATCGATCATGCTACTTCGCATTCTCCGGATAATTGCAATCATAGCCATTGTCCCCTCGGAGTACGAGGCAATGATTCGTCTAGGTCTAAAGTTGGGAATGCCCTTTCGCTAGCTGCATTGCATTCTTTGGGAGTAAGTACCCGATTCCTTTAATCAATTCACACCTTACACATCTCTTACTATGCCACTTTTACTTTTATGCACCTTACATGCGGCAACAAACGCCAAATCGATGGCAGCAGTGGTAGCAGCCGCTCCACCCACCTAACTTTGGTTGCACTTTAACAAGGTGCGCGTGATTAGACTTGATAAAATCAAACTAGATTGGACTGGATCAGGGCAGAATAGACTAGCCATCTCTGCTAGACCAGGGCAGACTAGGATAAGATACAAAAAGAAGAAAGTGAGCAGTGCTATCTGATCCATCGTTGGTGCCTCGACCTCAGAGACGGCATCCCACGTTAGCGGTTGAGTCCGTCCTATCACTCCAATTTGTCACTCCAAATCGACTAATCACAGCCCATGACACGTAAAATTAAAATCTTTTGTTCCATTCTCACTGGTATTAGGGACCAATGTACACGTGTAGGAACTAGGTCTAATAACGTCTATGAAAGGGAGAAGAAGAGATCTTTTGTCTACTCCCCTCTTCCATGCTTTGCTTCAACTACATACTATATGCTCTCAAACATCGAGGCTTGCATTATTTCCTACCGTTTATGCTTCATGCGTTCAACTCACCCAAAAGAAGTGGAGCAAGTACTCCCACAATTCGTCTCCTTACCTTGGTGATTCCACTTTGGTGACATGAAAACATCTCGCTTCTCTCACCTTTGCCTTCTTTGAAACCAATATTAATTTGTTTCTGTCTCCTCTTCCTACCTCATGCTCCACCGACATCTTTTGAGTAAGTCCCATTCCTTTCTCCAATCATCTCACTTTTCATTACGACATGAGTACATATTCAGACATCAAAACATTCAAGAGTATTCAATCTATTCAACACAATGTAGCGTCATCAGTGAAGGATGCGCGTGGAATACTTCCACTGCAGGGATTGCCTCACGCTTCATCTCCACCACTCTAGCCGTTATCAATACTCTTCTTTTTGATAATCGTCTTCCTTCATTTGAAGTTGGAACAATTCTACTACATGGAAGGATGCAGAAGAGCCGACCAACGACTTCTCGTACGCGTGCTTTATTGGATGCACGGTATATCGAATGAGCCAGTAGGAAGCGATCTCACAGCCGATCGGCTCGGACAAATACACGCTTTTGGATAGTGGCTGAGTTTTATTTGGGTTAACTCGCACTTCAATGCTTGCTTCATAAGCCTGCCAAGCCGAATTTAGATCAATGCAATTATCAAGATTTGACGTAACAATGTTCATTTGTAAAGCCTGTTATTATTTGAGTTGTGAAGTACTTTGCACAAACGCAGGTGGGAAAATCAAGTCATTTTTATTGTAGCGGCTTCGCCTGCACGATTTCACGAGTAATCAGAATGCGCGTAGAATACATTGCATTTTATTGCGGCTTGCGCTGCACTACCGCCAATCATCCTTGTAATTCACTCTTTTCACGAAACACTCACCTCCTTACTACACAGAGGTGGCGAAATCAATCCCGTTTTCTTTGTCCGTCACTCAAAATCTAGTGCCTAGAGATGTCTGTATGCCATGCGCATTGATCACTCATCTTAAACCTGAGAACAACCTCCTCTCCGATTTGGAGACACTCTCATCAGTGGCTTTAATCTGGCACATAATGTATCCTAGGCGAGAAACGTTCAAATGCAAGCGACTTTGCACACTCGGATGGAAATTAAAACGATGGAAAATGCGTGGAATCTGAGCCTTCTAATGGCCTGTATTGTATCTTGACGAGTTCAACTGGGTGCCAGTAATAGTACTAAGAAAATTAGTTAGTCAAGATTTGTCAGCTTTTGAAATAACAACATGTGACGCTTCTCAATGTGTCCCTGCATGATTTATCGAGCTATGTTTGGTACTACAATGTCCAGCCATCTTACTCGGAAAGAATTTGGATTTGGTCGAAGTCACTTCTTGCACAATGTAATCACCTCATCTTTCCTCCATATACGTTTTGTTGCAATCGCGTGATAACCTCCTAATGCCGTTGAGGAAGCTGAAGTCCTCGATTTGCACTAGTCTCCGGTTCTTCATCCCCCAAACGATACTACATTGATTGGAGCAAAATGCGACTTTGTGGTCAAGCTACATGGGCTTGACGGAGAAACTCGCTTCCAACACTGTTGCAGCCAATGTGACTACATCCATCCTGCATTCTACTTTGTTTTTCACTGTCCACTCCTCTTATGTGGTTTAGTTCTGCATACCACAGATCCTTGATTAGCGTAGTCGTGATTGCTAGCCTACTCATTTGTCCTGTCAGTAGCTTGGTGAGAATCTGACACTTTTCGAAGGCTGACATCAACAATTTAGCCGACCTAATGGAATTAGTGTGGTCGATGGAAGAAAAAAATATCCCTCCTTTCCCCTTCCTTGCCGATTAATGTGCAACCCAAGGCACATGTTGCTGTCGGCGGCCTCATCAGAAGACAAATGAGTGCGAGCGCGTTGCAGTTTATTTCGTAGAATGCAGCTGTTTAGTTTGCATCTGCAAATGTATCGTCGATTGCACGAAACGTTACAAAGTGAGTTGCAAAATTGGTATGCATTAGTTTATGTAAATGGGAAATCATTGTTGATGTATGGCAGATTAAAATTCAATGTGCCTCTTTTGACTTTTTATCTGCATTTTTTCGATTGTTGTTCTTATTTAGTTAGTACATCAAATGCTTAGGTGTGCATCGTTATAACGTCTCCATGTTCTTTTAAAATGCAGTTTTTTCTTTCGTATCAACAGTATGCAGGTTGTGTTCGGCGACTTGAAAACTAACTGCAGACAAACTTTCACATTCCAGTGGATATCTGTCACAGTACATTCACAGGTGATTAAAGCACTTCCTGCAGACAACGTCACAAAGCCTACAGACAATTGGTTACATGGTTTAGAGCTAATGAGGCATCCGTCCGCCCTTGCATCGGTTGCTTTAGCTATCTAATTGCGCCCAGTTACTACTCAATTGGATCCCGTTTGTACCTCGTCTTCTCCTATACATTGATCTTAAGTGGCAATGGCAAAAATGGTTGTGATTTTGATTCGCAAATCTTTCCAAATGTAGATTCTTTTTTGAGTGACTCAACATTACCAAAATCAAACCGTTTAGACCATTTTATAATGAGCTGTTCGTTTTACTACTGCCCATCATACCTGTTCCAAGTGCTCTACAAAAGAGCTTGGCAAAAGGCACAGCCCTGCTTTAGCCTCAGAACCGAAGTAAACAACGTTCTATATCAAGCAAATCAAGGTGGACAGTAAAAGGTACTGCGTCAGTACTGATGTAAGGACCTTACGGGCGCCAAAATATGGCCGCAACAAGTGTCATTGGGAACCGCGGAAATCCCTCCCAATGGTCTGGTGCGTTTTCAGGCCGCCTGCAATTGAATATCATTCAATGTACAAGTAGTAGGCAAAGAGATATTGGTAGGCCGTGAATAATCAAACCTCTAAAGACATTTGACAAAGGGTAGCCAGTATATCGTGGACAAATTATAACCGGTAATTTCGAGTAGTAAGGAACGTAGCGTTACCACGTCGTAAGATTAGAGTAACCACTCGAAGGCATCCGTTCGAGAAATTAAAAATGCAGGCAATTAATCCTAAGATACAAAGTTCTGCAAAATCATCCACAATACAAGTTTGGCGCAACCTACAATGTCGTTAAATAAATATTCAGAAAGTAGCACCGATATTTCCTGTGTACAAAGTGCTTCGCCAGATTCTGGAGCCTATCGCACAAACAACGTGGAATGCAAGGTCACGTCCAAGTAAAGGGCGACTAATAAGAACCTTCAGGTGCGGGTTTGAAAGTAATTGTGGAAGAGTGTGTGGTCGCAGACGTAGGAAAAGTCGTTTTAGGAAATGCACATCAGAAGTGGAATTCAATGAAACTACCGGAACGCTTGTGTTATTCACTACCAGATTCAGATTTGCATCGAATGGGCGCTTAAACTTCTATTTGTTACGCTCTCGAAGATTATTCGTTATACAAGCGGTTCCATTGTTGACGCTATGAGGGCGCGCATGTGCCCAATCGGACACAGGATCGGGCACTCGAATCGGATCGTGATGTGCTCCAATGTGCAAGCGATTGGGGATTTGTTGCGACATCATAAAATGTCTCCACAGCAGCAAGCAGTGATTATGGCTTGTACTCA
The DNA here is from genome assembly GCA_036345935.2 of Taenia hydatigena. Classification (NCBI taxonomy): domain Eukaryota; kingdom Metazoa; phylum Platyhelminthes; class Cestoda; order Cyclophyllidea; family Taeniidae; genus Taenia; species Taenia hydatigena. Next base: position 7,827,382 of record JADWOT020000001.1, on the reverse strand, counting down.
GCTCCTTCCACAGTCTATTCTACAGCCACATTTCAATCCAATTTCATCCATTAATGTGATTTGAATACCGGAGGTTTACTACAAATATAATTTATGCTTAAAAATTCATAAAACTATGCTGAAATTTTGCTTTGACTGCGCTTGAGATCAGCCAAATAAATGTCATGCCATTGGGTGTCACGTGAAGTCAAATAATCACGCATCGTGTGACCTCACGAAACACGCATTTGTCCTCCACGTGACTAAGCATCACCTATAAGTTGATTTGAGGCGTAATGACATTAAAACATTGTCTAAGGTGACAGAGTCTCCGTCTTTATGCTCACATCACCATGCCACGCATTATGCCCAGCATTTTATGAGACGCGAAAACGATTCACATGCACTTCATGCTGGCAAAAAACACTGCAAAAAGTTAAAAAATCGTTGAGATGGTGCACGTCTTTCTGCAAGAGCCATTTTAGACTAATACTCCGTCAACGACACTCGTGTCGTGGCCTACAAATGTTCACTTTTATCAAAAGTATACAAGCTGGCTTGATCTTTGCCTCCACCGCCTTCTTTCTCCCCCGTCTTTTCCGTATTCCACTTCCAAAGAGCAGTGTGCCATTAAAAATAGCAAAAAAAATTACTTTGCACACAAAATCATGAATCCAAAAGGTGTGTATTAAGAATGTGCAGAGTACATTACAGCGGAATTGTAGTGGTATCTGGCCCACCCAACGGCCAACTCAAGGGCAAATATCTCGGCCATTGCCATCCGATGAAACTTTGTTTTGTCAGCACGAGGTAAGCAGTAGACCTTCCAGTCGATTGGCAGATTTACCAGGACGAGGTCTCCTTAAAACCCACCCCTTTAAAAGACCACTTCATCCACGCAGTGCAAATGGCTGTGCCCAGAGTTCACTCCATTGGTCATGCTAACGAGGACTAGTGTCTGGTGGTGTGCAATAATAACCCCTTCGATGTTCCTCAAGTTAAGTCGAGCATTGTTCAAATTCCAACAACAAAGTACTTAAAGTGCAATGCCAGTTGACTTAATCTACCCTCTCAGAAAACCGCTGGCACCTCACTCGTGGCTGCAAACCACGCTTCTAAAGAAGATAACTCATCATATTGTGATAAGCACTTAGAGCTGGGAATCAAGAAGATGGGATCATGCCTATTGATGATGTCGAGTAAGCATTTACTGTACAGATAACTCAACAACTCTGTATCGAGTATGAAAGAAATAAACAAACACCTCTGTCACACACTTATCCGTTCTGACATCATTATGCAGAGGGTGTTGACAAAGAAGTTTGTAGTATTTCAACGGTAATGTAGTCGCTCCAAGGATTCCTTCGAAACCGCATGTCTTTGTAACGATCGACTAAACTACTAATGTGAATAAATACCATAGAGCTATTACTACGATGTAACATCCATTTGATTGAGAGTCCAGAATGCAGCATGGCTTGTGTTTCAATCGGCTCCATTTGATCAGAGCATGTTGAGCATCTCTTAATCCCTCTTAGTGGATTGCCAAGCACTTGTAGCTTCCGTCCTTCCTTCCTCGGCTTAGACCTAAGAAATAAATGGAGGTGGGTGGTGACATGATACGAGATTTGCACCATAAAAACAAGTTTGTTGCGTGGCAGTAGACAGGTGCGTGCGAGTTGCCTTTAAAATGAGGCCTTTTCACGAATTTCCTTCTCGTGCTTTTGCTGTGCTACCAACTACGCATCATACGTCATTTTTGAGCGTTTATGTCAAGGAAAAGTTATTTCAAAACTGAGATCCCTAACCTCCTGCAAGCAGTAATGGCGATCTCATGCCATGTGGACAACTACTAGAAAAAAGGGGGATTGATTGAAAACATTTTTACATCCTCTAAGAGGCAAGAATTCAAAGTCCACCTAACCTTTAATTATTGGTCCCTATTCAGCACTGCTCAAGCGTTCGCCTGGGCTGTACTGCAGTATACGCCTATTGCAACCTTTCACTTTTCCTCCCAACCTCAGCAACTGTGTGTGTTTGGGCTAGCGGTGGAGCATGGACATGGGATCCCATGCTGTTGGTGTCTTAATTCACATTAGGTTGTATTTGTAAACGTGATGGGATTGTATGCGGTTGAGAATTTTGTCAAGTCGCATGTCTACAGGAGGTAGATTGCGCTCAGATGGGACTCGCTATCAAAATTTTACACAGGGCAACCGATGAGCAGTGAAAAATGCAAGAATACAAACTCTCGAGAGCACTGTAGCAAAGATTTCGACTGCTGCTTCATAAAGTGCACCTCATCTTCCTACTCAACTTGTGTCTTCATTTCCTTGCACATCTCAATGCTGCTCGACTATATTGGCGGTGGTAAATGCAATTACTCTTGGAACTGCTGAATGTTTGCTAAGAATAACTGATCCCACTGACGAACTCCGAAGCTTTAATCTATGCTATTCCGACGCCTGACCCGACGTCATTGTAACGCTTAACAGCTGTACGCGATTCTGCGGCGAGGATAATACGTACCACGTGCTGGAGGCATGACATTTATAGGCAGGAGGCGTCCCCTTATTCTGTTCATAGTCGTTCAGCTGCTGTTTCGATTTCCCTCTGGCCACACCATGCTTCGCTCTTTATTCTATTGCATACATTTGTGCCACTGCTAAAAAGACGAGGTACGGTGCAGCATGGTGTGAATTGCCCAGCGGAAAAAGTAAGCAAAAATAGAACAGACAAAGTGGGTGATATCAAACCGTCTGGCAAGTAATGCTTCTAGTGCTGATAGATCTATCCGAATGGGTGAATGGGTTGGTGAAGAGCTCGCACTACTCCTGGTGACATCGTAAGTCACGCGAGATTGGGAGCTGCAATGCAGTACACGGGGAGAAGGGATGGGAGGTTGATTGCAGCGCCGATGAGAATGGTCTAGTACGAGTCTGTCATCATGATCGAGTGAACGTCAAAAGAAAAGCGCAGGTTCTATAAAGAAAAATGCAGATATCTCAATGTGCATTTGTTTTTTGCCACCTAACTACAATTATGTCTGCTCCAACACCGAATTTATTTGCGTGTAATACAATTTCTGCTAAACCTCGACTGACTTAATTTCCCATACTTCAAATGCTAAAGCCCTCCAATATATGTGGGCTCGTTAAAGAATGAAGGAGAAAAACTACCAGCAGGTTTGCAAAAATTTACAAAAACGGTCTTAAAAGGCCGTTTAGGCGACAAGAAAACAAAGAGGAAGTACATTTCAGTGAGGACCAGAAGTGCACCATCCTATGGCGATAAAGGCGAGCCCATTTGAATAAATTTTACAGTACACTTGAACGACCCACACCCATTTATTGGAAGCCCTGTTTTGAGCCGGAAGGCAACGCTGAATAGGACTAGGATCAAAGTATACCAAGAAGGTATATTTGTAGTTTACAAGAAGGATCCTGTCAAGAAGACAGAAACAGCTTAGTTGGGGTGAAAAATAGAACCGTGAGTGCCTCACAAGACTAACCATCCGCAATTCTACAGCCAATGCTTCAAAGCTCCCAAAGAAGCTTTTGAAAGCTGGCAATAAAGGCTGATTCCAAAAACGTGATACTCGACTGCAGGTGTGTTTGAGGTACAGTGGACCACTTTTACTGGAAGCTGAAGTCAGTTGCCTCGGACCACCCCTACACTTTGCTAATCACAAGGATGGATGAGAATTGCAGAGTAATGCTTTATGCCTAAGTTATCCAAGTCAAGTCTAAAACCACTGCCAGAGTTACTGCAAGGCATTAGTCACTGTTGTTTGCATGCTCAGTCCTACGCCATTGTAACGCCTAACAGCTGGTCATAGCGTGATGGGGTCACGACAGCTAGAAGGGTGGCGGGCTACCTCTGATGGCTTAGTAATAGCCAGACTTCTCTTTCAACACCCTCCGATCACATATTTTCACATTACACGTATGTACTTCTTTATGAGGAAGTCGAGATATGGCACATGATTCTATCCCTTTCGCCTGTGGATTACGTATCGAAAATGCTAGACCATAATTGCTCTTTATTAAAATGTCTTGCAATTGATTGCAGAGAGTAGACTAAGCATCGGATCTCATGCAGTGGTTTAAAACCACATGGTTGAAGTTAATCTCAACGAATGACAGAAAGCGAATTTCGAAAGAAGTTGGCGTGTTTGGAATCGGAGTGGTAAACTCAGAAGAATGGTGTGAGGGCTTGCTTTAAGTGGATCCATACCAGTTAATCACCTGTTACCAAACCCGTGGCTAAATGTCATTGATTGACCCCCGAGTGCCATGGTTTTCTTCACCAGTCATTGCATCAAATCTAGATGGCACTTAAGCTAAATATGAAGTAAAAGAAAGAAGCAAACTGGGTAAATGTATATTTCGTGTCCCACGGGATGTTGTGACGCATTAAAAGATGAGTCAACTCAGAAGATACTGTCTTTGGTGGCCAATGGACACACTGATAACTGTGCGTATTTTCATTTTGGACACAACCAAAATCAGTGGAGATGCAGGTGAAAAATTCAGACTAAAAATTCTCTGAATATTTGATGAGGGAGCATGATTATGCGGGAGGACCTTACAATTCGTCGGTATCACAACATGAAATAGATTTCCATCCATTACCACAAGCTGCGATGTATATGTCAGTGAAAATCAGTGCGGTGTCAGAGTGCCTACTTAGTGAAAGCGCATTCGCATACATATTGCCTAACTAGAGGGATGACTGGAAGATTGTAGGGCATGGTTGGGAAAAACAGGGACAAGGCAAAATAAGAAGAGAGGGCAATTGAGAAGAAGTGGACACCAGTGATGCAAACAACGACGTCAGGGTATGCAGAGAGCGTAACGTTAATGCCGATCTAGTGTAAAGTAACGAAGCCTATCATTAAAAACTGAGGATTAAAAGCATCAGAGAGGAAGGTTTGATAACAAATTTAATGCAAAAAATTGCAAACATAGGAAGAAATCCTAAAAAAAATTAAAAAAAAATCAGCAAAGAAAGGCACGAGTAGCAATGTAAAATCCGATAATTAACACAATAAGGGGTGGGATGTAGGGACAGGCATTGAGGTCAACCAATAAAACAGATTTAAAATGAGAGTGACCAAGGCAAGACCAATAGAATCGGAGAGACAAAAGTATATAAAGAATAGCAGGACGATAACATTCATTACGGAGGATAAAAAGAACGAAGAGAGAATGCAGTGCCACAGCATCGACAAGGGAGAGAGCACTGATCCAAACATTCGTTCCGCCAAAAAAATCATCCACAACTGGAGACGAGATGTGAGCAGTGCAGCATTAGTGAAGTGAGTGAGCGAGTGTGGCGCTAACCAACAACACTGACAGACATTCCTCAGTGCTGTTGCTAACGCGCCATGCTCTCTCACACCAAACTCCTCTCTCTTTTCCTTCTATCATCTATATGTCTCATCCCCTACCCACACCCTTCATTCAACTCCTCACTCTCCCACTCTCATTCCCTCTCCCACACTCACATCTACCCACACAACCACCCACCCACCCACTTACCTACTCTACGTGTCTCACTCTATCTCCACTTCCCTAGGTGTCTACCGATCTCTCTGCCCCTGTCTCCGCTGCCACGTTGGTTGTTGCAATTGAGAAGCGCCAACATTCTCCTCCACATACACCTCCTGCTGTTGCATCTGCTGCTGCTGCTACAGCTACGGCTACTGGTACTGGTAGTAGTGCGCTTGCGCACAGTGTGCTCCAAAGCATCCTCCACAACTGGTGATGAGACGTGAGCAGTGTAGCATTAGTGAAGTGAGTGAGCGAGTGTGGCGCGACCCAACAACACTGACAGACATTCCTCAGTGATGTTGCTAGCGCGCCATGCTCTCTCACTCCACCCTTCTCTCTCTTTTCCTTCTATCATCTATATGCCTCTACCCCCTGCACACACCCTTCATTCAACCCATCACTTTACCTACTCTCACTCCCTCTCCCACACACACACACTTCCACCCACACAACCACCCACCAACCCACTTATCCACTCTACGTGTCTCACTCTATCTCCAATTCTCTAGGTGTCTCCCAATCTCTCTGTCGCTGTCTCCACTGCCACGTTGGTTGTTGCAATTGAGAGGCGTCAAAAATCTCCTCCACCTATACCTCCTGCTGCTGTCTCCGCTGTTCCTGATGCTACTTTTACTTGAAATCTCTTTCTTTTGTATTTGTTAGGACCTCTAGTTTACCTAACGTTCTTCGGGCCATGCCGGAAATTGATGCCTATTTACTTGTTCTGCTTTTATTTTGAAATGAAATCTTCAGAAATGTCTTTTTGTTTATCCTGCTGCTATGAAACCCGACATATATAATGGAGACAAATTGAATGCGGTGGAACGAAATACACTTGCTACATGCGCGTGTCACTGCTCGGCTCCAGATTTGGTGGTTACCTAATAAATGTCTCCAGTGCTTCTCAAAAATTCTAACGGCTACAATGCAAGGAGGAAATTATTTTTACGGTCATATACCAATAAGTTGGTGATCCTCAATGCAGTTTACGAAAAACCCAAGAAATGATAATCAGGTAACTGAAATCGGAGCATTTGCATGTGCAAAGCATAGGCTGCCTATAATGCTGTAAGCGGTGCAAGACGCACCCTCAAATTTGCTTTTAGACATCCACAACCCCATTTAGACTTCTGCTGATGCACATTGTAAAGCCATTCTTTAATGGGCCCGCTACTTCAATCACTTCAATTACATCGCTCAATACTTCTCATTGGTAAGTATTTCTTGAAAAAGGTGATGGGAATGAGGCGATGGGGTGTGAATTTGTACCCGAAGTGATTGCTCTTGCAACACTAATTGTTTCATCAATGTACATACGCTTGTGTATTTGTTTAGGGACTTGGCAAGATTTTATATATAAATCCTGAACATGAAATATCTAGCTTTTGGAAGTTAACGAAACAGGGAACAATCGCTAGTACAATTCACGACCGCATTTGAATAAAATTATAAAATAACTACATTTCAGAAGTCCCTTCCTCATGGGATGAAAAACGTCCAAGCGAGGGTGCGAGTCACGCGCACATGCAAAGATGAAAGGTGGTGCAATCCGAGGCGACGCCATGTGCACGGGATATATGGAATCGAAAAATGCGTAAGAAGGCAGCAAATGAATCGAAGCGAGTAAGGCTAAGCATAGAAGAGTGTGGATGAATAAACTGTGAGAAATCGAACTTGTAACCACGATAGGGTTAACATGGCAATGTAATTTCTCTCATGTAATTTTACTCCTAGGCATGCATGTGTAATTAGAGATAGCAAGTTCTGCAAAAGCAAAAGTTACAAGTTTTTGTGATGTACTCAGTGGTAATGCTGGGGTCGCCTTTGCCAGCATGTCACAATCGGACATCATGAACTGCTCAATCGTTCGCCTCAACTCCTCATGCGTACCCCTCGTCGAAGGGGTGCGTAATCAGTTGATGCCATGCGCACGGTGATGGCCACTGCTTTATTTATCCGCTAGCATTAAGCATACTATGTTTGCGATCTTTGGTTTTTTACATAAGTGCTTCGTGCGAGGAAAATCAGTAAGTTTGGGGAATCCTCTATCCTCTCCCGGTTCTCGCAAGGTGTATACGAATGCGTATCGCTCCGTAGACACTGTGGCATCGCATTAATTGACCCAATAGTCTACAGTGGCTTGGTACATCAAGATATACACCTCTGCTTGTAGTAATGGCTGGAACTCGAGTTCATTTTGCGATACCGAGGAACCGTAAGTTTCTCACGCATGATCATGCTCCCTCATTAACCATGAAGGGAATTTTTAGTCGGGAATTTCATCTGCATTTCCGCTGGTTTAATGTGAGTCTAACATAAACAAACGCACACTTATCGGAGCCTCCATTAGCCACCGAAGGCATCGTCTTCTGATCTGTCTCATCTTTCAAGGCAGCATAACATTCTTTGGGGCACAAAATGTCTATTTAGCTGGCTCGCTTCCTTCTTTTACTTCACATTTAGCTTTAGTGCCAATCAGAGTTGATAGAATGACTGCGTGAAGAAAACCACGACTCTTAGAGGTCAAATCATGGGATCTAATTGAGAGCAAGCCCTCATGTCACTCTTCTAAAATCCACCGCTCAGACGCCAAAGATGTTACCTTCCTTCGACATTTGCTTTCTGTTATTCGTTGAGATCAACTTCAATCATGTGGTTCTCGACCGCCGTATGCGACCAGATGCTCCATTTACTCTCTATAATCAATTATGAAGTTTTCTGATGAAAAATAACTATTATCTCACATTTTTGGTGCTTAACAGACAGGAAAAATGGATAGAATCATGTTTCAGATCTTGACCTTCTCATAAAGACGTGCATATGTGTAATGCAAAAAAATATGGAACGAAAATTTGATTGGAGGCGAGTTGAACCAGCAGTCGAGCTATTACTAAGCGATCACAGGTACTGCGCCTTCCTGGCTGCCGTATCCCTCCACGCTGTGACCAGCTGTTAGACGCTATAATGGCCTAGGACTGAGCACGTAAACAACAGCGACTAGTGCCTTATATTTGTCAGTTGAATGAGCTATTCCTAGTTAGTGAAACCTTTTTTAAAACATAGTTAAAATTCATTGACATGAGCAATAAAACAAAGGAACGATTTCAGATTTAAGCGACCATTGATGGCCATAATACAAGCATCCTGCAAAGTTCAGCACCATGGCGAGCCCAACTGTCGATGGGTTGTCTATCAAAACTGTCACGAGAGTGTTGCAATTCAAGACGCAATGCAAAGTTCAAGTGAACGTGATGCGCTTGTGTTGCCTTTGTCTGATGCGAGTAAAAATCAGTGTTGCCACAACTTTGAACTCAGGCGCTGATACTCATAGCTTCACGTTCAGAGGTAGTAAAAGCGCATTGGAATTGAAGCGAAGGCGCCAGTTCATTGTAAAATTTTCAGCTAATTAGAGTGTTGTCGTAAATCCAATCGAGAAGTGAAAGCATGACCCCGACTGCGTGACCATTTAGGTCAAATGTTACCCAATTTATGCCTAATTTGAACACTCAAAAGTCCCCATTCCATTAGTAGTCACTCAGTCTCAGCCTGTTAGGCATTTTGTCATTGTACTGAACACATTCTTTAAAATCGAGACAATTCGCCATTTCATCACTTCACCACTGATGTTTTTGTGCTTCACTAAATCACTGCGCAATTCGTACGCATAGATGCTTCGCTCTCATCAACATTGCTAGCTTATTTTAGCCATTTTTCTGTCCTATAAGATCAACTTCAATGTGGCTCGTGGTAACAAGTGGGGTCTCCCTTGTGCAACTGCTGTGCAGTAACTTCAAAAGTGGTTCTCGACTTGATTTTGCTGCCTGAAGTCATAAAACACCATATCAAATAATGGGTTCATCGTACTACAATCCCTATCCACCCTTGTGATTGGCATAAAGCAGAGATGGCCCGAATTAACTGACTTCACTTTGCCTTAAAAGCAGTCTACTGTACCTCAAACGCATCTGCAGTCAAGGTGAACATTTTTTGGGAACAGCCATTATTGTCAGCTTCAAAAGGCTTCATCGGGATTACTAAACGATTTTGCGTTAGAATTGTAGGCTAATAATTTTGTGAGACGGATAGAACTATTTTTCAACCAAACGAAGCTGGTTCTGTCTTCTTCAAAAAATCCTCCTTGTAAAATATGATCCCCTCTTTGGCGCATATTTCGATCCTAGTTTTATTCAACGTTGTCCTCCGACTCAAAGCATGGTTTTCAGCAAATGGATGTGGCTCGTCCACACGCAACATAAGACTTGTCCAAAGGAGCTTGACTATATCACTACAGGATGGTACACTGTTTGCCCTCACTGAATAGCACTTTCTCCTCGTTTTCTTGTCACCTAAACAGCGTTTTAATGCCGCTTTCGTGAAGTGACTCTGCAAATCTTCTGGTAAATCCTCTCTGCGATTCATTATCGGGCCTTTACTAAAAGGTTTCCGTGTTCGAAATTAAGGGAAACCATTTTATTTTAGGTTTAGAAGAAATTATTTTAAGCTGGAATATATTCGGCGTTGAAGTGGCCCTGGTTGAATATATGTGGCACCAAGCAAATGCATGTTGAGAAATTTTACTGTGTTCATTGTAAAACCTGTGCCTTGCTTTACGAAGTCCATCTAACTTTAATGACAGACTCATATTCTCCCATTCACGTCGAAGCTGCAATCAACCTCTCATCCCTTCTCCACGTGTACAGCAACACTGCTTCCAATCTCGTGAGACGTACAGTGTCACTAGGAGTAGCATGAGCCCTCCACCGACCCATTCATCCATTCGCACAGATCCATCAGCATTATAAGCATTAGCTGATAGACGGTCTGATACTACTTTCTTCTTTGTTCTAGTTTTTGCTCACTTTGCCTGCCGGGAGATGCACGGAATGCTATGCCGTGTCTCGTCCTTTTTGCAGTGGCACAAATATATGCATTGATATAAATAGCAAAGCAGGGAGTCGTAACAGCAGCTGGACGATTACAAACAGACCAGAGGGACGCCCTCTGCCCCTGATTGTCATGCCTCCAGCATGTGGCATGTGACCGCTGTTAGGCGTTACGATGACGTCGGACCATGCGTCTAAATAGCAACGCTTGATGCTCCAATGTTTGTCAGTGGCATTAGTTACTCTTAGCGAACATTCAACAGTCTTAAGTGTAATTATACCTTCCCTCGCCAATATAGCCGAGCATCATTGAGATGTGCAAGAAAATGAAGACACAAGTTGAGTAGGAAGATGAGGTGCATTTTATGAAGTGGCAGTCAAGACTTTAATGCAATGCTCTTGAACGTTTGCGTTCTCGCGGATTTCACAGCTAATCAGTTACCTTGTGTAAAGCTTTGATAACGAGCTGTAGGCAAACGCAATTTACCTCCTGTAGACATGCGACTTGACAAACTTCGTGATCGCATACAATTCGACCACATTTACAAATGGAACCTCTTGCTCAACACAAAGACAAGAGGTAGTCTAAGTAGAGGCACACGTTGAGGCGGGTGATGGGCACAACATTAAAGTTTCAAAGCCACTATTTCCCTCATCACTTCCAAATAAATGTGAATTAAAGCACCAACAGTATGGTAATTCCATGTTTATACACCTCGCTCATCAGCTCAAGCCCAAACGAACGAAGTTGCCGATATTAAGAAGATTGGTAGAAGTTCTGGAAGAGGGTGTACGCTGCAGTGCAGCCCAGGCAAATGCTTGAGTGGCCTAGAAAAGGGGCCGATAATGCCGAGTGGAATTTGAATTCTCGCCACTTGGGGGATGTAAAAGTGTCTTTAACAAATCGCTCTCTTTTGGAGCAGGCGTCTCTACGAATTGAGATTGCCGCAATCGCTTGCAGGAGGTTGGGCATCTCAGCTTTGGAAAACACTTTCCTTTGACATAATCTCTGCATAGTGATGTCCAATGACACGTTGGTGGCGCGACAATCGCACGAAAGGAAAATTGAAAGAAACGTCTCATTCTAAAGGTGCATCGCATGCACCTATCTACTGCCACGCAGCAGACATGTTTTCTGGTGCAAATCTTGTACCGTGTCACCACGCATCCCATTTAGTTCCCAATTCTCATCAAAGGAAGGCGAAAGGCCAAACGCAAGCCACAAATGCTTGGTGATCCACTGAGGGAAATTGGGAGGGGCTCAACATGCTCTGATCAAATGAAGTTGACTGAAACACAAGTCATGCTGCACTCTGGACTTGCAATCAAGTGGCCGTTACAGCGCAGTAATAGCTCTACGGTATTAGTCCACACCAGTGGTTTAGTCGGTCGTTACATGGGCAAGCGACTTTGAAGAAATCCTTGGAGCGACTGCGTTACCGTTGGAATGCTGCAAACTTCTTCACCAATGCCCTCTGCATAATAATGTCAGAACGGATAATTGTACGACGCAGGTGCTTGCTTATTCCTTTACGCTTGATACAGAGTTGTTGAGTTATCTGTACGGTAAATGCTTACTCGACATCATCAATAGGCATAACTCCATCTTCTCATCAAAATGATTAGCTTACTTTAGCATTTTTTTATCTTCTAGGAATTACCTTGTGCAATTGCTGTGCAGTAACTCTATAGGTGGCTCTAGACTCGACGCAGACTTGTTGAGTTAACTGTGTGGTAAATGCTGTCTCACCAGCAACAACAGTTTATGACCACGTCCTCTTGATTTCCGACTCCAAATGCTTAATACGCTTCGCTGAGTTCATCCAGAGAAAATACTTGACGGCCAATAGTTGCGGTATCTTCCTTGGGAGCATTGTTGCTCACTACCGGGAAAATATTAATAGTTCTTAAACAAACTGGATTAAAGCAATCGACATTGTGTTTTACGTATTTGGCCATCGGAATTAGACGATGTTAGATTTGGCTTAAGGGGTATTGGAGGGGTTATTACACACCCTCAGACACTAATTCTCATCAGCATGTCTGATGGAGTGGCTACAGAGTACAGTCACTTGCACTGCGTGGAAGAAGTGGTCCGTTAATTAGGTGGAGCTGCAGGTGATGTACTGAGGAACCTGCCAGTCGATTGGAAGGACCACTGCTTGTAGTGTGATGACAAAACTGGAGTTTCATCGGATGACATTGGCTGGAATATTTGCCTTAGAGATAGCCACCAGATGGGCCAGATCCCACTAGAATTCCCGTTGTAATTTATCTGCACATTCTTAATACGCATCTGTCATTTTCATTGGTTTTGCCTGCAAAGTATATTTGTGCTACTTCAAATTACCCACTGCTTTTTGGAAGTGAACTACAAAAAGAAGGGGGGGGGGGAGGGAGATGGTAGCGAGAAGACCAAGCCGATTTGTACATTTTTGAATAAAATGAATATGATGCGAACCCTTGGTAGGCTGCGACAAGTGTCTTTGACACAGTATTCGTCAAAAATGGCTAGCGCAGAAAAATATGCCCATCTTAGTTAATTTCTAAGTTATTTACAACTTTATTTGACCCCATGAAGTGCATGCAAATCGCTCTCATGTCCCATAAAATGCTGGGCTTATCGTGTGGCATGTCGAAGTGAGCGTGAAGACGGGGGCTTTGTCACCCAGACAGTGTTGTAATGCCATCTGACGTGCCATCCCATCAGGCTTCACATCAAGGTATAGGTGAAGCTTAGTCACGTGGGGAACAAATGCGTGTTTCGTGAGGTCACACGACGCAATTGATGAGCTGTATTAAGCTGTGTGGTTATTCGGTTTCACTTGACAGCGAGGGGCATGACATCCATTTGGCTGGATCGCGAAAACAATCATAGCAAAGTCTTCACATAGTTTACCAAAGTTGTAGGTGTCAAATTATATCTGTAGTAAACTTATGACGTTCAAATAAAAGCGGCATGAATGAATGGAATTAGATCAAAATGTATTACCATCTGATGTTTGCGGCATTTTACTAGAACATTCTAATCATGGTCTCATTTCGGCGCTATCACACGGTGTAGGATAGGCTGTGGAAGGCGCTAAGGCCAAGCCGTAATCACTGCTTACCAATGGCGAGGCATCCCATGATGTCGCACAAAATTCCCAATCACTAGCACGTTGGAGCACATCATGATCCGCTTCAAGTGCCCACTCCTGTGTCCGACTGGGTACATGCACGTCTTAGCAGCGTTGGAAATGGAGCTACCCGCAATGCAGACCATCTTTGAGAGTTTAACAAATAGAGGTTTAAGCGTCTTTTAGAAGCCCAAATGAAAATGACAGTGAATAGCGCATACGTTCCGATGTTTAAGGCGAATTCTATCTTTGATGTGCATTTTCTAAAACGACTCGCTTTATGTCTGTGAACAAACACTCTTCTGCAGTTATCTTCAAATCCCCATACGAAGGCTCCTATAAGTCGACCATTACTTGGACGTGTCTTTGAAATCCCTATTGCTTGTGCTATCGGCCCTACAACCCAGATAAACACCTGATCCATCACGCAATGATTGAGTCACCTTTGTATACACGAAATCCATATTTGCCAAGACTGCAAAATATCAGTTATACTTTTTGAGTGTGCATTTTGCTACATTATGGTTTACATCGAGCTTTTGCTGTGGGTGAATTATTGAAATTCTGCAACTTAGGGCTTTTGTCTGTGTTTTAACGCAGCTTCAATTTACTTGAATTCTTTCTTGGATCCAAAATGATGGACTTGACTGCCATTCTTGCTCCAATCCTCAGCCCCTTTGCATGTCTGTTTCCGACAAGGACACGCGTAAATTGACTTGGAAATGGATTGGGTGTTAAAGGTTAGTTTTATTTTGCCAGCTTTGTAAATAGGGAGGAATAACTCATTTCGATACCTCACTCTAAAATCCATTTTTGGAATCATGAGTAGTAACAGGTGACAAAGAACACAAGATGCTGATGACGCCGCTGCAAGCACTGGAAAGGGAGGCTAAATTTTGTGATGAAAACGTTATGGGTTTTAACAGTCGACTTATTCCGTTTTTGAATTACGGGTTGTGCATCACAAATTTTTTCCTAAGGCTGCAACAAACATCAGTTTGAAACAGTGTGAGGAAAGCAATGAGCACTAAGAACTGTACATACCGGTGGGATGCTGTTTGGCTATACTTAAAAACACGTAGACATTTAGCCCCAAATAACTGAAATTCTATTTAGTACACTGCCAAAGAGCCATGTCCATGCCTGGTCATTTTTTTTAGGGCTAATGTAGATGTGTCTTCTATGTTAGCATTGAAGACTCACGCAAAGTCTCAGGGTGGGATGCTGCTTCATCTAAAGCGCATGCAAGTTTAGTCTTTACACAATTACTGAGACTGCTTTAACTGATTAGTGAGGATGGAATGTACTAATGACGATGGAGCATGAAGAGACAGTGGATGAGCTGAAGGGATGGCTTAAGTATTGTTTAGCAGGAGGAGGCTCAACAAACATGACAAACGAATGAAGTGTGTAGGATGAACAAAAGGAAAACAACTTTTGCATAAATATCTATGGCTCACTCTCGTATCTGGGCATTTTCCCACAAATAGCGAGTCACACTAGACCGGTGACGTGCGTTGCTTATTGTAAGAAGCAAAACTTAGCTAAACAAATGGGTCCATTAGGGTGCAGATAGAAAAAAAACGTAAAGAATAAAGGAACAGTGAAAGATAAGATGCGTACTACCTTGGTATGCTCTAACGTATTTGATCACATTTCATAAATCGTATTCTACTAAAAGGTTGTAGAGTAGTAGTGCTCATCAGATTTTTGCGTAATTCTTGGTGCATCAGCAGCGATTTGATTTTTGGTAAGAGGTAAGATCAACGCTTTCAACACAAAGTTAAGTTAGTGGTGCCTTATCATTTTCTTTTTCCTTCACCTCAAATCAACAGACCAATTATACATTCCCCCAATTTCTAGCAATTAAGTCATCACCTTTCATTCCCTTTTAAAGGCAGCCTTTGCCTATGCAGTTCTATACCGCGATCAGATATGCGGATGTCGTCGAGATGCACCTCTCTTTATTTGATAAATTTAAGGTGCTAAATGTCTAAAATGGAGGCGACAGTGATTAACTGATGATAAAAGTTGGCTAAGCCATTTGTACATAAGATGGCCCTGCTTTGCAAGGCGTCGTATATAAAACCTAGTATTGGCGCAGGGGTGACCTATCGTCCTTGAGGATGCAATGTGTTTGACGATTTTTCCTTTTTTAAACTAGCTAGTGCACTTGTTTGTTTGGAATTTAATCGTGATCAATTGTCGAAGATAATTTCCAGTCGATTAAGACCGCTCTTAATGGCTTAGGCGGGAATCTATCAACGAAAAAGGGAACATTTTGCAAGCGAAAGCTTTTGCTTTTTAGTTAATACAGACAACTCTACTAAGCAGGCTAGTAGCTAGAGACCAAACGATAGCCGAGATGTCAAACAAGACGCCAACATTTGAAGATGAACGAAGTGACATTCCGGCATCCAAGCAAGGGTTAAGGGAGTTGCGAGGGGTGCTGCTAGCGTATTGCAGCACCGGTGGCTGGATAGCATAATGACACAGACAGATCTATAGCACAGACCCTTCGCAGCGCATTATATCTGAATGGATGAATAGGAGCGCAACGTTGCCGCTGTGCTATCACGAGTTCAGCGACGACCACGCAGAATCCCGGTCCTTCCTATGTGCCCCTAAACACACAAAAGGAGTGTTAGGTATGATAAAAGATAAAAAATTTTCGCAGGTATTGTTAACAAATTTAGGAAACATAATAAAAATGACTTACAATTTACGCAAAAGTTGGCAGTGGTTTCTTCAAATTTAACTTTTGGCAGGGCATTTTTACTAGACTTCAAATACGATTCTATGGTCCCAATTATTTTTATCACAGAAGTCACTTAATTGTAAGCCCTTTTCTAGGTTTTTTATTACTGTCTGCTAATTTGTTGAATTAATTTTTGCTTACCTCTAGTGTTTCTTATGGTTACATTTATGGAAAGTGATAGAATAGTACAGCACTTGGGTTTCATTAAACGTGCCTAAAAGGCGAGAGGCAGAAACACAACGTGAGTATCTCGATGCATGCAAAAATCGTCCTATAACCCCTTGCTAATGTATCATCGATCCACCGTTTTGTATAGGAATGCAAAGGTGTCTCAGAACAATCAAGCTTCTCGTATTAGGCATAGGCGCAGGATTGAGGTGGAAAATGAAGAAATTCTCGCTAAGTTAGCCGGTATGAATAACGTACAGAGGATCTAAAGCGGTGTTAGTATGAATTATGGGAATGCTGCCTGTAAAGAATGAACAAGTAGACAAGTTGTTTACACTTAAACCGAACACACATCACTTGGAGTTAGCATAGCAATAAAAATGCAGCATAAAAACTGATGCGCTTGTTGTCGATTTAAAACTGTCTTGCCTATGGTCACTCTGATAGTCATTGTGCTTTCGTCGGGCGGACTGGCCTCTTAACCACGCTAGTAGCTTCAATCCTGTCCACACATCCCTTGCGCTCAGACTATACATCTAGTTCGAATTCTTTAAAGACGGACTCGAATTTACTATCCATATACACGGAGGAGATACTGAGGACAAATTAACGTCGCGTCTCCAGTGCAAAGAACACTCGCAGTGTCTCTCATAGTCATCATGCATAGAACGTTTAGCACGAATAGTCGAAACTCAAATGGTAAAACCTACTTAGTTCTTCGCTTTTTGGACTCAGGAAATGATAATACTGGATTTGATTTTCTTATGCTGCCTTTGTGTCCATAACGTCTACTCATTGTTAAGTTCGGTGATGCATTAGAATGTCAGGATGATATTGACTGCCTCGACTATTCACTGCTAAGCGGTGCCTTTCTCCAGCACTTGATGCCTTGGCCTGTCAACACTACTAAAAGGTTACAAAGTAGCCATCGCATGGCAGCATCAGCGTATTAGTCGACTAGGAAGAGTTTATATTAGTGTTAGGATATGGGGAGCACACCAATAAACAAGGAGACATCCATCAAACCCTGGCTTAAATTAATTGCTGAATAGCAGCTTTGTCACCACACAGTAGGTCAATGCAATACAAGATGACGGCCCAACACTGGGTTTGGATGGACTGGGTAGCGTCTATTGTGACTGCAGCATGTAAAAAGAGTGTCTATCTATCGACTTGTCTCTATTCCAATCAAGCATGATTGAAATTATCCTTAATTCACATTTAGCTTCAACGTTTTACAGGAAGGGCTTTAAAAAATTTGATGAATCTCTTGACTAAAGCAGAGTAGCAGTAAGGTGCTGCGCACTTAGCAAGATTTCACTTGTCACCCTGTAAGGAGTTCAATCACTCTAATGGGTTCCATTTACCCTCAACACAAGGTGACGATCAGTGCTTTGTCTCATGCGATACCGCCTACGACTTGCGATACGTTCGGCTAAGGTTAAAAGAAACTTACGACTGCCTACGTCTACTTTCATTACGCTGTGTCAGTAGAGCGCATCAGCAACCTATCTACCAAAGAGCCATTATTATGCTCTCTTAGCCTGGCACTGAGACTTCCTAAGAAAAGAGGGATGAGAAATAGGATAAGTTAAAGTGGGTAAGGATAGTACCACCGGTGCACGCATATTAAATGACCACCGTTTCTCTATCCTGCGCAATAAAACATTATGACAGCGCAGCGCTAATAGACACGCAGAAGGCACAGTGGATGCACTGAATGCACGCATTGCTCTATTTTGGCATTTTTCTCTACTTTTCCGTGTGAGTTAGACGCGAAAGGAGGTGAAGCAATAGTGGAAGGTTGAGAGCCTTCCAAGAATACGAGTTAGAGCTCTGACTACGGCTTTGCATGCTGATAGAAAGTGTTCAAGGAGGTACTGCTCTGATTTTACGGTCCGTAAATGAGGCGTTGGAACGTAGTAGGAGCGTCTGCTTACTCACCATTTTGCTATCCTCTCATCCACTATTTCCCATTAGACATTTTCAGGGACTTGGCCAAAGCACCAAATAGAAAGGAGCTAAGTCCATTTGAATGAGAGAATTATGCCTCTAAGAGTGTCGCTCACGCATCAGAAGTAAGGATAATAGCCAAGTAATTTGTCGTTGCTGAAATTTTGGGACGCAGCGCTGGTACAGATTGGTGTACAGACCGGGTGGATTGGGAAGCGTGTGAGGGCATTGAGGGTAAGGTCGCAAGTGAAGTAGAAGACAATGGGAAGGAATTGCTTGCGAAGAAACAGTCACCCGAAATGAACGCACGCACCTAGGACTTATGTCCTCCACACAGTACACCAGCTTGCATCATGTTCGTTTTCTATAGTTTTTCATTGCTTTTTTATAGGCATCGCTTCCCCTGTGATAAATTCGTATCAGTACGAGGCACTGATTACCTTAGGCTCATTCTTACCACCCCCACACCATTACCAGTCCATTTTATGGTGACGCTATTCTCATCCTTACTCCGAAATATTGCTGGACCACCGCGACGGCTGATGAGAATAAGGTCTTCTCAGATGGCAAGAAAAAAACGAATTGAATTGTTTAAAATAAAAGGGGTATGATTGCTACTACTGCAGTACTGTTCACCAACGTATTATATCCATCGATTTGGACTGTGTCCGCAACAGAATTATTTCCTTGACCTTAATCATCAGCTATGATCATTCAAATAGGGGACCCCGTGTTTAAAGTGATCCTATTGAATCTACCGCAAGAATGCACTCAGTGCAGGACTCAGCGAACTAAGTCAGGTAGTCTGCCTTAATTGCAAAGTGACGGGCGATCTAATGCTCTCTTGTATGATACCCACACCATATTGTGCAGTGTGATCTTATGTCCCACCTTCCAGTTGTTTGCTATTGCAAATGGTAAAAGGGCAATACAAGCTGTGGTGAAACCCATACGATGCCTGGTCATTCAAGTTTGAATTTCGGTTCCACCAAAGCCTGTCAAAATATTCAGGCTATATCTCATTACCTGTTAAGGACTTAAAAAGCTGTGGAAGTGCGAGGTGAGGATTATGGGGCTATCAGGTGAAATCGCTCATGCCACAATAAGCATGCTGTTTGATTTAAGTGGAACCCAAGGAAGAAAACGAATTGTTAGTCCTAACAGCACACAATCTCTAGCAGCAGAATGCGCAATATGTTAAAAGAAGGTAAAAAGATGCTTAAAAGCCACTCAACAGTGCCTTTGAGCATCGGGTAGGGTAGCCACACCCCGTGTTTAGTTCCCTCTTGGAAAACACTACAGAAAACACGTAGGTATTATTGAGACTGATAGATCAGAATTCTGCTTAAATCGAGTGCTTTAAAGGTCGTGTCCAGTCTCCTTAAAGACCGCTTCTATGCCTACGATGGAGAGACTTCTTGCAAATACCTCGAAGGCGTGGATCCCGTCAATGATGCAATGATATTGCCTGTAAATGCTCCAAGCCAGGTAAAAATGGTGTTTGTTTTACAAGAGAATTTTTCATTATTGTGTAGCTTACTACCACAAAGGCTGCCGTAAGCACTGTTCGCACTTTTTTCGTTATGTAGAAATGGACGCATGATGCTCTTGTATACTGTTATAAAGTGGGTGCTGATGCATTTGTGCTGGAGAATGGACACCGCAAGTGCATTCTTAGTGGAACTTCACTACATGACCACGGCCGTGGCATGCGGTTGCGACTCGAAATGGCTGCATAACAATAGTTTGCTATTTTGTGCAGAAGGGAATACTCAAAGCCTTGAAGATCTGCATGTGTAGCATAGCTGCCATTGATGTGCCTTCTAGCTTGCCAAAATGCAGAAATGTTTGACATGAAAATAGGTTCTACCCTCAGATTATTCCAACATTCCCTTGGTGGGTTCTACTCACCTGACAAATAACCACTTTTATGCACAAACCATTTGTTGTCAGCCATTTGCGTTTGTGTCTCGAACTTGCCAAAGTTCAAGGAAGACATCTCAATTCGCACCTCATCGTCTGCTGTCCTTATTTACCAGAATTGGTATCGAAGTTAAAAACAGAGAGCAATTGGTTGAAATTATCAACAAAGGAGTAGCAATGTGTGCGATAGGTAAAAAAGGAAACAAACAAAAACCTCAACATTGCCATCACAACCAGAAACAGTAAATTAACTACACATTTAAAAGGAGGCAAAGGGAAATTTGAATTAAATACTGGCTGCTGTTAAGCCTCAGAGCGGAAAAGGGTTACAACCTCGCGCAACTTAGTTGCTAGCAAGTGTGGAGAGCAGTTGGCTAGAATAAATGTTTCAAATTGTGCGGTCTGTAGCAAAGCCAGGCTAATCGCTTGCTTCACAGCAAGTATTAAGTAAAAATATGCTCTCATTTATCCGCTTCATTCATCCGAACTCTGCTAATGGCACGGACAAGTTCAATTTCAGATTTATTTTGTAAACTTGCAGTGAGTGTAATGGAGAGGCTTCCTGCACACCTGTGAATCGAGATTTGCAAATACCTCGATGCCACAGTTATCGTCAATATGTGTGAAACGATGACCAGTGCGAAGCCAATTCTTAAGTCTCTCTCTATCAGAGAATTCTGTGCATTTACATAAGACAAATGGAGCTAGTGGGCGCAAAACTTTGTTGCATGCTGCATTCGACACTTGCAGTTGCAGGCAGTGAGGCTGAATCAGTAGCAGAATTAAAGGCAGAGGAGAAGGTTCTTTGCAGGGCTATTCGATGCTACAAAGAAGGTTGTCGATTCCTGTTTTGTGCATTAACCACTGCTCATCTAATCGTGGCAGGATCATGCACTTTTTGATGCTTGGACATAGCATAACGGAGTGAGATCTCTTCTTTCCTTTTATAAGGACACTCAACGATTTGAACTATAAGCGCGGCTAGCAATTATATTAGAATTGTTGCTTTGGCGTCGGTTGGGTTGAAACAGTCGCTCTTGTGTTTAAATTTGGTAATCATTTCACGCTGGATAATTTAGCATAGGATAGTGCTCAGTATCATAGGTCCCTTAAGACTTCCACCCTCCGTGCATTTGACGGTGTGGCGTACATGATTGATTCTGCGCTGCACTGCCACGTTAGATGCAGTCTTCCAATTGAAATTGAAGCACCTTATCAACAGTATCACCAGAAAGGCTGCCAATGAAACAGCTCGGCCTTCAATGCTGCTCATCCGGGACACGGAATCTAAAGAGACAGAAAACTTTACCTCTAGGGGTGGTTATTTTGAGTGTCTTATAATTATAATTCACAGACTCTACAAAATTACACTGCGTAGGTGCGGTGGGTCTGCAGCGAGCCACTCGCCTTACAACTGGTGGAGGGTATATCATCTGCACCAGCAGGGTAGAATGCTCGTAAACATGGATGAGGAGATTCAAATGGAAATCACCAACTCCATTGTGGAGGGAAGCAGCCAAGACTAAAGTACTTAGCACCATAATGCGTAAGCTCATTCACTTGCGATGTGATTTGAGTGAAAGCCATGCCCCTTCATTTATTTCTGCTGTTCAACAGTTTGCTTTTTACGTAGTGCAATGACCAGAAATAAATTTTAACAATCATTTCCAGGCTGGGTTCCTTTCTTCCGGTTTTAATAAAGCGAGTGTCATTAAAATTTCTTTCCTTACGTGATTTTGTGTTAAACAGGGACTTGCAGTACTCCAAGATACCAATAAACATCTGGCCCAGAAAAATACGAAAAACGGTTCCATATCAACGCACGGCTTAAAAAGTCGCGGGGACGCTGCGGTCAGTAGAAGCCACGCTAAGCCCTTTGTGAGTGAGCATTGATACGAAACATGAGCGCGTTCACTCAAGATATTCACCTGAATTCGGCTATCAGTGATTGCACCACAATTTGAGAATCAGTCTTATTAGATGCAATTGCAATGTGTATAATGCATGATGGAGGGGCTTCCAGGAATTGTGAAAATTGAAATCTGTGAACACCTCGATGGCACAGACATAGTCAATATGTGTGAGGTAATGCCTAACATGAAGTCGCTTCTCGATTTTCTCACAGTTAAAGGTATTCTACGCAAGTACGTGAGACGCTTTGTCGCTTGCTGTATCGCGCTTTTGCAGTGACAGATGGTGCAGAGTCTGAGAGTGATGCTTTTTGCAAGGCTATACGATACTACCAAAAGAATTGTCAAACCTGTATTAGGTGTGTGGGCCAGATTTTACCCAAATCCAAGGGGTTCTTTCCTTATTTGGTGTTTGACAGTGAAAATAATGCAGAGTTTATTGAATCCTTTAGCAACAGCCTAATAGAATGGACTGATGAGCGTAGGCAGCGCCCATATAAAAATACTTTTGTTCACGGTGAAGGCGTCGGCGACTATACTTCAGATGGAGATGAAAGCAAACAAGAATTTACGCTTCTCGATATCAGCACCATCCACCGATTTCGTTCTGTGATGTTCGTGATGGGTTCTGCGTTACAATGTCATAGTAGACGCTGTCTGTCAAATGCATTGAAGCGCCTCATGACCATCATCACTCACATCGCCTTTGATGGGACACACCGCCCTTCATTGCTACTCGCCCTGGATGAAAATTCGGAGCAGACAGAAGGAGCGACATCTACATGTGATCATTTTGAGTGCCTTGTGACCGGTCATCACAGGCTGGACAATGGCACTTATGGGGCGGAGACAATTGGGGGATCAGCAATGGGTGCTAGGCTATGCAATTGGTGGAGAGTGTGACGTCTCCATCGACGAAAGGGACTATACGTCAGTCTGCATGAAGCATTGAGAGGCTAACGTGATAATTGAGAAAATGTGAGCTACGAAATCGTTATGGCACCTGCAGAACTCATCCATCTTTTGCCTTGTTAGGTACGAAATAATAAGGCACATTGCACTTAGTTGGAGCGAATGTAAGCGATGAAAATTAGATTGTCGATGAATGTAAAGATCCGCCCAATAATGCGCATCCAGTGTCTATTCAACCTACATGATAAGAGCTGTGCTACAAATTAACGCAAAAAATAATTGGCGACGCAAATTTACGAATGCCAAAAGCAAACAATAAGAAAGGATGCAAGCAAAATATATTTTGCAATACTGAAAACTGCCATGGATACGGGATGGGAATGTGTTAAAAGAGTCGACCTCATGACAATCAACATAAGCCAAGTGCGTGAGATGACGAGCTGTTCATTTCCAGCAAGTAAAGGTGTAAATACTGCAGTCGGTGGTTGACGCACAAATGGGTAAAAATGAAGGTAACTATCAGCTTTTCATGCAATAAGTACAAAAATCATCACGATAAAGCAATAATTACTCGGAAGTCGAAATAAAAACGTACTGCGAATTAAAGTGTGTGGAGGTGTAATACTTCAGATGTCTTCACCCCAACCATCCGAATACGAGTTCAGATTGGGAGGAATCATGTGTCTGGTAAGGCAGAAGAACAAGTTACGTTTCTGCCTCTCCTGCAGTTGCATTGTTCTGAAGTATTGCATGAGTAATTGCACTACTCTGTGTGTCCTTTGCCTTCTAGCATTCACGAAGGTGGCACACAAGCATTCCCACTTTACCTATTCCATTACTTACCCCTCTCCCTAAGGACACGGATTGAAACACTATACCAGGCTGGTGGGTGTCATAGCACGCCTAGGGCTGACTTGGACTTAACAATTTGGTGAGATGCTCATTTTGCTACAGCGAGAAAATAGAGACAGAAGTGAGAGGGTAATAAATGTGCTTAGAATTCCAAACTGAAAGCCACATCAGCATCCTCAATGAGGTAGTTGGGTGTGGTGAGAGGCCCGTACACCCTGCTTCCATCTACAGCAATCAGAAGTGTCAGGCAGTCGAACATCTTCATCATCTTTGATTCTCGTAGCGCACTCAGAACATTTGAAATCGTGGCTCTACAAGAGTGGTAACACTTTTTGATTTTTCGTTCTCGCCTCTAAATTTTAAGGATGAACACTTTGATGACAATTGTTTATTTAGGAATAATTTTCACAAGAAAACTGTATGCGCGATTAAATGCAGGGATTCGCATTATAAGGCCTTCTGTAATCAGCGATCAATGATTTGTTCTTGTCTAAACTGGAGGAAATTGAATGGATTTATGCCGACGATAAAAGCAGAAGTGGTCACCGTTACTGAGACAAGTCGAGTGAGTAATTTAGTACTGATGAGGAGAAGCGCTTACGAATGAAACACTCGAACTATCCTTTTCCACACACTGATGACGTACCCATCTCCGTTCTTTGCACGATCCATGTGCATCTTGGCAGCTTTTTCTTGGATCTCGATGGCGCAGCGGTTCTTTAGCAATCCACCATTTACACTTTTGAATTCAGCTAATTCGTTTTGTGTGGCAGGTTGGTAAATTATTAATTTGCTAAAATTGACATTTATCCACCCTTTTTAATTGGAAATGCAAAATTATGCATGGGAATTGCTAGCATGGACAAGAGAATGCGGAATAGTCCACGTCTGGCTTTGACCGGTTCGTCCCTGGTGTACAGTGTAGCTAATGTCAAAATAACTGTGTCTGCTTTTAGGACAACTTCCATTGAGCAGAATGTGCAACACATAGACAAAAAGTAGGCTCGGGTCAAACCACGATTTCAATCTTTCCTGCAAAACTACAAATTAAACTCCTACTGTAGGTTGATTTGATTACTTAAAATTCAAGACATCTTCTCCTCACTTACACTGGAGGAGGTCAGTAAAGTGTGGCAGGGCAGCTATGACTTGTGATTTTTCGCCAATTTTTAAATGACGTGTTTTTAGCAGCATTGCGGACACAGCCGCATTAGACTGCAGTTCCAGAATGAAATGTCGTTCTGTCCTAAGGCAAGGACATACGAATTTGCAGAACTGCGGGTCTAACCAACGACACACGGCTTTACAATTTGTGCTGATCTGACATATGAATGAAATGACAAATAAACAATTATGACAGATTCACACATTTGACACATCTCTATTGCATTGATCAATTAGGCAACAATTCCGACCAGATCGACAACTGCGTACACATGTCGTTTGTCAAGAACTGTTTTGCTGTTATTGTTGTTGTAGTTAATCACCGGTAGAAGAAGGCAGAATCTCGGCAGTTCCGCATTTGTTAGTCATTGCAAAAGATTACGATATTTTTTTCCGCTTTACTTCCTCCGCATTATTCTACCTCGTATGACAACCCTTTACTGCTGTTCCAAAAAATGTAGTTCTGAGAAATAAAATTACGGTACTTATATAGTTATATGCAGTTTATTGTCTCATGTCATCAGCGCTGCCCTAAATTCCGCAGAAACTTATCCCATTCTCCCACTACGTCGACAAGAAGGGTTCGGTGAAGAGAACTAACCGAATTCCTTAATATTCTGATTCCTAGCAAAATGGTT
Source organism: Taenia hydatigena (assembly GCA_036345935.2). Lineage (NCBI taxonomy): Eukaryota > Metazoa > Platyhelminthes > Cestoda > Cyclophyllidea > Taeniidae > Taenia > Taenia hydatigena. The sequence continues at coordinate 7,801,568 of JADWOT020000001.1, read as the reverse complement.
ATCTCGAAGATCTGTCAATTCGGCTTGAGGGCCTATTCATCCTTACCTTAAATGGCTATTGAGGATGTTATAAATATTTTGTACATGACGTAGGACAGATGTTTTGCAATTTGCCTACAAGCGTCTGGATCATGGGACTATAAGGCATATAGTGGATTTCGCGCAGCTGCTGGTCATGTGGACGAAAATGAGGTACATACGGCGTGGTGAACCACTCGAGGTCAGCTTGAAGGTCCCCTAGACCGCCAGCACTGGCGACAACTTCAGTAATTACTACCATACATATCATCTGAACAATCGGGAACAGTAGAGTGGTAACCCCATTGTTTGAGTTGATTTCGGTATTCAATTGGCATTTGCACGCTTTTGCATCTTTTGACGTACCGAGATTTGTTGGGGGTTTGGGGGCTGTTGATGGGTCGGAGACTTGGACTGCCTCCTGTTCGTGTTCCACGACTTGGCTTCCTGTGGTTGGCAATCTCAAAACACCATTTGAGCGCACTCATTGAGGCCAATTCAGGTGCTTCAACGATGCTACCACGTGACAGCTCTTCTCATTTGTGCAATCAAAACTATTACTGAGAATAAGATGTAAATCGCTGTTTTAAAACAGGTAATGCTTAGGGGGAAAGCAGTGATGTTGGAGACAGTAGTAGACACTGGTATCAAGACGGGCTCAGCAGTGTTAAACGAAGACTAATAAATGCACCCCAGTTGATGTAGTGTACAATGCAGCCTCGTTGATTGCATTCGCATGTGCATGGACAACTGCAACAAGGAATGCAAAGCAAGACATGGAGAGAAAAAGAAAGAGAGCCTAAAATCTAGGAAGAAAAGGGAATCAGAGGAGGATAGAAAATGTTGAATAAAATATTATGCAGTTGGACTTGTAGACATGCACACATACTAGGATGAATGAGCGCATGCGAAAGTGACTGAAGGGAGGAATAAAGCTATGGATAAGTGGAAGGGAGGTTGGAGAGGCAGCTACGGTAGCATAGAAAAGGAGACACAAAATAGGATTTGATGGAGAAGTGACTGAGCAAATCCCAGTCGTCATTTGGGTTTGGTCTTGCAATTAATGCAACGATGGACGGATTTCTCAGTAGCTGTAGACAAAATAACCAATTGTCTGGCCGCTTTGTGATGTTATGTCTGCCGAAAGCACTATAATCGCTTAATTGGTGCCACTTGCGAATGCGCAATGACGGGTATCCACTGAGATGCGAAAGTTTGTCTGCAGTAAGGCTTTAAACCCCCAAACACACATTGCAGGATTTTAATAATTAAAAAATTGCAGCCATAAATGCACAAACGCAAACTAGCCTAAAGGAACTTGATTACACTTTGAAGATCCAAGTCTAAGTATCCGAATTACGAAGTAGAGGGATGACATAAGTTAGGAATCTATGCATGCGGAAATAGGATCAGAAAATGCACATTTATACTAAAGTGATGTATATTTGCGTACATTGATGCGTACCAACTTTGCGGCTCACCTTGTAGGACTTCGTGCAATTGACGATGCATTTGCGAATGCAAACTAAACAGCCGCCTTCCACAAATACGCTTCAACACGCTTGCACTCATTTACTTGTTGATGCGGCCGCCGACAGCTCCATGAACACAGCATCCATCTCCACCACCAATATCATTGCCTCATCCTTAGTGTTACCTTATTCAATATGGTAATATATACGCTCAATGGTTTGCAATCAAGTCCGGTGCGAAGAGATGTAATATGATGGGATAGACTCGACTGTACGAGCTAGCACAAATATGAGAAGAGGAGTGTTGAAGAATTAAGAGTAGTAGGGAAGACTAAAGTAAGGTGCAGCTGATTGAATCGTAACAAAGTGAGTCAGCGATCCCGAGCGTTCCACTTCTGTCACTTACGCGTGTGTACTAACCCAGACCCTACTAACCCAGACCCAGGCAGCACAACCCCAATGGGGTACCAAACCCACGGACTTGTGCGCAAGGCTATCGCTGACGTCTACCTCCCTTCAATAATTACCATTCAACTCACAACTTTCCTTGCGAACTGCATACTCTGTTGCTTCTCTTTTCTTTTTTACTGTCTTAACCACTGCCCAAACTCACGAACCACTTCAGCTTTTTTAGACATTTGTCTGGTGTTACCCTAAAATCCTACGCCTAAATCACCTCTTTTTACTTATTCTACCAAATTCATAAGTCGCTCCTGTTTTATCCAAAACTGCCCTTTTACTTTTGTGTCAGAAATGTTTGAGGAGTTTTAGCACTACATGCAACATCCAGCTCAAAATCAGGTATTGTTTGATCATGAGCAGTGAGTCATTATTCTCAAAATAGTAAACCTGTGCCAATGACGACCGCTTAACTTTTTGAGTTACACACAGTTCTCTCGCTGTTGATGTTCAACGCAGTACCGCACTTTGTTGGGAAATTGGTTAGACATGTACCGTTTGCATTACCTTTGATGCCACCATTAACACTTTCCTTATTTCCAAATGTGTCATTAAGAAAGCAAGTGGTTTTTTAATGCGCCCGTATCCTATGCGTAGTTTCTGGTCTCCTTCGTTGCTGCAGTGCATGAAATGCCAATTCGGAGTAGGCAGTTCTTACGCTCTTCTGCTTCACGGTTCGCTGCCTCTGTGCCCTGCTGAATTGTATTACAACCTATCTGTAGAAGAATGGTGCAGTTTTAACAAGGTCAGATTTGCGTCAAAGCAAACGTACCATTTGCAAATGAAAAGTGATCGAACTAATCACTGCTCTGCTAGGAGGTCTACATGGTCATTACGGAGGAAGGAAAAACGCCATTGCCGCGTCAAGGTAAAGCTTTTTTTGGAAAAAAAGATAAAACCAGTTGTCACCTATCAAATGTTGGCACCACTGAGTTGGGAAAGTATTTGGCTGTGACAGGGGCAACCAGCAGTTCTGTCAACAAATTGGTGAGATTTTATTCAGTCAACTGCAATATTGTGATAAGGCGAGTGAAATCCTCCTTTTTGCTGTGGATCCGAAAACAGACTTGGTAAGTAGCCTTCATTTTTCAACGTGTCATTCAGATAAATCCGCAGAGTTTAAAATAGAAACAAAACATTGCTATGATTTGTGGAGTTAACTTTCCACTTAATGACTGTTTCTACGATACTGGAGGTAGAAGAGAAAGAGGCAGCCGCTTCTCCCTAAAATGCATGCAAATGCTCCCAATTTCACGACGGAAGGACAAATGTTCCATTCCCGAAGCTCTGCTTGAACAAGTGCATAATAGCAAATCACAACTTATGTACTTATTGCATCAAAACACATCAGATAACTTCCAAATTTAGAGTCAACTGAACTAGTTGCAGTGCATGGCATCTAAATGCACGTACCTGCATGATTCGCTTCAAAGTGGCACTATGGCTAATGATGTTATCTAAAGTGACGGAAGAAGACAAAACAATCAGAGATTACAAGCAACGATTTAACTATGAGTAGTTTGTCCCCTGTTTGCATTGAAGTGGGCTGCATTCAATCATCAACATTCGCTTTGTTGGGGAGCCGCACACACGAGGGATGATTTGGCTTCGAAGTCACCGGTGCATGAGAGGAAGTGATGAATACCACTCTTTCAAAGCGGACTCGTCGAATTTGGTCAAATTACTTGCGCCATGAACCCAAGACCAATTAACAGTTCCACTTTGAAAGAAGCTGGCTGAGATAATCAGAGAACGCAGTGTCAGGAACCTTAAAGAAGGGCCTTTGTGACACGAGTGATGTAGTCACTGGTTTGCAACTGCATCAGACGGTGAGTGGTAATAGTTGCAGGAGTTAGGCAGATGGATTCCCTGTGCTGACCATGAAATAACGAACAACGAATAAAAGGCTGCGCAATTCATTAACTTGTTCTGCGACTCTTTTACTTTCTTTGCTAGCAGAAGTGCTTGTAGTACAAATTGGCTTCCACAATGTTATCGTTCATTACGTCACCAACACCGATATATATATGTTGCTTACGCGATATGTACCTGAAAGATACATTACACTTCATCTTCATTTGCCCATGCCTGCCTGGATTTCAAAGCGCTATTAACAAGACTCACACTTGAGAATTCCCTGTCGAACGCGATCTGCACGATGCAACTGGTGAGTACAGGTGCTAAGCTGTATTTGTCTAGTCAAAATGAGGCGAGTTCCAACAAATCAACGGCAGTCAAAGCTATCTGTCTCTTTGTTATGCAGATGTTCATAAGGAAAATGAGCGATCAGTAAGGAAATTGCAGCATTTATTTGACAACGAGTTATTCACATAATATGACGTGATTTTGAGTCGCAAATAGTGGTTGTTTAATTAGATTCATTCCATGAGTGTTAGTTCAATACATTTTAGTATTATTGATTATTTTGGCGAAAATTCCATTTATTCACCACCATATTTAGTTGTCTCAGATGATGAAATTATGGAAAGGAAGTACAAACTGACGCCTAATCGGTTTTCGAATATTTCGGTTTCTCTCTCGGACTCTTCCTCCTCTTGCTGTGCCTCAACTCATGCACCAATCAGTATCGTGTTGACAGTTGTTTGTCCAAATAATCGCTGCAGCTTTGGCAACCATTCAATCTAAATTCGATGCAACATCCACGTAGACTAGCAATTCGGCTATGGACGAAGTGTGAGGGGGAACGAAAAGTTATATGAATGGATGGTGATTATAAGTTGTCAACTATGGCGTTAATTGTCCAAAGGACTGCTTGAGTTGCCATGTCTCACTAGCTGCCACTGATACCTGATGCGACCTCTTGAGGCCGTCGTATCAGCGTCAGAGTAATGGTCACTTCTCTTGTAGACACAAGCAATCAATGACCCTGTACCAGGCCTCTTTGATCACTCTAGCTGATACTTTTCGAAAAGTAGGCAAGTATAAGATACTTTATGTCAGTTTAGTGGGGCACTTGACTTTTGTAGTTGAAATGGACTCCTTAACTTCCCACTAAACAGTATTGTTTTGATGTGAGAGTCACGCGATTGTGGTAGTACAGCCCCATAGAAATGCAGTGGTCTTAGGCGAATGGATGGGCTTGTAATAGTCTGATAAAGCAAGGTCTTACTGACACAGGCTGGATTACTCTTGAGCTCCTGAGTGGAGTAATTGGAGAGAGACTGTAAAATTGGGAATCCGAGTGCTCTGACGTAGGCGTTTGGACAATTTACGAACTTCCAGACTTGCAGAATATAGTAAGCAGATACTGTTATCGTATTCCATATCATTCCACATGATAAATCATAGCAAGTTGAGCTTCAAGTTTGCTTAATTTACTAATGTGACCGATTACGACTGTTGGTCATTAGTCGTAAAGCTCACCATACTTCAACTGATATTCTCTCATTTGAGCAGCATTTAAAGAGAACGAGGTTAGTCAACGCAGGGTGAAATCGGTGATGTCCAATACCAGAACCTGCAGAAGGAGGAAATCAATCGGCAAGAAAATGGCACGATTGAGAGGATCGGGGTGAAGAAGGCGTTATTAATGCAGCATAGAAGGCGTAGGGTGACTGAAATCATGAACAGATTTTCATACTTTTGGTATGCTGAATAAACCGATGAGGAGTGTAAAGTGTGTGCCTTTACATTGCTTTGGATAACAGGTGAGCCGGAACGAACCTTTTCGTCACCAAACCAGTTTGAACTAATCTGATGGTAATTTGCATCAATATTCGACGTTGCGGGCGGTTCAACAAGCCGCACGCGTACGCAACAGAAACACTGTGACGGGGACACTGCCACCCGCCCTCGGTGAAATATACGAGCCATTAATGGGTATTCTTCAAGGTGGGACTGAGAAGTATTAGTGGCACCTTAGTAATTTAGACAATCTAAGCATGCCTTACAAGGAGACAGGCGGAATGCCACCGACGAGCATCACTTAATGTCTGACTATATCGTGGTTATTGTGCAGTAATGGGAATAAGGGATGAACAGGGATAAAGCAATAGCTAATCAACGCTTCCCCTCTAATTTTTCGTTTCCCAGGATCCGCTTCACTACTGCGTTCATCATTTGCTCTGGCTCATCGATCGCAGAATGAGGGTGAATGAAATGTGCAACGAGGCTTGGACCGAAGAAGAGCAAACGGATAAGTTACTTCATTATCAGCCACTAAGTTAAGCAAATGAAAACACCCCTCATTAGATTATGTGATTTCGTAGATTTTTCTTTATAGAAACTTGTGTAGCAGGTACGCCATTTTCCTTTTCCTCCCCGATCTTCAGAATATCAGACTGGTTTGATAAGGACAAGATGCATCCCAAATCTAAATCCCAGTCATCTTGTATCGCGCATTCAGCGCAAGATTTTGGCAGCCCGACAAGAGTGCGGTTTTTACAGTTTTACCCACCCTTTGCTCTGCAGATTTGTGCGTGTCTCTTAACTGTAAGGTCTTGCATGGTTACGTTCTTGATTGCTACCTGCCAAATAACGCACGCTATACCAACAAATCTCGTTCCTTTTGATGGAAAACGTGAAGCGACCATTTTAATGATTTGTGTATACATGAGTTTAGTTTCAGCCACTTTCATAAGCAGTCTATCATATCGAGATTGTATTGGTGGAGGGATGGTAGAGGACCTACGATATCATTGTCTACTCTTTCCACTGGGGCCCTTTCAGGCGTAGGTTGGATCTGTGCGATCACTGTGATTTCTGGCCTTCTAAAAGTGCCTTAGGCGTTGCAGTTTTGGCATCACCAACTTGGTACACTTACTCGTGTAGCTCCCTTAAAGAACTGTTTGTACCAATGACTATGATACCGTTAGGCACAAAGGAGACCTAACGCCCTCATAATATCATACAACTTCATCCTCCAGAGAAGGTTTCATCCATCGGTGGCATATCCATCTCACTTTCCAGACCAGTTCATACCTTTGGCTGTGTGTTGTCAGTAAGAAGGCGGAAGGAAGCTCTCGTGCACCAGAACCGTGCAGAGGTTGGTACTCCGCGTCCTCTTTTAGCGATATTTAATGCATTCGCAGTGAAACATCATCCGATTCTGTTGAGACTGGTCTACTAGATGGTAGAGCGTCTGCATCACTATGTGGGGCTCTATCCTAACAAATAATGGTCAACGCCGTCGTGGAGCAGTCTAAGCTTCCTATCCATCCATTATGGCCATTGATAAAAGAGGTTTGCCAAATAATTATCACGCGTTTGACAATCTGTCCCACACTTCTGCATAACAAGAATGTCCATCCATTTAATAGAGGCTGATTTCACCATTTAGCCAGAAGACTGGCAGTGGTAGATTGA
>JADWOT020000001.1:7731785-7792197 GCA_036345935.2 Taenia hydatigena | reverse complement strand
CAGAGCAAAATTCGAAATCTCGTGTCGCTCATTAGTGCAAAATTCCATTCAAACAGAGCGAAATTCGCCATCTCGTGTCGCTGAATACTGCAAAATTCCATTCCAAGACAGCAAAATTCGCCATCTCATGTCGATCAATACTACAAAATTACATTTAAAGAGAGCAAAATTCTCCATCTTATACCGATCAATACTACAAAATTCCATTCAAAGAGAGCAAAATTCTCCATCTCATATCGATCAATACTACAAAATTCCATTCAAACAGAGCGAAATTCGCCATCTCGTGCCGCTGAATACTGCAAAATTCCATTCAAAGACAGCGAAATTCGCCATCTCATGTCAATCAATACTACAAAATTGCATTCAAAGAGAGCAAAATTCGACACTAATGTCGATCAAAACTACAAAATTCCATTCAAAGAGAGCGAAATTCGCCATCTCGTGTCACTGAATACTGCAAAATTCCATTTAAAAAGAGCAAAATTCGCCATCGCATGTCGATCAATACTACAAAATTCCATTCAAACAGAGCAAAATTCGCCATCTCATGTCAATCAATACTACAAAATTCCATTCAGACAGAGCAAAATTCGCCATCTCATGTCGATCAATACTACAAAATTCCATTCAAACAGAGCAAAATTCGCCATCTCGTGTCGATTAATACTACGAAATTCCTTTCAAAGCAAGCAAAATTCGCCATCTCGTGTCGATCAACACTACAAAATTGCATTCAAAGAGAGCAAAATTCGCCATCTCGTGTCGATCAACACTACAAAATTCCATTAAAAAAAGGAAAATTTGACATTTCATGTCGAACAATACTACAAAGCTCCATTCAAAGCGAGCGAAATTCGTCATCTTATGTCGATCGAAACTACAAAATTATATTCAAAGCGAGCAAAATTCGCCATCTCGTGTCGATCAACACTACAAAATTATATTCAAAGCGAGCAAAATTCGCCATCTCGTGTCGATCAAAACTACAAAATTCCATTCAAACAGAGCAAAATTCGCCATCTCGTGTCGATTGAAACTATAACATTCCATTCAAAGAGAGCAAAATTCGCCATTTCTTCTCGATCAATACTACAAAATGCCATTAAACGCGAGCGAAATTCACCATCTCGTGTCGATCAACACAACGAAATTCCATTCAAAGAGAGCAAAATTCGCCATCTCGTGTCGATTAATACTACGAAATTCCATTCAAAGCAAGCAAAATTCGCCATCTCGTGTCGATCAACACTACAAAATTCCATTCAAAGCGAGCAAAATTCGCCATCTCGTGTCGATCAACACTACAAAATTATATTCAAAGCGAGCAAAATTCGCCATCTCGTGTCGATCAAAACTACAAAATTCCATTCAAACAGAGCAAAATTCGCCATCTCATGTCGATCAACACTACAAAATTCCATTCAAAGAGAGCAAAATTCGCCATCACAAGTCGATCAATACTACAAAATGCCATTCAACGCGAGCGAAATCCGAAATCACGTATCGATCAACACTGCAAAATTCCGTTCAAAGAGAGCAAAATTCGCCATCTCGTGTCGATTGATACCATAACATTCCATTCAAAGAGAGCAAAATTCGCCATCACTTCTCGATCAATACTGCAAAATTCCATTCAAACAGCAAAATTCGCCATCTCGTGTCGATCAATACTACAAAATTCCATTCCAGCAGCGAAATTCGCCGTCTCGTGTCGCTCAATACTGCAAAATTCCATTCAAAGAGAGCAAAATTCGCCATCTCATGTCGATCAATACTACAAATTCCATTCAAAGAGAGCAAAATTCGCCACCGCATCTCGATCAATAATACAAAATTCCATTCAAACAGAGCACAATTCGCCATCTCATGTCGATCAATACTACAAAATTCCATTCAAACAGCAAAATTCGCCATCGCATGTCGATCAATACTACAAAATTACATTCAAACAGAGCAAAATTCGCCCCCTCATGTCGATCAATACTACAAATTTCCATTCAAACAGAGCAAAAGTCGAAATCTCGTGTCGCTCATTAGTGCAAAATTCCATTCAAACAGAGCGAAATTCGCCATCTCGTGTCGCTGAATACTGCAAAATTCCATTCCAAGACAGCAAAATTCGCCATCTCATGTCGATCAATACTACAAAATTGCATTCAAAGAGAGCAAAATTCGACACTCATGTCGATCAAAACTACAAAATTCCATTCAAAGAGAGCGAAATTCGCCATCTCGTGTCACTGAATACTGCAAAATTCCATTTAAAAAGAGCAAAATTCGCCATCGCATGTCGATCAATACTACAAAATTCCATTCAAACAGAGCAAAATTCGCCATCTCATGTCAATCAATACTACTAAATTCCATTCAGAGAGAGCAAAATTCGCCATCACATGTCGATCAATACTACAAAATTCCATTCAAACAGAGCAAGATTCGCCATCTCATGTCGATCAATACTACAAAATTCCATTCAAACAGAGCAAAATTCGCCATCTCATGTCGATCAATACTACAAAATTGCATTCAAAGAGAGCAAAATTCGACACTCATGTCGATCAAAACTACAAAAATCCATTCAAACAGAGCGAAATTCGCCATCTCGTGTCGATCATTACTACAAAATTGCATTCAAAGAGAGCAAAATTCGACACTCAAGTCGATCAATACTACAAAATTCCATTCAAACAGAGCAAAATTCGCCATCTCATGTCAATCAATACTACAAACTCCATTCAAAGAGAGCAAAATTCGCCACCGCATGTCGATCAATACTACAAAATTGCATTCAAAGAGAGCAAAATTCGACACTCATGTCGATCAATACTACAAAATTCCATTCAAACAGAGCAAAATTCGCCATCTCGTTTCGATTGATACTATAACATTCCATTCAAACAGAGCAAAATTCGCCATCTCAAGTCGATCAGTACTACTTATTCCATTCAAAGAGAGCAAAATTCGCCATCTCGTGTCGATCAATACTACAATATGCCATTCAACGCGAGCGAAATTCGCCATCTCGTGTCGATCAACACTACAAAATTCCATTCAAAGAGAGCAAAATTCGCCATCTCTTCCTGATCAATACTGCAAAATTCCATTCAAACAGAGCAAAATTCGCCATCTCGTGTCGATAAATACTACAAAATTCCATTCACAGAGAGCAAAATTCGCCATCTCGTGTCGATCAATACTGCAAAATTTCATTTAAACAGAGCAAAATTCGCCATCTCGTGTCGATCAATACTACAAAATTCCATTCAAACAGAGCGAAATTCGCCATCTCATGTCAATCAATACTACAAATTCCATTCAAAGAGAGCAAAATTCGCCATCTCATGTCAATCAATACTACAAATTCCATTCAAACAGAGCAAAATTCGCCATCTCATGTCGAACAATACTACAAAATTCCATTCAAACAGAGCGAAATTCGCCATCTCATGTCAATCAATACTACAAATTCCATTCAAACAGAGCAAAATTCGCCATCTCATGTCGATCAAAACTACAAAATTCCATTCAAAGAGAGCAAAATTCTCCATCTTATATTGATCAATACTACAAAATTCCATTCAAACAGAGCGAAATTCGCCATCTCGTGTCGCTGAATACTGCAAAATTCCATTCAGAGAGAGCAAGATTCGCCATCGCATGTAGATCAATACTACAAAATTCAATTCAAACAGAGCAAAATTCGCCATCTCATGTCAATCAAAGAGAGCAAAATTCGCCTTCACATGTCGATCAATACTACAAAATTCCATTCAAACAGAGCAAGATTCGCCATCTCATGTCGATCAATACTACAAAATTCCATTCAAACAGAGCAAGATTCGCCATCTCATGTCGATCAATACTACAAAATTCCATTCAAAGAGAGTAAATATCGCCACTCGTGTCGATTGATATTGAAATATTTCATTTAAAGAGAGCAAATATCGCCGTCTCATGTCGATTAATACTACAAAATTCCGTTCAAAGAGAGCAAAATTCGCCTCCACGCGTCGATTTATACTTCAAGCTTCCATTTAATAAGAGCAAATATCGCTGTCTTAGGTCAATGAGTACTACAAAATTCCATAGAAGTCGAGCAAAATATGCCGTCTCCTATCGACAATATCAGAATGTGATGATTCTTTTTTGGAAGCGAAAATCATGTCCATATGCAGAAAATATCCTAGATCTCCAACCAACATAGCCACTTTTGTTACAGCATTGACACGCTGTTCCTAGTGGCATTTGATTCACCCAGGGAGAAATTAAACCTCCACATAAAAAACCCTAATAATTATCGTAACACCATAAAGCACCCTCAAATGGCATGCCTGGTGATTCGGTGTACAGATTCTTGCCCACAAATTATTGGGAAATTCGACTCCCCCGCTTTTCGTCATGATTTGAAAGAGACTTAAAGCGGCCAAGACCTGTAGACACCGTCCCGGTTTAAAATGTGCTTAGGCTGAATAGGCGTAGTTCACATTAGCATTTAACCAAGTAAGTTACTCGAATTCGAGTATTTAACTACGAGCATTACACAAACCATGAATGCAGCAAGCCTCAAAAGTCGATAGCCACGATTTCATGTGAGTAATATAGGTTCACTTGCACGCATGCATTAAATAAATCAAAAGCTTTTAAAACCGACACTAGCATACCTCAACTCATTAGAGCGAATCGCGAACCAAGCATAGCAACGACTGAGCCAAAGCCCACCATTTCATATATGCCGCTGAGCACTTTGAAAGGGTGCTAAGGATGAAAAAAAGAAAATGAGGGTGACGAATATTCTTGTTGATTGTTAGAATCCAAATGTGAAAACATAATCCCTATTTATTTGAAAACTGGGCAAAATTTTTGACAAGTGCAATTTTTGTAAGGCATTTGTACGAGACTTTGAATGTAATTTTGGTCCAAATGATTTTTTATTATACGGACTAGTTAATAGTAAGTCCTCCGCCAGATTTTTCACTATTGTATATTAATTGATGCACATTTTTTAAATTTACTCACATCTTATCTTTAATTGCATTAATCGAAAGTGATATAATCATGTGGTATTTATGTTTATTTAAACATACCATTTGGACGAGAGGTACGAACGCAATGTGAATCTCTCGATGCAGATACAGGCCGTCACACAGTCCCCTATTAATATGCTACTGTTTTACGGCCTTGTATCGAAGAAATGACGGTGTCTCAGAACAGTGAACCGCCTCGTTTTAGGCATAAGCGCAGGGATGGGGAGGAGAATGAAGATGTCCCAACAAATGTTGTCGATATGAATAACGTGCGGAATATCTGGAACGATTTCAGCATGAATTGTAGGGGCGTCTCCTGTAAGGAATGGAGAACACGGCTAGTTTCCTTTTGTTTAGACCACTATGATTTAGCAGTAATTAAAATATTCAACACAAAAAATGGTGCGTGTGTTGTTTGTTCAGCTCTCAATCTCACCTACGATCGCTTGTATGGTCATTGTACCTTCGTTGGGTAAGTTGGCCTCCAAGCCACGCTATTAGCTTCAATCCTTTTAACACTCCGACCATTTTTACTTTAATCAGGTATCATGTCAACTTTTGCCTTGAGACGACTCTCAAAGAGCTACAGCGGCATTCACAAACTGCAATTCAGCACGCACGCTTTATGTACTTAAGTTTAAATCCTGTATTTTGGCACCCAGATAAAGTTAAGGCAAAGTCATGCCCATTCGATTATGCTCAACGTCGACGGTATGGCTCATTTGACTCCTCCAGAGACTAAAAGTCGTATGGAAGACATGTTGCCGAATACAAAAGGCGTTATTAAGGGAACTGTGTTTGCATAATATAATCAGTGCACAAATAGGCTGCAGTTAGTGAATCCATCCACAAATACTGAAAACAGTAGTATAGGGAAGGGTCACCGTTTTTAAAATAGGGAACCGTCTGTGAGAAGATGCTTTCCAGTCATCCAAAGAAAGTGATGTGAGCAAAGCTCCACTCATTCTCCTCAAGGTGGTTGGACAACTCAACCAAGTAAATGCCATCGTCATGCATTCGAGGAAGAGGACTCGTAAATCGAAGCTTGCTATAGACTCCTCGATCTTGTCAGGCATCAAATCGACGTTTGCTAGCTCTTCTCAATCAGGTGGCACTCTCTCCACCTAAGGAATACCATCTCCGTCAAGTGCGTAATGAAGACTGCGATCCACTCCCGGTGTTTCCTTGCAGTACGCAGCCTTGAGAAGCAAAAAATCACGTCGACCGTCCACGAAGTCACTTAAGTTGGCCTGAGATGTTAGCTGGGAGGAAAGGCAAGGTGATTGCAATGTACCAGAAGCTACCTCGTCCCAATCGACAGCGCCATAAAAGTGCAGATCCCTATCATTTGTGATGTCTGGACGCTCCTTATGATTGTGTATGAGGCAGGACTGGGACAAAGCCTGCAGTGACTTTGAGAGCTTTTTACCTCCCTTATGCTATAGCGACCTGACCTCGTCCACCGCATTACATCGATCCCTCCACTAGCATTCGGTTGTACTGGTCCTGACAAAATGTAGGCAATCGGAAGGGTTAGACTCCACGCATGTGCCTTTGTTGTAATTGCTATCCTATTGGCTAGTTTTACGTGCCATGAAATGGGGAGTTGTGCAAAATTCGTGAGCTTCTGGCGGATTCTCATTCTCTGGCATGTCATATGACCGATCATATTCAGCGATGAGAATATGACCTGAGTCTGAGAGGAGTGCACGATGCTCATGGCGTGAAGACATTGCAGGCCACAAATAATTTCACAAGCGCAAAATTACGCATCACCTTCGGGCACGTCGTCAAGGTGGCAGTCGAGAGTAAAGAGATTGAGATCTCTACCTTTGTACAGCATTTGGACACTACTCAAGTGGTTTCACTGTGAACTCTCTAACAGCATCAGTTTGGCGTTATTGTGCGGCGTTGTGTGGGCCATGCGAGGAGCTAATGGCAAACTCCGATCACTTTCACTTGCAGACGTGACGTCGCATTGCATCGTCATGAATTCCTAGTGTCTGACACATAACAACACATCGGGATATGCTTCCTGTGCCCACTCCTGTGTCCAATTTGATGCATGCGTGCAGTTGCAGCCACAACAATGGAGCCACATGGGCAAGGGATCATCATCGGAAGTCCAACTGGCAAGAGACTAATAACACATGTTGACTAGTGGTTTGTTGAAAATTATCTCTTTATCGGCTTTTGCTTAAAATGACTTCCATTATGATTATGGTCATATTCTCATCTACTAAGAGTTTCAAGCACTTGCATAAAAGTTGTTAATGCGAATGAATGCAAGCAACCTACACGTCATCTCTCTTTTGTGTTCTGCCATATTTGGGAGTTAAGGTACCAAAACTTGACACAAGATTTGACTGGTCAATCCCCGGACAGTGCGATGATTGTGGTACTAATTCCAAGTGTTTGAGGTGTTATCAGAACTCCGAAAACGCATATGATGTCTGGGCTTCAGCGGATTTATTGACTTAGCAAGAAGTGCATTTAGCATAACTAGTATTAACACAAAGTGAAAAGGCAGTGGGAGATCAGCGTATGGCATTACATTGCTATGTTTGTTATCGTTCTGACTGGTTATGAAAGTGGTTGAGACTGGTGATGCATAACGTTTTAATAAGAGTCAGGAGATGGATGGAAGTGGATTGAAGCAGACCAGCATGGTGCAGTAATGTTCACGTGTTCGTTTACGAAAATATTGAGTGAGTGTGTGTCAGTCCTCTCGTTAGTGGCGCAATGGCAAAACGGCTATGCTGCACGTCAGTGACACTCTAAACTGGTGATGGAAGCAGACCCTCATTTTGCTTTGTCTCCCCTCATCTTCTCTACACCACGTTAGGCCTCGATACGTTGATATACGTTGCGCTGAGCTAAGGCAACTCTATGCTACACTACTCTGCAAATAGAACTGACATACTGCTTGATAGTAGACATCTCCTGCCTAGTCAAGTGTAGTGTCCTTTGATTGGGTAAACGGCAATGCTCATTACCTCCTTCATACAATACCTCAACAGCACTGCCTTCTCTCATATGCTCAAGACTCACAAATGACCGATCTCTAGTTTTACATTTTAGACAGTCGACTCCAACGAAATACCTCCGAATGGTAGTACCATCGTTAATGTCGATGGCCAGTGTGTTTTACCGAAAGCTGTTTCCTATCAGACACGTGAAGTGACTGACTACGCCTCTTCGATTTGTCAAAATTCCAACACTCTTACGTCATTCAAGAAACTTTATTCGGATTTAGGTAAACACCTTGTGATGGGACAGTGAAGCCTCCAATTGTCAAAAGACCGATGGACACAAGAGCAGCATCGGAAAAGAAAAGGCCAAAGACCAGCAATCTTGAACAGGCGGTGTATTTTACCAAAGAATTAGTGGTGCTCCTCATTCGCTTCCGCTTCTTTCACATTTACGATGCTGCACGAAATTCAGCCGGGGTGAATAATCACATGGGCAACTGAAGCCTATTCTCACAAAACCACCTTCAAGAAATTATGTCCAAAATCGACACTAGGTGGCATGTGGGACACGACGCGACACGTGTCTTTGGCCATATCAGGCACGTGTTAGATGCGAAGAGGTCAATGCACAACCAACCGTCAAACATGCTCTTCTACGCGTTTCATCGTCTTCTACCATTCATCTTGCTTCCCATTGTCGTTTCTGTCATCCAGTTTTCGTCAGTGCTTCACTCGCGCTATTCTTCCTCCTCGACTCTGGTCTCCTTCTCATGCTGCACTTTCGCCACCTCCCTCTTCATCTCCTTGTCACTCGGCCAGTCTGGAAGCGTCAAAAGCCCAAAACAGATTGATATCGTAAAAATTCATGGTAAATTATTGTACCAATCCCTCCTTCATTCCATGTGTTATGTTCTTCTCCTTCTCCCTCACTTTATTTGCATGCAGTATTTTAATGTAATCACAACTGATATCCCAATTTGAATCACATGGGAAAGAAAAACTATAGTTAACCTCCTTAAGCATGTCGTGCTACATTAGCTCACGTTTTCCCAGTAGGTTAGGAGGGAGAAAAAAGTAACGAAGTATCACAACACTGTGCAGAGACATCCTACAATCACATTTCCTAATGCCCTTCTTGCAAGCCTTACCCTCACTCCTCCCCTTCTCTCGACTTCTTGCCTCTTTTCTCACTCAATCATTCCTTCATCCATTTCAGCTAAACGACCATGCTACTTCACATTCTCCAGGTAATTGCAATTATAGCCATTGTCCTCCCGGAGTACGAGGCAATGATTCGTCCAGGTATAAAGTTGGGAATACCCCTTCGATAGCTGCGTTTCATTCTTTGGGAGTAAGTACCCGATCTCTTTAATCAATTTTACACCTTACATATCTCTTACTATGCCACTTTTACTTTTATGCAACTTACATGCGGCAACAACCGCCAAATCAATGGCAGCAGTAGTAGTAGCTGACCCATCCTCCTTACTTTTGAAGCACTTCAACGAGGTGCGCTTGACTAGACTTGACAAAATCAGACTAGATTGGACTGGACACATCCCAAATTTTATTACTCTTGGAGTAAAGACCCCTTCCGCGTAGTAAAAGTGCTCTCCCTCATGAACTACCTTGGCCGAAACGCAGAACTCCGCACCCAGCTAATAACGGTCCATCACAATAAGGTCCGACTTTACAGAGGTGCTCCACCGGTCGGTTACGAGGACGAAGCCTACGTAATCGTAGAAGAAAGGGAACCAACCGATGGTTTGATTAAAGCGAATCAATGAGAGTAGTACCAAAAACGGCGCTCAAAATACAAGGGGACCGTGCAATACTTATGTTCTTTAAATGCGCTTTGTAGGCCAGAGTCGGGAGAACAATTTGGAACCTGGTAGCGGAGTGGTGTGGTGACTCCCAGGAACGTGACTTATCCTCGTCATGAACTCTCTTACAAGGTCTCGCTGTACTCTCTCTCTCTCTCTCTCATAACAAACATGTCTGAGCGTGCTCAGACTTCTAATAACAAGGGAGATAAGAAGGGAGAGGAGGAACCCTCTACAATGTTAACATGTCGCTTTCAAATAATTTGATTAAACTTATTTTGCAAGTCCAAAAATCTTTTTAGAAAAGGTGAAGAAATCGTTGTTTTTCTATGTTAGAACAAAAGGGGAACAGATGCGAATTTTCACGTCTGTCTAATTTATCCAAAGTTATTTTGCTCAAATTTATACATGCATAAGGTTTCGTAATTTCTGCTAAAAACTTGAAGTCAATTGCAGCTAGTATTCGTTTGCGATACCTAATACTTTAAAGAAAAATAAGTTAAACCATTTTTGCTAATGACATTGACAGCCGCATTGTAGCCTTTCGCCGGTGCAGTGGCGCTTTCGTTGGTTTTTGTCTATGCGAGGATTTTGTTCAATGAGGTTCTGCCTGTTAATAAATGGAGAATCCGGACTGACACTGCGTTCACTTTGGCGAAATAGAATAGAATCAACAGGAGTGCATTTGTCCTAATTGATCACTACCTGGGAAGCTGGGAGTTTTTGCCGTACGATAACAGGTACGAGTATTACTTCCGTCATTGCTCCGTACATTGCTCAGGCAAGAGTGAATTGCAATTCATGCAACTTTTCCATGCATTTTGTGCCCTAATGGCTTTAATATACGCATTTAAGGCGTTGATGGGCTACGGCTATTTACGTTCAATTCTTTTCATAATGCGTGGTATCATTCATATTCTATTCACTGGCTTTTACGTCGCCGGTTGCAACTTCATTCTGCGGTTTTGTGTTGACTATTTCCTAAATGCACAAAGCGGGGCTTCAGTCACCACTTATCCGTAGGTTCGGTTTCTACGTGAGTTGATGCTTGAGGTTGATCCGAAGAAAAGGAATGGCTTCTTGTTGTTGTGGAGCTGTTTGCTTTGGGGGTTGTAGCGGACTTTCCTGCATTACATAGAAGTCATCCGCCTTTCAAGGCGCAACTTGATTTGAGTGCGACTGAATGAGACTTTCATCGTGCGAGTTGTAGGTAACACTCACAACTACGTTTGGGAGGTTGTAGACAAATCGACAGATGTTTGTCAGTAAAAGAGCATGTCTTCTATGATTGATCGCTTGTAATCGCAACCGCTTGACTTATAATGGGTGGCAGAGGATGTAAATGTTTTTTCTACCAAAATTTTTTGTAGATGTGAAATTCATCCCATTGTATCGTCAAACCGTATATAGTGAATTGATAAGCATGAAGTGTACTTCAACGGGCGTCAACGACACGAAATGTGCTCGAGAAGGGGAGGCATGAGTTGGAGAAGGTGGGTGAACTTCGGAGACGGAGCAGATGGGATGTGTATCGCGAGGAAGTAGCAAGAACAAATTGAGTAAGCTAGTTCTTAATCTGCCAGACCTTGCTTCTACTTGCTATTCCCATTTTTTCACAATATTCAAATCTGTGATTTCGGAGTTCCTTATTGTGTTATGAACCGTCAGACTGCAAGTTGATGGCGCATGAAGCTGAGGCTGTCACGTGCCTATGATGCAGGTGATGGCTTGTGGGTGTGAGGGTGGATTTCTGACTAGTAGCCATTTTAGGGACCGATCATCCAGTTAGAAGGACAATTCAGCCATTCATTTGACTGGACTTTGCCTTTTTTGCAGGTGCAGGACATGGAGTTGCGTGTGCGAGTGCTGAGTTGGTGTTCCCGATGTCATCGCGGTTATGAATGGTGGGCAGTCGACACGTGGAATGTCGAATGCTCGACCACTTCGACTGGGTGTTTACCGTGGAATGCATAAACGGGATATCATCCACTGAAACATTTGTGTATTGCTGCTGTTTATTTCCTGTGCTGTATTGATTGGTCTTTTTTGATGAGTTGAGATAGGTTCATTTCAATGTGCGGTGGTTGGCTTTTGTAGTGTGCTCATTATCTTCGCTAGGGTGTGGTGTGCCATTCGTGGATGTGGGTTCTGAGCTCACAGCGCAGATTGTGGTGGTGGTTGTAAGGGAGATGGTAATTCTTGAGTTTTGGGTGTATAAGGAGGCCGTAACGGGCGGGTTGATCATTCTTTCTGCCGAAGTACGAGAGGCAGTGGCTGGACGGAATCCACTGCACATCTGATCGCGTTGGATTTCGAAAAAAACGATGCTGAGGGGCTGGCAGTCAAGAAGAGCTGTTCCAAGCAATGGGCCTTTTTTCATCGCATTCAAGTTTGCTGAGGCTACAATGCCTCGAAGGTCTTACATGCCTAGGCTTAGGGTGGAGTTTGGGTCACCTTTATCCAAAGCAGAAAGCGACATCTCACAACCCAATAAGTGTTGGGCCCTTTCTCTACTGGTTGTTTAGTTCAAACTTGTCATTTTAAGTTTAAGCCGGTTCAACGAGTTGCATGAGGTAGAAATGGGCAGAGTTGTAGAGCGTGGAACACATCCAGCAACTACACAGGGTAATGGCTTGCGAAGCGGCCCAATTCAGTGGTGGAAGTTACATCGTCCGCAAAGACGTTGGTTCCCCAATACACCAAAGGTCTTTTCACGAACTTGCTTCACATGAAGAGAATTCAATCCAGCATTGCTTAGAACAGCATGTTCACAACACAATCAATGTCGCTTTACCATTCCACTGGTTAAGTCAATTCAGACCCGTCATTTCGAGGTTCAACCAGGCGAAGTAGGTGGTGTAAGCAACGGAGATGTGCAGCATGACAAATCAACCAACTGCATTGTGACAGCCTTATAAGTGCCTGCGTTGGTGACAATAGCGCACAATTTCCTCTAATACAATCGGATAGCAATCCATTGGAAAGGGCAGCGCAGACAATGATCAGATGCCCGACTGGATTACGAGCATTAGGAGACAATCGAGTAGTATTCGACAAAAGATTTGCTATAAGCACCAAACTCGAGACCAACCCTTGACGTTGCCACTACATCATCCCTTCAACCCATCCCACCAACAACCACGTACCACCTACTTTCTACTAGTTCTCACTCCCAACTCCAACCACCCTTCCATCGCGTCAGCTTCCAACGTCACGCCATTTTCTCACTACCGATACCGAACATGCTTAATCAACCCATCTACGCTTTACTCTTAAACAACCAAACTCAACAACACAGTAACCAACACATTTAACCACTTCACGTCCGCTCCCGCCAACTTCTCACCAATGACTCTCCCATCCCTTCGCTTGCACGGACACATCCACTGCGCCGAAATTCCACACCTAACCTCTCCTCTCTCAATGCCCCAACCCGAAGAGTAAGGTACACCATTTCCCAAAGACTCGTTCACACACACAAAAACACATTCAAAGGTGACTGCAAAAGCACCAATCGTTCGACCATCCCTCAGTAGCCTAAGCGGAAAACAAACAATCGCCTTTCCAGTGGCCCTCACAAGGGCCGTTGTCACGTTCATGGTTGCAGCAGACTCATCAAGTCAGTCCAGCGGTCAGTAAAGCACTCGGTCGACCTACTCCTTACTGCCCACCGGCTTCTCCGTCTTCTTCGGCAGCAGCACCGCCTGAATGTTAGGCAGCACACCACCCTGCGCGATTGTCACACCACCCAACAACTTGTTCAACTCCTCATCGTTGCGGATGGCCAACTGTAGGTGACGAGGAATGATGCGTGTCTTCTTGTTGTCGCGCGCTGCATTACCCGCCAGCTCCAACACCTCGGCAGCCAGGTATTCCAGCACAGCTGCCAGGTAGACCGGTGCACCAGCACCTACACGCTCCGCGTAGTTGCCACGACGCAACAGACGGTGCACCCGACCCACCGGGAACTGCAGACCTGCCCGCGCCGACCTCGTCTTTGCTTTGGCTCGTGACTTGCCACCTTTGCCTCTTCCACTCATTCTTCTCTTTTCTTCTCTCTCTGTCGACACACCAAACAGCAAACCGATTGAAGCGTGATTCCGTCACATGCCGCACTGCTCCCGCCCTATAAGCCACATTTATCACACTGAGGCACACTTCTTATTGGCGACAGAGCAGTCTAACCAATTTGCACATCTCATTGGTTCGCCAACGTCAACGCCCTCTGCCATTGGTTGTTTACTAATTATCCTGCTGCAATGAACAGATTACTGCGCCTCGCCTGACTGGATTGTGTGCGAGAGAAGCCATGTATTTTCATTTAACTCTCACCTCAGATGACCTGCGTTTTATCGATATCGCATGCACTGCAACATCATACACCCATACACCCTAAATCGTTCTAGTCAGCTATGCCAGAAAAGGACAGAGTAGATAACGCAATGGACAGATAGTTTTCGTACATACCTAATTTCCATTCATGCTGCATTCCTGACATGTGCGGTTAGGTTTCCTCCAATTTCCTTCTTTATTCTTTTTCTACTAATTACTTACTTGATAGTGCTTCCTATTTATTTTGACAAATGCTCTTATAGCATCTACATTTACGTGTACAGGCGTGTTGGCTAAAATGACGCCTAACCCAAAATTAACAACGCCTGTAAAGTTGGTGCACGCAAAGGCTGAAAATGCCACAAGCTACCAAATGTTTAATATTGCGAGCATTGCACGAAGTATCAAGAATAGCCGTTCATTGTAGACAACTGCTTCTCAAACGCTTCCCCATGTAATAGATGGAGGCAGTGGCAAACAATTCGAATCCATCCTAATTTAACAAAACGCTACCAACCACGAACAATTGCGTTACCATTATTCCTGGTGAAACCACCTGACCACACCCAAATGTAGTACAATCAGTTCGCACATCCCCAACTTACTAAAGTAGAAGACAGCCCTGTCACTCACCGACAAAGTATTATCCTTCTATGACAACTCCGAGAACCACGAGCACTGAAAACACTCAATCCAGCACAAAGCTTGATTCCCTTTCTTCTTTTCATCGTTGACCTCTATAATGACCCCCACACGGGTTACTATATCCCACTCTCCTCCTTCGACCTCACCTGCCCTACACCTAGCGATGACCACCGTCCACACTGACACCAGTACCCCGACAGCACCAAGACAATGACGACAAGGACCACACAGAATACGAGGAAATAGCAGCAAAATGCATATTTTTGTCAACAACGATCAAAAATGAATGTGGTAGTGGCCCTCAACAGGGCCGTGGGGTTCGTTTACTCACAGGGCGGGGTCAAGTGGGCTGCAGAGGAGTGAAGTAGAGTGCCACTACTCAGCAGCAGCACCAACAGCACTCCACATCCAACCCATCTACTTAGAGCCCGTGTACTTGGTCACAGCCTTCGTGCCCTCCGACACCGCGTGCTTCGCCAACTCACCAGGCAACAGCAGACGCACAGCAGTCTGAATCTCTCTGCTCGTGATTGTCGACTTCTTGTTGTAGTGCGCCAACCGACTCGACTCAGCAGCGATTCGCTCGAAGATGTCGTTCACAAAGGAATTCATGATCGACATCGCCTTCGACGAGATACCCGTGTCCGGATGCACCTGACGCAACACTTTGTAGATGTAGATAGCATAGCTTTCCTTCCTCCGTCTCTTCTTCGCCTTATCCGTCTTCGGCACCTTCACCTTCGACGCCTTCTTTGCAGCTTTGCCCGACACTACTTTAGGAGCCATGACGACCTTCTCTTGCCCTAATTGTCAGTGAAACGGAACAACTCACGTCGGAAATGCCACCATCAAGGTTACTTATAGACAAATCTCCACCACTATCACTGGCAAAATTCGAATTATCAATGGCTCAGACAACAGCCAATGATAATAAAGAAAACAGCACAGGGCACATTCTAATTGGACGACGATGGTGGGCAAATGATGTGACGACGAACTGCAGTAGTTATTTATGTGCATAGATGTCAGTCTTCCATGAGCCAATCAATTCCTAACATTCAGTGCACTCAAACACAAAAATTTACAGTTCCTGTTTCACTAAAATATATATAAACGCCTTTAGCAAATTGATTTTTATAAGAAAAAGTTAAAAAATTAGCAAACACTTCCATGTTTGCAGATAGATGTATTGGTAAACAAAATACAATGCATAGTCCCAGAGATAATATGTTCTTAAAAATCCCCACATTAAATTTGATAAGAACAAATGTTGCAAAACGTAAAAATCAATATTATTAACGAGATAACCTCAGCAAACTTGGAGGCTACTAGAGGGGTTTTACGCTTCACACCCATTCCCTATTACTACCCCATTTATGCAAGAAGATCGCATGTTATTAGGTGTCTTGATTGTAGAAGCTGAAACAGTTGGTGGGTGTTGCATTAATAGAGGGCTGACCGACTTCAACAGGAGCAGACTCGAATTCTTGAGACGCCTCCCGAATTCGTGTGGCAGTTAATGACCCAATGCACTACAGATATTGGACCATGAACCCCCGGATAGGTCAACATGAGTGAACAGGCACAATGGATAGACTAATGACTTGTACCCTTGAGATAGGCGACTAAGTAAGGAAGCGCTGAAGATAACTACGAAAATATTGGATATCAGGTTCAGCACAGGCAGCAGGAAGATTAACCAGATGTTCACAATGAGCGGCTGTTCATGACACTATAACAATGTCCACGATATCAAACAATTGATAGTTTGTAGTATTTTAACGTTACTGGCTTCGTTAATTTTGGGTTAGGCATTATTTTAGCCAACACGCCTGTGCACGTAAATGTAGATGCTATGAGAGTATTTGTCAAAATAAATAAGAAATACTATCAAGTAAGTAATTAGCAGAAGAGGAATAAAAAGGAGATTGAAGGAAACCTAACCGCACATGTCAGGAATGCAGCATGAATGTAAATTAGGTATGTACGAAAACTATCTGTCCATTGCGTTATCTACTCTGTCCTTTTCTGGCATAGCTGACTAGAACGATTTAGGGTGTATGGGTGTATGATGTTGCAGTGCATGCGATATTGATAAAACGCAGGTCATCTGAGGTGAGAGTTAAATGAAAATACATGGCTTCTCTCGCACACAATCCACACAATCCAATCCACAATCTCAGTCATCTGTTCATTGCAGCAGGATGATTAGTAAACAACCAATGGCAGAGGGCGTTGACGTTGGCAAACCAATGAGATGTGCAAATTGGTTAGACTGCTCTGTGACCAATGAGAAGTGTGCCTCAGTGTGATAAATGTGGCTTATAAGGCAGGAGCAGTGCGGCATGTGACGGAATCACGCTTCAATCGGTTTGCTGTTTTGTGTGTCGACAGAGAGAGACGAAAAGAGAAGAATGAGTGGAAGAGGCAAAGGTGGCAAGTCACGAGCCAAAGCGAAGACGAGGTCGGCGAGGGCAGGCCTGCAGTTCCCGGTGGGTCGGGTGCACCGTCTGTTGCGTCGTGGCAACTACGCGGAGCGTGTAGGTGCTGGTGCACCGGTCTACCTGGCAGCTGTGCTGGAATACCTGGCTGCCGAGGTGTTGGAGTTGGCGGGTAATGCAGCGCGCGACAACAAGAAGACACGCATCATTCCTCGTCACCTACAGTTGGCCATCCGCAACGATGAGGAGTTGAACAAGTTGTTGGGTGGTGTGACAATCGCGCAGGGTGGTGTGCTGCCTAACATTCAGGCGGTGCTGCTACCGAAGAAGACGGAGAAGCCGGTGGGCAGTAAGGAGTAGGTCGACCGAGTGCCTTACTGACCGCTGGACTGACTTGATGAGTCTGCTGCAAATATGAACGTGACAACGGCCCTTGTGAGGGCCACTGGAAAGACGATTGTTTGTTTTCCGCTTAGGCTACTGAGGGATGGCCGAACGATTGGTGCTTTTGCAGTCACCTTTGAATGTGTTTTGGTGTGTGGGGGCGGGTCTTTGGGAAATGGTGTACCTTACTCTTCGGGTTGGGGGAGCATTGGAGAGGGGTGTGGCATTGGGAGAGGAGGGATTGGGTGTGGGATTTCGACGCAGTGAATGTGTCCGTGTAAGTGAAGAGGTAGGAGAGTCATTGATGTGAAGTTGGCGGGAGCGGATATGAAGTGGTTGAATGTGTTGGTTACCATGTGGTTGAGTTTGGTCGTTTAAGAGGTACCTTGGCACAAGTAAAGCGTTGATGAATTGATTAAGCATGTTCGGCATAGGTGGTGAGGAATGGCGTGGCGTTAAAAGCTGAAGCAATGGAAGAGTGGTTGGAGTTGGGAGTGAGAACTAGTGGGAGGTGGGCGGTACGTAGTTGTTGGCGGGATGGGTTGGAGGGAGGATGTAGTGGCAATGTCATGGGTTGGATTCGAGTTTGATACCTATCCCGATGGCATACTTTCTTCCCTCCCTTTTCAACCTGTACTGAGCAATATCCTTTTAATAAAGTCATGTATCGAATACTGCTCTATTGTCTCTCAGTGTTCGTAATCCAGTCGGGCATCTTATCATGGTCTACGCCGCCCTTACCAATGCATCGCTCTCCGATTTATCGCATCCAATTGTGCACTATTGCCACCAATGCAGGCACTTATAAGGCTGCCACAGTGTAGTTGATTGATTTGTCCTGCTGCACGTCTTCGTTGCTTACACCACCTACTTCGCCTGGTTGTACCTCGAAATGACAAGTTGGAATTGAATTAACCAGTGTTAAGGTAAAGCGACATTGATTGTGTTGTGAACATGCTGTTCTAAGCAAACCTGTACTAAACCCTCTTTTTGGTAGGCAAGCACGAGCAGAACATTTGGTGTACTGGGACACCAACTGTGATGAGACAAACTGTCCTGGGTAGAACACAAGTTCTCTGGATGAATCAGTGGGAATCGCGGAACTTTGCCGTCATAAGTAAATTGTATATACGCAGTTTATGCAGACAACCTGCCGGTCGTGTCTACGTGTCATGAAAGAAACTCCTAGTGGCAATCACAGGATCTTTTCGATACTATCAAATACCAATGGAACACCATTTTGCAGTAATAAAAAGCATGCAATTGGGATGAAATGCGCTAGCCATGGGCTGCAATTGCGAGGTCGCGGAGAACATTTTTCGACGGTGGCCACTTCTCTATCTGATGCGTACCAACACGGTGGCGCACTACCTGCCACTCACTCATCGAATGCGTGCAGCTTGGCAGACCCGGACGGCAGGAAAAAGAGGAAACGAGTCAACTGAAAATGGTTGACAAACTTGTTAACATGGACGACTCGGTCAAAGAGTTTTGCAGAAGAAAGACAAAACGTCTAGAACGAATGGTAAAGCAGATTACTACAAGCTAACGATGCCTTTTGAACTGTAAAAATGGTTCGATGCGGAGACTAATAAAAAAGCATGCTGTCTATGCCACTAATGAGGAGATCGCAAGAAGTACTGCCGTCTTTTTGTTAGCAAAGTGTAACTAATTTGGAAGAGGATTGCTCGGAATTCTACAGTACGCCATTCGGTATGGAATGTTTGGAAGAACTGATCCACATCAATGGAGTACACGCGAATGAATTCCTAACTGGAACATTGACATTAATGGGTGACAAGTTAAAGATGGATGCCAATTGCTTCTAAGACGCAAAGAATACTGGTAGAAGTCTACTAAGAGAATTAAGTTATTTTCCTTTAGTACCAATTGTCAAGGCGCATTAAATGACTTAATAAATGTATTTTGTTCCTTATGGGTTGCCTCAGTGACGGGGAGGAGGGACCAGAGAGCATTCTATTTCGACAATTTGCTGGAAAAGGCCATGAATTACCATGACTACACGTCAGGATTTTAATCGCCTTCTCTGTGGGTAACGAACGCAAATGAGGGGCAAGTTTCGGCTCCTCATTGGTTAGTATTAACCAATCAAAACGCTGACGTCAAAAGGACTTCACTTCCATATTTGGCTACCTTTGCATGAGGCACTCGTTGCGACTTGTCGCCTCATTAAAACGGCTTAGCTCACATTGTTATTTTCCCCCAGCTGCTTCTGGTGGTGTGGTTTGTCGGCTGGCTCGTGGGTGTATTCTATCAACGCTATTCACGTTGTGATGACTGGTGCAAGAGATTGACAAAGGGAACGCCCGACTTGACTGCGAGAGGGATCGTGCAGTGTATTTTTTGAATGCATTGCTCTTCAAACCGTTAATGAACAACTGGTCACCAATTTTTGCCTTTGCTAGATGGCCTGGCTTCCAAGTCGTGGCAGTGGTTCAATCCCTTCTGTTCGCCGAATATATGTGCAAGCACCTTGTCCTAGTGCCATTATCCGACGCTTCCGCAAATCCTTGCTTTTGTTATCAATTACGTCTAAGTATGGACGTCGTTCGCCGCTTCTAGTTATGTTGAGGACGAAATCCTTTTGGCTCTGTTTGAATTACAATGTTCGGTGTTGGTGTCGGAGTTGCCTCGGGTGCAGCGTCGCTGCTCTGATGTGACCGCGTTTGTGATGCGATGGGAGATCGTTATGTGGGGTGCCAATTTACACTGAAGTAAACTGTGGGTGCAAATATTCTTGCTCACGAAGCAGAGAGAGTAGGATGAACCCTTTGTGCACTGACTACTCTGCTGTTACACATCCTTCTGTGGCTCTCGAGTGCAGGTGCTCTACCACTATGCTAAAAGGCGTGAACGGGTTCTCTACCAGCGATACATTGGCTGTTTTCGATAGTGTCGTGTGGTGTAATACTCGACCTTCCATGCGTCGCAATGGCTTGTTTATTGTGCTACTGTTGACGTTTTTGGTGTGCTCATTGACTTGGCGAGATTGTGGGAACGGTGGCTGATGAAGGTGAGCAGTCTTACTGACTAACACTCGCCCTGCTGCCGCTACTGCCTTCAACGTATTTGTGGGTCGCTTTTTAATGGCATCATAGACTTATGAGTCTGTCAACTACACCCATCTTTGCCGTCGGTGGCAACGGCAAAAGGAAATGAGGATGTAGAAGTCGACCCATGGGAAGCCACTGAGCGCCTTTGAACCCGTCGTCTTCATCGTCGTCGACAGCGGCGGTTTTGCAATCATTCGGTCAATCGACTCTGCCAAAAGTTCTCTCGCTCAATGTGGACTATTCATTAACCTGGGACATAAGAGGCGCGGCTTTGTGCTTGGAGGAGGCCTTATGAACGATTGAGTGTGATGCGAGTGCCACGTGAGAGCGGAACAGGAGCGAACCTGTAACTTGGTAAGCATGCTGGATAAGTGGAATCAGATGTTATTGTCTTCTTACGATTATTAGTTTTGCATGTTCATTATTTAAATCTAAGATGTCCAGGTACTGTCGCCTTTGCTACTGTGGCATGAGGCGATGGTGGTATGAAGTAGATGTGGAATAATTGGAAGTGTAGTTATAATGCTTTGGCATGCAAGTATGGTTCTCTGTACGATCCATTGTCATATTCGATAATCGCTTGCCTGATGTTTAAGGCTTAGGACGCATTTTTGGCGAATCTTAGGTGTGGCTGTTGCAGTGGGTGGGATGACCTATTGCCCGAGTGCGATTGATTTGTAAGAGAAAGGCAAAGTATTCAACGACTTCATGCCCCACTTATTTTCGCAGTTTCCAACCTAGGCAGCTTATGCTACATGAATTTGTGCGTTTTTGGAATTCTTGTGCGTGCGTGTGAGTGTGCTGTTTAACGATCATCGGCAAGTTGGCGGTATTGAGTGTATTTCCACTGCCTGAGACAAGTAGTTGGGCTTGTCCTTGCATGCTTTCGATATGACAATAGGTTGTAGACTGATAGCCATGTTGAAGCTGAATTATTCTGTCACTGTAGTTGTCGTGATGTTGCACCGTTGACAAGAGTTTGACACTTCGCTTCTAGGTCAATATTTCCTCCACTGGTCGTGGACACGCTTGATGGCTGACACGTTTTCCTATCCAATGGGGAATCGGCTCCCACCACGAGGGATGGAGAGATTGACGACAGTAGCCTTACCGAGGAGAGCATGGAACACGGCGTTGGACAAGACGAAGTGGACTATGTAATGCGCCAGTGGTTTTTTTTTGAATGAAGGATTTTGGTGATGGACTAATTGATTGCATCGCGGTGGCACCTTTTCAAAGTGGTGTGTTAATTACACATTTATGTGTTCTGCCTGAGTACGATGTCTTCTGTCGCCTTTGGGGAGGAAAAAGCTGAGGATTCTGCAGTACGTATGAATGGATTAGTAATAGAGATGTCCTATTGAAAATTAAAGCTCGCCTAGCTGCAGTCCATTTGCATGACTACGTGACAGGTGTGGCGTATTTTGCTTCAGAAGATGTGGAGCTGCTTTTATTTTGTTTGGTCG
The DNA here is from genome assembly GCA_036345935.2 of Taenia hydatigena. NCBI lineage: Eukaryota > Metazoa > Platyhelminthes > Cestoda > Cyclophyllidea > Taeniidae > Taenia > Taenia hydatigena. The sequence continues at coordinate 7,770,033 of JADWOT020000001.1, read as the reverse complement.
CAGTTAATTGTTGACAGCATGAGTGATGGGTGCGTTTTGAAGTGAGTTCCCTAATATTGAAGGTTTCATGAACCGTTAAAATGTGGCATGCTGCAGCCCAGCATTGAGAATGGCTTTAGAAGGTGCAGAATGTGTAACTTGTGGGTGGTTGAATAGGTGGATGTAAGTAGGAAGGAGAAGGAAAGGCTGCATACTGCTTTATTAAGCTCCTCCACAGGGTGACTCTAAATGTTGTTGTGTTGTCAATTCAGCACGCGATACCGTCAAGCAGAAGTGGTAGCCAATGCCACCATTGAGCGATTGTGTGGAGTTGAAGGATATGCTGGCATTTCAACTGCCTCGTTGGAGTGGTATTGAAACTCCCTCAAGTTGGCAACATTGGCCCTTAAGCAAAGTAAAGTCGATTGATGCACGCTGTGGTACAATTGTATGCTAGAAATATCGAAACAGACATAACACGAAACGCTTCTCCACGGAGTAGAGACTTGTCGGGACGAAAGTGAAACGAAGACACTAGCTATAAGAGTAGAAATTGTATTTGGAGTCCAAAATTTGCAGTGGCAAGTCTAACAGGGAATTATACTTGCAAAACCTAGCTTCAGCATCTGTGTGTGGTCGAGTTTTGGGCAAATTATTCCCAAAGTAAGTACGTGGCGGTCCATTGTGGGATGACCTGGAAACTTAAAACAAACTGATTTGTTCAAGCCACTTAAAAAGGACTTGATGCTGTTTTGTTCTGCTTTAAAAGGCGAGGACGGCGACCACCTTGACAACGTCATAATACCATACTGATGGGTCGTGATGGCAAAGAAAACGTAGTTAGTAAAAAGCAAACTGCAGAAATAGGAAGAGTTGAAAAGTTGTCAGACGGGAACCCCAAAGCATAATAACAAATTCCCTTTTGTAGGATAAAACTGAAAAGCAGTTGAGCAGTCTTAGTGTGGGAGATAAATGTGAGGTGTTTTAGGAAAAGCGGAATGCAGTAAATAAAGTGCGGAAGGCTGAGAAATGCGGAGAAGAATAGAAGGGATGAACTGTGTGCAAAAGATAAAAGTCTATGCAATAGCCCAAAGTTCAGATGAATGCGAATTGGAGGAAGTGGAAGGACGAGATATAAATACGAAGAAAGGAGGAGGTGGAGGACAAAGAGCTACTCGAAGAAGAAGGAAAGGAGTTTAGGAAGGGGAACAGAATGGCATAAAAAGTGAAGAAGGAGGGGACAAAACCCGTGGCGATTGACGACGTGTAAGCGCCTGCATCGCTACGTGTCCTGCTGTCTACGACCCGATAGATGGGAGCACTTTGCTCTAGAACTTCATGGGCTACACGAGCTGAGTGCATTTGTAGCAACTAAGCCTCCTAGCAGCAACGACTCCGACCGACAAATTTAGTATGACGCATGCACCAGAACTTTTCGACCGAACACCGAATGAAGGATAGGAGAGAAAGAAAGAGAGGGGTAGGACGGACGCCCTTCCCTCGGAGTGAAATGAAGAAAGTGCTTAGTACTTGGTGAAGGTAAAGGTCATCACCTATCTCCTTTGCTAACCACTGGCTGTGCAAGCAGGTACATCAACAACAACAACAACAACAGGAAGCGATATGTCCCTAACACTCTCATAGTTGAGATGCTGCATTAACCAGAAAGACAATCCCACCAACACGTCTTGGTGTGAGGTGGAAAGCAAGCATCCCCTCGTCCATCAATGTCCAATGGAGTCAATAAACCTAAGACGGTGAGATTGTTGACGTCGTTGCCATGCAAGCCCGCCGATAATGTTGGTGAAGAGTCGTTTCCGCCTGCTACGAGCCTTCTTTGACTCACCGCCAACTTGGAATTCGGCATTTATCTCGCGCGTCTTCTCATCATCATCATCTTCTTCATCCTCCTCCTTTTCCTCCTCCTTATTTAAACGATCCATTGTCTTCCTCCTTTTTCCCTTTATAGCGTCGCCCCCCGTTGCGCCATTCTCACCTCCTTCTTCCTCTCATTCGGACTCATCTGGAAGTTCAGCCGTCCCATAGCCCGTGTCTGCAGTGGTAGTTTCTTGCATTTCTTTGGACTGCAGGGATTGGCATCGAACAACGTCTAGGCAAGGTGAAGGAAGGGAGTATATACTAAAATCTGATGAACTTCACATCAATCGCTTCTGTCGAGTCCTCCTCTTCCTTCAACTCTTCCTCTACATGATCGTCTCTATGAAGTGCCTTGTGAAAGATTGCTCTGCTTCTTCGGCAACCTGCAAGTGATCGACGTTAGTAGAAGTGGGTGTGGAAAGGCGAGCACCTACCTCTTATCAACAACACAAGCCCCTTATGTCTGCCACAGCCCAGGCGGCTAGGAAGGAATGCAACTAAAAGCCGCGAAAGGAAGCGAAATGAAGAGGACAATAAGGCACGTAAGACTAGCATTCATCATCGTGACGCTCAGTTTGAGCACGTGACGCTATCAATGGATTCAATCGATTGTTCCACCATTTGAAAGTCAGCTGCCTGGTGACTGTCACATTGCACGTGCAAAGCATGTAGGTAGGAAGGGCGAATGCTGTCGCCACAAACGCAGCCGGCGTCTCAACACTCGCCCACTCACTCACTTAGTGTCTCATTGCATTACAACTCTCTGTGTGTCGGTGGTGGTGGTGGTGGTGGTGGTGGTGGTGGTGGTGGTGGTGGTGGTGGCAGCACGCACACCTCGGCAGGAGTGGCGTTAGTGGGAGGTGTTGTGTACTGATGTGAAGTGAGTGGCGCTAACAACTGTTATTTGGTTGTTGTTTCGAGCGAAATCATCCGGTGCTCGGAAGAGGAGGAGGAGGAGGAGTGGAGGGTTTGATGTAGTGGGTGAAGCCTAATTTGCTGGAAATGGGGAGGACTACAGCCTGCCACTTACTTGGATCTACGTGGTGCCAAAGGCGTTGTGGGTCCAAAACACAGCAAGTGATTTGCTGTTCACAGAATATTTTGTGATTAGCATGGAGACGCGAACGAACAGCACTGGGTGCAGACTTTACACGTTCGCCTTGTCAGTCAGCCGCTGCCGGCTCCACCGCATGCAACCCTTGGTTGTGGGGTGGAGAGGCTTCTCAACCTCATCATCAGACTGCCATCGTTACTCGCCCACGGTGGCAATAGTGACAAGGGAGAATGAGGCTGTTGACAGTGTTACTTTTTGGAATTTGCAAGAGGTCCTAAGTCCTGTGGCTGCACAACTTGGCCTGCTTTGTTGGTGCTGTACTTCTTCGAATTTGTCACCTGCTGCGTCACTGGGATGTCGGCTAAATGGGGCATTTCTCCTTCTCACCCTCCTCTTCTTATAAGAGGTAATTTTTAAGTCATGTCATCCGTCCTTTGGTTAAACACTTCACACTCAAATGCTACGACTGTAGAAATGTTTCTCTCCCCCCTTGGTGGAGAAAGCAATGAAAAGTCTGCGTTGGGTGGATCGTTAGCGAAAATCAGACCGTAGGCACACCAATTAAGAGCATCTGATGGCAGAGTACTGTTGCACAGTTCTGCTGCAGTGTGTGAGAGGAGAAGGGAAAAAGAGATTTAGAAAGTGTGTTTGTGTGCCTGTGTGCCACATATATGTGACGAAACGATGAAATGAAAAATAAGACTGGATAGAGGCAAGGATATCGTTAAAACGGCAAATATTTGAACCTGATTGACAAGTATTTAGTTCTTTTCTAGGCAGAATTATTTGGATGGTGGAGTGGTGAATAACGGTACAAGAATAATAATAATGATAGTAACGAAAGAGAAGGCGAGAGGAGAGATTAAGAAAGAGAAGAGCAAATTATGCATAAAAACAAATATTAAATATTTGGTGAATATATCTGTGATGAGTGTAGAAATGGAGGAATGAGGGAAGGAGCAATGACAGAGAAAGAAGGAAGGTAAGTTAATACCTGCTAATTGAATGGCATTTTCTGAGAAAGAAAAAGAGAAGGAAAGAAAGAAATCGAGAGAGGAGGAAAGAAATTCATACGAATAATAGAGGGAGGAGGGAGGTGAGGAAGGGCACCTACTAGCAGTGGTTGTGGCGGCGATGGAAAGGAGAAGGTGCATTGGATGAAGGGGAGAAGGGAGAAGGAAAAAAGAACAAAAGAAGAAATGAAAGAAGGAAAGGAAGAATGAATGAACGATTAAAGAGATAAATGAAGGGGTGAGTTGGCAGAAAGTGCTCTGGATTGCAATGTAAGCGGAGTCGAGGTGAACAGAGCTAATGCATATATTTCAACTGTTTAGCTACTTGCCCTCCTTGGAGCTGAGGAGTGTTGTGGACATGCTTTGAGTGCCATACTTTTGCAGCAGCATGCCGCGGAAATGACAAATGGGTTCAATCCAATTTCTGGACTCATTTGGCCTGTCTGACTAGGCATCACTATATCAGCTTTTGATAAACTGTTAAATATCGCTTATCAACTGTCGCATCATTCCGATTTCCCAACCAAAATAAATGGAATCATATTTCATAGCGTTGTCTATCTTACTGGAAGAAATTTCGACTCACGTAGCCGCAAGAATCGTGGGATTTACCCATTCAAACGCTGGTAGTTGAGGGTATTTAGAACCTCGAATTTACCGTGATTCGATCGCAGTTCCGCGACCTTAAAGTGAACTTTTTGGACAAAATGAATTTTAGGTAGGCGGTGACGTGTGACGTCATTTGCGACGCAGCAGTTGTTCATCAGCAGAAGGCGGAATCTCAGCAGTTCCGCTTATGCTTGTCAAAGTAAAAAGCTGCAAATTTTCCCTCTACTCTCCCTCTACCTTCTTCTACCTCACTTAACAACCCTTTACTACTGAATCACAAAAAAGGTAGTTTTGGAGAAAAAATCACAGATGCTTGCATAAGAAAATGCAGTTCATTGACGCGACACTCGAATCTACCGCATTTGTTGTCAGCACTGCCTTAAGTTTCAGAAAAAAAATATTATTGGAAAAAGGCTCACTTTTCGATTTCCGTGCTCCCTCTAATGTACGCCTGGCAGAGTTTATTGAAACGCGCTAATCTCTTTCGCCACTATGCTGGTTCGTGGAGAAAAGTTTTTTTGCGAAGATTTGTCTATTTAATCTAAGAATTTATTCATCTTTACCTTCTACATGACGTAAGACAGATGCTCCACAAGTTTCCTGCGAGCATCTGGAGCATAGAACGGTAATGCCCATAATGGAGCTTCGCGCAACTGCTAGTTATGTGGGTAAAAAGTAGCGCAGACGGAACGGTGAGCCTTCAGGGTCAACTTGAAGATTTCCTTGACCGCCAGTATTGTTTTGAACACCAATTATTACTACCGAAAATAACTCCGTAAGAATCGCAAATAGTAGGGTGTTAATCCCTTAGCATTTGCATGGTTCTTGCACTATTTGACACACGGAGATTTGTTAGAAGTTTAGGTGCTATTGACACCATTTTAGGTGCCTCAATGATGCCACTACGTGACCTCTCCTCGCGTTTGTGTGCAATCAAAACTATTAGCTAGAATGAGACGCAAATTAAAAAAAGGATTAATAAGTGCAACTCTGTTAGTGTAGTGTAAAATGAGGCCTCGTAGATTGTATTTGCAGGTGCACGGACAACTGCAACATGCATTTTAAAGTAAGGTATGGGGAGAAAAAGGTAGAGAGAGAAGATTGTAGGGAGCAGCTACGAGAGTATGAAAAAGGAGATGCAAACGGGGTCTAATCGAGAAGTGACTGTGCGAAATCCAGTCGTCGATTGGGCATGACCGTGGAATTTATGCAACATGAACGGATTCTTCAGTTGCTATAACCAAAATAATTGTCTAGTCGCATTGTGATGTCATGTCTGCTGGAAATACTTTATGCACCCCATTAATGCCACTTGCAAATGTGCTATGACAAGAATCCACTGTAATGCCAAAGTTCGTCCGCAGTGGGGCCTCAAATCTCCAAACGCACATTGCAGGATGCCAATAACCAAAACAAGTGCAGCCATTAATGCGCGAACAAGGGCTGGCCTAAAAGAACTTGAAAAATTTATAAAGATGCGCATCCAAGTATTTGGATCACCAAATAGATGGATGACAAAATTAGAAAATAATGCACAATAAAATAAAGTCAGAAGAGGTACATTTAGTTTTTAATTGACATATATCCACAATGTTTTTCATTTGCGTACATTGATGTGTACCGGTTTTGCAACTCACTTTCCAACGTTTTGTGCATTTGACGATGTATTTGCAAATGCAAACTACAAATCTACATTTAGCGAAACACGCCTCAATGCGCTTGTACTCATTTATTTTCTGATGCGGATGTCGACAGCACCATGAACACAGCATCCACCCCCACCACCAACGTCCCTGCCTCCTCCTTTAATATTGCCTCACCCAATTCAGAAGCACATGCACGAAATAATCCACAATCAAGTACAGTGTGAAGGGATGCCCCTCCACATATTTGTGCTTGTTCGGACAGTTAGGTTCTATTCCATTACATTACTTCCCTTTGCACTCTCCCTGATTGCTGATTATTTCGCGCATATAATTCTTTATTGAATAAGGTACTATTAGGGGAGGAGACAGTGACGTCGATGGTAAAAGTGAACGCCCTATTCATGCTGCATCCGGCGGCGTCATCAGAAGGCAAATGAGTGCAAGCGCAAAAGCACCGCGTCAATAAACTACATATATCTATTGAGCACCGCAATTTCTTCGACATTGTCTTTTGTGAATCATTAGCAAAGGGACGTTGTGCGAAATAGGACAAGGCGGAGGGAGAAGAGTGAAGAAAAGGTTTACAATTGTCTAAACTGACTAACAGATGCAGAACTGCCAAGATTCTGTCTTCTGTCGTCGAAAATGATGTCGCATGCTACTCCCTACTTGCATTCACTTTGTCCGACAAAGTCACTTAAAGACCGCGCAAAAGCAACTTAATGGCGATACATACGATTCTCCTGATACCTTCAAATAACAGCGGTTGAATGGCTGAATCCCACAGTTCCTGCAGCTAAGTGAAACGAATTTTCTCCTATTGTGATGAACAGTGCTAAAGAGATTCTATTTCTTATATTTTGGTTGGAAACCAATGGTGACCCAGAATCTAGTAAATGGTATCCGACAGTCATTCCAAAGCAGTTATAGTGATGCCCAGTCAGGCAGTCTAAATGAGTTCAGGAGTCAAGTAGGATGCAAGTTGTCAATTCCATATCCTGCTGGCATAAAAAACTACAACAAATAATAGATTTGAATTTAACGCGGAGGAAACAAAGGCACTTCTAGTAAGGTCGTGACATTCCTTATCTTCATAGTAGGCGATACCTAAACACGCACCTAATGCTTGCAAAAACACACTCAAGGAGAAAGCACGAATGGCGTACTTTGTAATGCCCTACCTACTTCTCACCATGCTCCACGTTAAAAAGAAGTGTAGGAAGATGTTTGTAAACCATTAGTACTCAAAGATCCCAACAGCTACAACGCAACGAGGAAATTGTTTTATCGTCATAAACCAATAAGCTGATAATCCTCCCCGCAGCCTACAAAAATACAAGGAATGATGGAACATGGAACTGCAATTGGAGCATTAGCATGAACAAAGGCATGGGTTGCGTATAGTGCTCCAAGAGGCGTAATACCCTGCCCTAAAATTGGTTTCGGACACTGAGGGGCCTAGTCGGGCTTTTATCAATAGATGTATGCAGTTTACCAGGCCAACTGGAATTAGGAGCACGTTTAGGTTTATGTAGTCACTCTAAAGTATCCCTGAAAGAGTTGATTGATGCGTGCTAATCGCACTCGCCAACATAATGCTTCCTGCTAGAATGGTCATTTCGAAGACTTGTTATTTCAGCAAGAGGACTCATTCATTTTTACTCTAAATGGCTTTGAGGCTATTATAGCTTCTACATGATGTAGAGCAGGTGCTCTACAATTTGCGTATGAGCATCTGGAGAATAGGACTGCTAGTTATGTGAGCGAAAATGAAGCAAACACACAACAGTGAACCCTTTGAGGTCATCTTGAAGATCGCCTTGACCGTCAGCATCAAGAAGATCTCCAATAACTACTACCGCAAATGAGTTCTCAGGAATCGGGGAAAGTGGAGTGCTAATCACACAGCTTCTAGTATTCACTTGGCGTCCATACGGTTTTTTTCCACCTTTTGTAGCGGAAAGATTTTTAGGAGTCCGGGTGCTACTGATGAGTCGGAGATTAGGACTGCCTCTTGGTCGTCTTCCACGACTTTGCTTCGCATGGTAGGCAATCCAAGCGCATAATCATGACTCACTCATTGAGGCCATTTTAGGTGCCTCAAGGATGGCACCACGTAACCTCTCCTCTCATTTGTGTGCAAAAATATCGCCTAGAATAAGGTGCAAATTAATTAAAGGATGTAATGTTAAAATAGAAGCAGTTACGTCCAAGGCAGCAATGGATATTGAGGTCAGAGTGGGGTTGACGGTGTAAACCGAAGTCCGATGGGTCCAACTCTACGATTGTAGTGTGAAATGCGGCCTCGTTGATTGCAGTTGCAGTTCATGGGCAGTTGCAACTAATATTTCAAAGTATATTTTAGAGGTAAAAAGAGAGAGATAAGGCCTAAAAGAATGAGAACAAGTAGGAATAGGGGGAAGGTATAAGACATTAATTAAAATACCATGTGGCTGGATTTGTAGACATGCACACATACAAGAACGGTTAAGTGCATGCGAAAGTGAATGAAGGGAGGAATGAAGCTGTGGATAAATCGAAGGAACATTGTGTGGAGCAGCTGCAAGAGTATGGAAAAAGAGGTGCAAATGGAATCCAATGGAGAAGTAACCGAGCAAAACCCAATCGTCAGTTGGGCATGGTCTTGCAATTAATGGAACGGTGGACGGATTTCTCAATAGTTGTAAATAAAATAACAGATTGCCTAGCCGCTTTGTAATGCTATGGCTGCCGAGACCACTATGATCGCTCAATTAGCGCCACTTGTGAATGAGCTGCGATGGATATCCACTGAGATTCGAAAGTTGGTCTGCAGTATGGCTTCGAATCTCCAAACGCGCATTGTGCGATGGCGATAACTAAAGCATCTGCAGTCATTAAATACGTGGACAAAAAACTAGTCTAAAAAAACGTGAAAACGTTTTGAAGATCCACATTTAAGTGTTTGAATTGCTAGGCAGATGGATGCTATAAAATAGAAAATATGCAGAGGAAAATAGGGTCAAAAGAGGCACATTAATTATTAAATTGACGTATATTCACAATGCTTTCCATTTGCATACATTAAAGTGTACCGATTCCGCTCCTCACTTGTCAAGGCTGCGTGCGGTCGGCGATGCTTTTGCGCTCGCGCTCATTTGTCTTCTGATGAGGCCGCCGGATGCAGCATGAACAGAGAGCTCACTTCCACCACTGACGTCACTGCCTCTTCCTCGAGTGCTACCTTATTCAGTAAAGTAGTATATACGCAAAATAATCGGCAATCAGGTAGAGTGCGAAGGAATGTAACATAATGGGATAGAACCTAACTGTCCGAACAAGCACAAATATGTGGAGGGAAGTGTAGAAAATAAAGTGTAGCGAGGAAAACTAAAGTAGTGTACAGACGATTGAAGTGCATCAAAGTGTGCCAGCGATCCTGAGCGTTCCACTTCCGTCCCATGTTCTCCGTGTGCTAACTTAGACCGACGTAGCATAACCTCAGTGGAGCCCCGAACCCACAGGCACGGTCGTATTAGTGACCACTCAACTTGCAGCTTTCTTTGCTATCGGCATATTTTATCGCTTTTCATTTCCCCAAAACCACTAAAAAGTTCAGATTTTTAACATTTGTCTGGTATTATTCCAAGAATTTTATGCTTGAACCATTTGTTTTCGATTTACCCTGCCAAATTCACTAACTTTTTTCCGATGTATCCAAAACGTCGTCGCGTTTTGTATGTCAAAAATATTCAAAAGTTTTAGCCCTGCATGTAACATTCCGTTCCAAATCAGGTATTAGTTTGTCATGAACAATGCAACTCTAGCCTTAGAATGGCAGAGCTGTGCCAAAACCCACCAGTTAATGTGTCTAGTTCCAAACGCTTCTCTCACTGATGGTATTCAAAACGGTACTGCATTGTGTTAAGAAATTGATCAAATATTTATTGCCTGGATTTCCTTTGATGGTACTGTGAGCACTCTCATAATTGATTGTCGCACTTTTTGAGCAGTTTCTGGTCTCATTTTGTGCTACAGTGTCTAAAATGCCAATTTTGTACTGGGTAATCAAGCACTCTTTCCCCTTACCGTTCACTGCCTCAACGCCTCATTGAGTCGTTTTTAGCCTGTTTAGACAGGAATGGTACAGGTGTAACGATGTCAATATGCGTCAAAGTGGGCACACCACCTGCAGCATAAAGTGCTTAACCCTACCACTGCCTTGCTAGGAGCTCTACCTGGTCAAAACGGAGTGAGAAACACATCATTACCATGCAAATACGAGACTTTATTAAAAATAAAGATGCAACCAAATGTTAACGACCAAATATTGGTGCTACTGAGTTAGGAAAGAAACTCCGTGTGTGAGAGACAACTAGCAATACTGTCAGTAAATGTTGTAAGTTTATTATTCGATCAGCTGCAATGTTGTCGTAAGGCAAGTCCAACATACTTTCCTGCCGTGGCTTCGATAACATACTTGGTGAGTGGTCTTTTAGTGCCGACATTTCATTCAGATAAATATGCAAGGCTGAAAATGCAAACAAAATGCTGCTATTATTTTTGCTAATAGTTTTCCAATAAATGGTCGTATCCACGATATTGGAGGCAGCAGAAGAGGCGATACCTGCTTCTCCATGGAATGCACGTCCATTACAGCAAATCACAGCTGATGTGCATGCTCACTGCATCAAAACAAATCACGATGACACCCATTTTTAGGGTCAATTGAAGTGGTCGTATTGCATGGCATCAAAATGTACGCGCCTGCGTGATTCACTTCTAAGCGACGCGATAGTCAATGATGGTATCGAAAGTAATGAGAAAAGATGAAAGAAGCAGGGATTGGAAGCAATGGCTTGACTTCGAGTAGTTGGCTTCCCGTCCGCGTCAAAGAGCCACATTCGCTCATTAACATTCGAGCTGTTGGTGGAATGCGCACACGTGGAATGATTTGGCTTCGAATTTACCGACGCATGAGAGGAAATGATGATTGCTTACTCACACACAGTCTGGTCAAATTACTTGCGTAATGGACTCAATTATTAGTTCTACTATGTAAGAATCTAATTAGGATAAGTAGAAAACGTTGTGTCAGAAACCTTAAAGAAGGGCGTTTGTGACGCAAGTGATGTAGCCACTGGCTTGCGCCTGCATCAGACGGCGGGTTATAAAAGCAGCAGGAGATGGACAGGTGGATTCAATTTGTTGATCATGAGTTAACAGACAATGAAAGAAAGGCTGTGCAACTCAATTATATGTTTTGCAATTCTTTTACTTTGTTCACTAACAGAAGTGCTTGCAGTACAAACTGACATTTACGATCATATCGTTAATTATGTCACCAATACTTATCCACTTGTTACTCATGTGATTTACACCTTTACGAAGCAATGCGCTTCGTCTTTATGTTCCTATGCCTTCGTGGGGTTTGATGCACTGCTAACAAAGTAGCTATCATGAATTCCTCGTTAAACGCGATACAAATGCGCACGAGACCGATCTGAACGATGCAGCCGGCGAGTACACTTGTAAAACTTATACGTCAAGGAAAATGCCAGCTGCATTGACTAGTCACAATGAGGTGTGTTCGCACAAATCAACGACAGCCCAAATTAATTAACTGATTTATGGAATTCTATAAGATTAAAGGCGATTAGTAGAAAAATTGCAGCAATTATTTGAGCAAATAGCTGCTAATAGAAAGCTATTTGACTTTAAGATGCGCTAATGGCCGTTTAATAAGCTTCATTCCATTAGTCCAATGACATAATCGCTACAGCCACATTTTGGTGTTTGTGGCAAGTTTCGTGGAAACCCAATTTATTGTACGCCATATTTAAGTTTTCTGATAGTCGGTTGATGAAACCATGGAAAAGAGGTACAAACTGATGCGCAGTCAGGTTTCAAACGTCTTGGTTTCTACCTCAGACTCTTTTTTTCCTCTCCGTCTGCCTCCAACTCATGCAACAATCAGCATTGTGTTGACAGCCATTTGTTCAAATGAACGCTGCAATCGTGCCAACCATTCAATTTACATTTGACGCAGCATCTATGTAGATTAACCAAATTAAAAGACGCGGTTCATATCTCTACTACGGACAAATTGTGAGGGAGAGCGAAGAGTTATGCGAATGATTTGTAATGATAAGTTGTCAACCATAATGTTAATTATCTCAAGGACAGCTTGAGCTACCATGTCTCGCTAGCTGCCACTGACACCTGATGTTAGCTCTTGAGGCCTTCGAATCAGCATCAGAGTAATGATTACTTCCCTTGTAGACATGAGCAACCATTGACTCTCTACTAGGCAATGGTTTTAAGCAAAAGAATTAGCTTGCAATTGCTTGATGGAAGAATAGCCTTGGTCCAATCTCTGAGTTTCTTACTGTCACAGGCTGCTAATAGATTAACAAAGGACTGGATTAATCTTGAGTTTCCGAGTAGAAAACCTCAAGAGAGACAATGGAAATGGAAAGTAGCTTATGCAAAAGCGGTTTGCAATGCGTGCAGGATGGCACCGGATAGAGTTCTGGTTCATTGATTTGCAAGGATGGCAAAAACCTGTAAATGCACTCTTATATTTGCTATAATGGGATTCCATTTCCATTTTTGGGGTATGATTGCGAAGGTAAAGGCGAGTTGGGGCAGCTTCTCACTCTTCTTCAACCGGAACCCATGCACATGAGTTCCTCCTAGTGCTCGATTAATGTAAAAGCGCTAGAAATATGGTCGTGATGCACCCAAAATGGAGTCAACGCTTATGTAATTTAAACATTAAATGAGTTAGGCAGGCTCCTTTTTGCTCAAATAATGGGAGGAATCCTACATCTTATGGGCAGTGATGACTGCATTTTTACCATTATTGCACTTAAATCTATTCAAAAGAGCTGGATGGCATAGACATGCATTTTAGTTCATTGTCGTGCATGCACGCACTCATAAATATGATAAAGCGCATGATGGTCGCCCTCTGCCTAGTAGGTTATCCACGAAAATTGATAGTTTTTGCCGAGATAATTAAATCCGACTAAAATGCTAAATTGGGAAGACTTGCACCATCACCACCACAAATGCTATATGCACTAATGGGATATTAACAGGCAAACTTGTGCAAAGATGTGTCATGAATCACATGTTAATTTTAAAGAAAGTGGAAGCCGAAAATGCACTGAGACTATGAAGCGTGACGATAGTAAGCATCAGAAGAGATCAATTCAATACGATTCTGGACTGGAACCAAGTGAACAACCAGTAAGCTCTCGAGTCCGGTAATAGTTGAGTCTGAGAAGAGTTTCAGCAGAGATCTGCTCTCTAAGCTGAAAGCACATTCCAAACAGCCTCTAACCGAAATAGGCACCTCCTGTGCAACATGAAAGCGACGTTAAACAACCCAACCTCTTACCGAGCACGCGTGTTGCATACGCATGGAAGTAGGCGTCGGTTTATTTTCCAGCGGCGTGCGTGGTTGCATGGATTCATGGATTCGTTGCTTAAACTTTATAATTGCACGAAGTGATTAGCTTATTGGGCCACTTTTACAGCATCCGACACAATTTGAGCATTGGCTAAAATGCATACATCATGCCATGCTACCCTGCAAAAGCGTAAAAACAAACCACAATGTCAGCAGCAGCAGCAGCAGCAGCAGCAGCAGTCTTTTCGATAGACAGTTAAATGTTATTAAAGGAATTTGTGTTGTCTCTTCTATAAATGCATTCATTTAGGATTATCATCGGCGTAAGGTGGGCCTCGGAGCCTCAGCCAAAATGCTAAAGTGTGCTCACTCCAAATTACTGGGTGCTCACCTACTTCTATTTTAAGAGTAGATGTCATTTGATTCCAATTGTTTGTCCATTTCACTTCACTGTGCAAGCCAATGTTTGGTTCATTTTACTATAGATGAATGCACCAAAGCGTTCGCCACCTAATTTCGAGAATGCAGTTTACTTTAAGTATATTTTTTAAGAATCTGAATCATATGAAGACAAGAATGGATTGCAGTGGCAGGACCAGCCCCAATCGTCCCTGGAGAAATAAATGTAAAATATAAATGGTGAATTTTCCCCTCTGCCCAATGAGGAGGCAGTTAGTCGGTCAACACCGATGCATCTCGTCACAGCGAGTACGCGTTCGCATGCAAATCGCCATTCGTGGAGCGCACTCGCCTTCAAGTAGAGCTACTTGTTCATGCTTAGAATTAAAATCTGCTTTCCGCAACGCAGCTTCCTCCTTGTCATCTTCCCATATCGTTGTTACTTGGTCATCCACCTTGAGTTAGAAAAACTGAAACTTTTCTGCTTGAACGGAACACTCTAGGTCTTGTTTTCATTCACATTTGCCTAATGGCAGAAAGTGATTGCGACAATCGTGGGCAGTGGACTTTGCATAAATGCGATAGCACTGATGCCATCTAGACAAGCTATTGTCTAGTTTTTGATGCAGCATTGTAGTGTTTAGTCACCTATCAAAATATTTTTGTCTGTTTAGATCGCACTTACCTGACGTTGGCTTCAAGTTGGATCTCGGCTCTTTTAGAAGTAAGCAACCATAGAGTAAACTTTATGAGCAAACAAACACACACGGGCTGGTGAAAACGAAGGTACTTACTTGGTTAGTTTCACATCTGATAGCACACACAGCATTTCGTACAGAAATGGCGCAGTACACTACTGGCTGCAATTTGAGCTGTGGCATAACGCAATGAATTATAATCTTTAGGCAATTTCGTAGGTTGCCAAAAGTGTGGTAGACTTTCAAAATAATTATGGATTGTTCTGTCTAGAGTGTTCGTAGACACGCCTGCGTTTTCTTCAACAAGTTGGTAGGGAATTGATAAACTACTGCCGAAGTGCAGAGCCGACAGGAGCACTTCGTGCTTTGGGCGTTAATTTTAGCGTTAAAACAACACTGCTATAGCCGTCAACGAATATGCGGTTGTAAAGTATAAATGAAAAAATTTACTTCCCTTTTTTTAACGATTGTGAGATACGAAGACTATTCGGACTGCGTCACACGCCGGATAGCGCGACGAGTGAATTCGGCTCGTGCGGTATGCATTGTATTAGGCTCACTGTCTATCATTGTAGGTATAACTTAAAACATCTTTAATTTAAGCCTGAGCTTTGTTTGACAGGTAGGAAGTCTTCCAGTTCATGCATCCATTGCTCGACCATCAGCATGAAAAGAGAATGCCAAAATGCTAGCAGTACACACTGCTGTACCGCATTTGCAAACTCTGTTTAATTCTGAAACACATTTGGGAAAGTGTCATGTTTATTTTGCGCATATGTTTGAAGCAATGGATTCAAGAGGCTTAAAATCGTAGTGCATCAAAGAGCTTGGATAAGTCATTTACTCCGCCAGCATAAATGACATTGCACGGAGCCTTTAATACAGTTCCTTGTCTACCACTAAGCATGCTAAGAACCACCGTATACAATATAATACGGTTCAAGCACAGGGTTGGCTTATCGTGGCAACACCGTTATGTTCACCCTGCCAAGGTTCTAAGTAAGCTCAATGACAGGGACTGCATTTAAAAGCTCTTAAGTATTTGATTACCATGTGGCCAATCAGGAAGGCCCCAACTCTGGTTAATGCTGCTGAAAATGGAAGCATGAGATGAGGCTTTCTCTCTTATTGCTCCACATGGGGACTGATGTGAACACTCATTCACATACTTAAGCATATTGCATGAGGATGGATGCTCGAGGGTTGTAAAGCGACAACATTGACGTGAGCATTCACAGAATGGACCGTGGCATGCAAATATAGTTATGTTTGAACAGCGAAATGCAATTTCACACCCGTCACATGCAGCCGCCCTGATGCTAGATGGAACGCAATGGATTATCAGTTAAGAAATTTGCTTAAAGTGCATAATCAAATGATTGGGCATTCACTCAGGTTCCACAGGCTTCACTTCACTTCAGTAACCTTTGTAGACAGCGCATATGAGATTATAGGAAGGCAACAGTACAAAATGAGTGATTTAGCCCACAAAATGAGCATGCTGCATCTGCGCAGGTATGTACGACGTCATATGTAAGGACTTTAAAGGACAGACATCGGCTTTACCATTCGGCTTGTTGCCACCCATCATTGCCTCTTGTGACGACCAACGAAAGAGGTAAGTACCTGAAAGGCAACAAAGAAAACAGGAAGAATGCAATCTACCCATTAATGCTTAAAGTCTACAGAGGAGCTAATTCGCTGATAAGCGTATAAAGATCCAGATAAACTAACCTTTGATGAAGTTTAAATTAAAGCCAAGAATTTCTCCACCTGAAGCTAGTGAGTTTCACAGAGCTATTCGACACTCGTAGATCTTCCTCTATCACTCAATTAATCTCTAGATACCTCGCAGCTATCACGCCCAGGGTGTCTAGCCAGGCAGAATGCGCATAATTCTACCATTGTCGACTGACTGACTAAACTGCCGAATGAATCAGTTCAAACGCTTGACAAGCCTTCACTCTTTTAAAAATGTCTTCTCGATAATAAGCTGCATGCAATTTCATTGTGTCAAAGAAGGGGCCAAAGGAAACGCACAATGAGTTGATGCAAAGTTCTTTGTATAGTTTTTTCCTCCTCAAGAAAGGCTTTAATGTTTGGGCCGTTATAAATCTTCCTGACTGCTACCCTTAGCCTGCGTATGAGAACCGGACAAAATACACTGAAGTCGCCTCTTCTCACATCCTTCTCTGGTTCCACATCCTAGCAATGGATGATCGGGTTCCATTACGCATCGTTAAACCCTAACCAGACTCGCTTGAAAGGTGGCGAGTCTTGCTGAAAAGGAGAAAGAGAATCGAAAAAACAGAGAGTGCAGAAAAGACTGACCTGCTTTACTGTCATTACGAGGCGCAATTCAGACTACCGTGTGTTTCTATTAAGAATTACCGCAGCAAGATGTTACACTCATGACAAGCTTTCGAACCCTAACTACGAATAGATTTAGGGATCTTTTTATGATTATGGCAGTGGCGAACTCTAGCACTCGTCTTGTTTGCCATCACCAGATCAGTCAGTTCTTCTCTACTTAGGCAAATGGAATGATTCTACTGACAAGGTATTGAGTAAAAGTGCAATTCTGGTATTTATGGCAAACTGTTGCAAGAATGTTGTAAGGATTATTTCAAATGCTCTACCTAAACGTATTTACAGTTGAATGGGGTTACTGCCGATGCAAAAACTCTGCGCGGGCAGCTCTGTTCAGCCTATCAACACGAGTCTCGTCTAACATTTCTTCAGCCATTGCGTGACTCCACCCGATTCGAGTGTGGCAGAGGCGCTTCTGAAGGATGCCCTCAAATACCGCAAACCGCCCAGTCACAATTTCTTTGATGTTTCCCTCCACTTAGCCATGACGATTGTGACTGAGCTGTGAGTTGTACTAATCACATAATGCGAGCTTACTGGAAGGCTTTCGTCCAACCGGGATTTGCAACCGCTTCATGCTTTTTCCCATTCTCTGGTGGCCGCATACTCGGGGAATGATTTGCAGCACAGGCTCTAGTGTGAACAGGCTTGTAAGTGAGCACCGACGTGAGCAGAGGTGACAGCTCTATGCTGACGTGTGAGTGGCGCAAATGGAGTACTATGGAAGTGCCAAGTATTGATGCCTGACTGAAAATATTTTGATTTCCGTAAGACCTAAGTAGTAAGTCAGGAATGTCCTCTCCTCATCGTCTTTGCTATCAGGAAAATAATTTTGTAAAATCGCACAAGACCGCAATAGTTTTCCTTTGACACAAACTAGTGATTCTTGTATCGGTGGGGTAATGCCTAATGGAATTGGTGCTTCGTGGCTGAGGCAACAACGCCAATCAATGTGTCACCCGTAATGGCACAAAGAGGTGGCAGCCCTGTCTCTGGCTCCATTAAGCATAGCTGATATGACGCCACATGTGAATGTCACTGACGTGGATTGCAGACCAACAATTGGTACACAATTCCTGTGAGGGAGATTCTACTTTCCATCTACCTCTACTTTAATCTGATGCCGAGTGTAGCAAGCGTCACAATTCCTCGCCTTTGTACCCAAAACGCCCTTCACTGTGCCAATCCTCAACTGGTCCTCTGGTAAGTAGACAAGCAAGTGAAGGTATGAATGGGTAAGTAAGTCATTCTGATTGGACGCAATAAAGTTGGCTTTAAGTGACCACAAAATAATTCCGGTTTCGGATGGAATATGCAACCGCCGTACACTAACATTTTCTTAACCTCACCGAAATTGGATGCGTGGAACTCCTCCCAGGAATCCAGTCAGCAAAAATGGAACTGAGTTGGGTGGAAATAGGCTTGGAGAGCCGAAATTTGACTCTCAAGAACTTCCCATACAGCACTCGCTTAAATAAAACATGCGTTATTAGGGACGCACTGGTGATCGCCTGCTCTCATTAATTAAAAACCAAAAACTTTGTTTTGACCTTCATGGAGGGGCTTTAGTGCAATTGGTACTTCAAGGATGTGGTAAATGCTATTATTTGCCTTTAGCAGATCAACAACACAACCATTTCATCAACGGTAAGGCAGCGGAATGAACGCCTTGCGGGTATTACAGGAAGAGGAGAGGATTTGGTTGGGTGCGCCTGAATGAGTACGAGTGTCATGCATCAACAATGTGCATTATAAAGTCAATTCCGTTAACAAAATCACTCTAGATTGCACCATTCTGGCCAAAAGCAACGCATTGGTCCAAATCCTTTTTAAGGCATTAAATAGGAGTCACTGCATTGCCACAGTATTGCACAGCCCTTCTTGTCATTATTCTTTATGTGCTGCAACACGTTTAGTGCTTAACTCATGATCTTGGATAAGAAGACCGCCTTGATTTTTCACCGCATTAGCTGCCCTCTGGGCCACCAGGCTCTGCAGCGCATGTCGAGAGAATAGCTCTATCATAGTCTAGTGTCTTCATTCGTCGTCAAGACAGTCTCGGTCAATGATGGCCTTATCAAATGTGTAGAGTGCTAATGCCTGGCTGCACGATTGGTTAACGACCGTCTGCAGGCAGTAAACAGCAGCAACACAAAGCACCAGTTGAGGGCGGCCTTTGCCAACGCATTTAATTACACTGAATTAGGGCAAAGGATAGATACTCTAATTACTGTCATTGTCAGCTATGCCACGTCTCGCCTTTCACGTGCTTCTACTTCCCCAGCTTTTGATTACAATACATTTACCGAAATCATTTGCTTGTTGTTTTGAACGTAAGGTATGCCCATTCGTAGGCTCTAACAAGACGCATTAGCAGTTGAGTGTGGTGACTGCTTACGTAGGGCTCTGTTCAGCCAATTACATGCGCCTCGTGTGGTATCCATTCCTAACTTTGTCAGCCCTTAAGTGGCTCCACACGAGTTGGTTGTGACAAAGGCGCACTAGAAAAAAGGTGCCTCCAAATTGAGTTTTCTTTGACGTCTTCACCTGTTTACGTATGGCGCTCGTAATTGTGCACTGAACAGCGCCAATCACATAACGCGTGGTGCCACCGAGTCAATATTCACTGCGATGTGTTTTGTTTTTCTGGTATTGCTGCTACTTCAAATCATCATGACATTAGTTTTTGCTTGACAACGCCTAAGACGGTGTTGTAAAATCTATGGCACGCAGTTAGAAAGTACTGCATAACACTAGGGAACTACTTTCCTAATAGTTTCTACCAACATCATTGCTGCTGCATCAACAAAATGAGTTCCTACTCATTCTTATTTAAGGAAGGAAGAAAAGGTGGAGAAGAATAGACAGGCCTGATGGAATGTTGGAGCAATAAGCTTGCCTAAGGATCGGCAGAGGGATGCAAACTTCGTTGCGACTATCACACAAATTTTTAGGCTACCACTTGTCTCTTTGATGTCTCAGAGCATTTATGCCCTTTCTTTCAATCAGTCACCTGTACACTATAGCATCCAAAAATCCAAAGAGTCCCACAATCTTGCCTTTTCCCCAATATTCCACCACACCTGTGTTTAGCCACATAATTCTAGGTAATGAAATCGAGTAAAACAGAAGAGATTTGCTAACTTGTATACCATTCCAAAAATAAGTACTTTTAATGGTAGAGAGATGGATAAAATAGGGCTTTGCATGCCTATCAGCAAGGAAATCAAATCGCACCTTCCGGGCTTCATGAACGCTGACGCAACGGTGTGTTTACCTAAAAACTTACCTTCTCTTGCATCAGTCAAATGGGAAAGTGTACACATCTGCGCCCGTGGACAATCATATCTCCACAAGCAGCTAATTCGTCTGCATTAGGGTTTGATTAAAAGAAAGTGGCTTGAACTCAAACCACGGGTTACAGTGTAAGCAACTGGCCGCTTTAAACTAACACAGTTATTCGCTCTAATTAATACGTGTATGCACATTGTCTTTTGCAAAGTTTCGAACAAGATCTCCTCACGAATGTTTGGTAGCTATTCCAAAGTCGCGTAACGGATACACTGGTGGGTTACCGCCGGCCTAAGTTGTCACTATGACATTCTAATTTGTCAGTTGCCTTAGGTCCATCAAGTTGGGTGGCTCGCTCACAACCGCTGGTAGGAAGGGTGGCATGATGGTAAGACTAAGTGCTTTCGTATGGACATTGAAAGATGATGCTGGCATCACCCTCATTAGTTAGTTCGGCGTGACCTCCTATCTCTGCAACGCACTTCTGTTGTCAACGGTGACGAGCGAAGCTGGTGTACCATTTGGGACACTGTTGATTTGTGGCGTTATTTTGATTATGCACATTAGAGGCGTTAACATGAATGGCTGAAAAACCCATGTAAAAAGACAAATGCTTGTCAACAGTCAGAAAGCTAGCAAATTAAGTATTCGAAGGTGCTAGTTAATTTCTGTGTATAGCCACCCAATTTTGACAACATCTACTTCTTCTCTCCGGCCCTTCTTTGGGCCTGCACTCCACTTGGATTTATGTAAGCGTCATACTATTCAAAATTCTTTGACACAACTGCGGGTATTTTCCTAAATTTGGCCCACCTATGCGTTCATCTACTCTGACCGGCTTCAAGTGGCACTTCTTTCACTGATCGCTCAATCCCCCATCCACCTTGTGCTTATTCAATCCTCAATGAATCCAAGACTGATGTGTGTATTCATTGGATCCACCCATCCATGAATACGTTCCTGTTCTGTGTTTCTTCATAAAACAACAGAAGTTAAGTTGGAGAATGATGACCCGTTTCTCACCGCAGTGGCCACAATCACCACTTCAGCAGTTGCCTACCTCCTTCGTGCACTTTGAACAAATAAATTTCGTCCTAAATGCGGAGACCGGTGCTTCCTTATTGCCTCTTTATTGAAGTCAACCAAACAGTTCTCCGTTTTCTGAGGTACCATTGAATACTAGGCTGAAAAGTAAATGGATTCCTCGCCGAAGCTTGAGCTCTTGGTTGGTCAGCCTTTTTTGGGCACTTGTAATTATTAATAACCTGTCGGACCTTGCATCACTTGATTCGCTCTCATGATAGCACAGCTGTGTGGACCTGGAGGCCAAATCCGAGTAATTGTGTGTCATTGTCAACCTAAAATCAGGTATGCGCCTTAAATTAAGACTGGGGTGCTTCTTTGTTTTTGCATTGGTGCTTCTCTAACTCAGTAGCTATGAAGGAGCTCATGACCACCAAATGGGGTTCTACTCGAAGTGGTGAGAAGTTTGCAAGTGTTGCACATTTCCACCTCTTACTACCTGATCTACAATAAGAGAAAAAGTAGTTTGGTAGAGGTGCTTGACATATAGGTCCATATCATGCCTGCGTAGTAGAGTGCAGAACTGAATGCAACAAAGAAGGATGTGCAAGAACAGGAGGTTCGACTCCACACTGTGTATTTCACTCCAGCTTCTTTGAGGGATAAAGATCTGAGTCGAGAAGAAGGGTGGCTGCATCAGCGTATGCCTAGAGCAGTGACAAACAGTAATGTCAACACAACAGAACCGTTGAATTCATTACCCCTGGTCTCTCTGCAATACCATTTCTGAGGTGAGAGATATTTGTCCAATCATGTGTGAAGTACATACTCCTGATTTTCATTCGTGGAAAATGTGCCTTGAGGACAGCTTGCGCTGTCACCCTTACAGAGACTAAGCCGTGCAAAGGAACGAAAATTTCTTTCACTTACGACTGCATAAGGAGCTGATGGCTTGCGACTTCCAAACAGGGTCGATTGCATTGCTGCTCTTCTTCGGCCTCTGTACTCACACTCTCCCATGTCAAATGGTGCTCTCGTTTCCTTTATGCTCGGTGCCATTACCCAGCCATTGGCAACTCTTTAAAAATGTAGGCATTGCCGCCTGTATGCTTCGATTTAATTTCTTGTTCGAAGCATTGGCAGATAAATGCCACTACTGCTGATACGATAAAACCAAGTGTCTGACCCTGCTAAGCCGATTGACATGCGACTCGTCCAGTGCCTTGAGTGGCTCTACCTGATTTGGGTGTGACAGACACGACTTGGAATGCATGGTGCAGTAACTGTGGTGTAGGAATGCGTTCTATTAGCGCAACTCTCCAAACTACGCGCTAGTCACAGTGCGTGGTGGCAAGGAACCGAAGTAAATGACAAGCAAGTTAGCATGTACATGGACACGACTTTATCGCTAATTTTTGAGGCTGCTTTGGTTCTTACAAGCAATATCTTTTAATTCTAAAAGAACATCTTTTAAATGAATTTGTTCTTATCCAATCCATTGCATTCAAGAAGTCTGGAGCTTCCTATTGCAATCTTTAACGCCTGACAGTATGCCAGGGAGGTAGCAGTCATTGTAATGACGAGGCATAGTGGTTATTCAAATTAAAGCTGACTGAAGCAAGCCTTGATATCTCTTTAATATTGTCTAGTAACCAATCACGATCCTATGGTATCCTAATAACGCATTACAATTGAATTCTGGACAGTCACTTATTTGGATACAATTTTCTTGACTCTAGCTAACGGTACTTAACTCAATTACCGCCCACGAATGAAACTTACAGTCACAATGAGTAACGCAACTACGCAGCATAATATTTAGCCCCGAGACTCTGCTGTGCTACGACTTTCGCAATTTGCCTTTTTACCCAACCGATTTATGCTGAGGCAAGCAATGGCAGTGAGGCATCCGAATATTGTCAGTCGAGGGCCATTGTATGGAAGCTGCTACGCTCATATGTTTATGTTCCACAAACTCGTCAACTCACAAGTGTTTTTACACAGGATCCTCCATCGACCATCATTCCTTCAAGTGTGGCAGCCGGTAGCTAATGAGGGGAAGCTTGAAGCAGTGGCAAATACTGGTTGGATGATGGCATTGGAGTAGATAGCGCACATTACAAATAGTTTTAGCATCATCAGCTGCAGCTGATATGCAGGTTTGAAAAGATTGTGGGAATCATCATCGTCAGAATATACGCGTTAGCATTTGTGGATTCCACGAAAGCATGTCAACGGGTCCATCCATTGGCATCGACCTAGGAACAACGTTCTCGTGAGTTGGTGTTGTCCAGAACGGCAGGGTTGAAATCATTGTTAACGATCAGGGCAACCGCACAACGCCGAGTTGTGTTGATTTTACAGATCAGGAATGTCTCCTCGGTGAGGCTGCGAGGAGGCAGGCAGTTATGAACCCTACCAACATGGTATTCGACGTAAAGCGTCTGATTGGATGCTATTTAAGGTAATAAATTCTGGGGGAGTACCAAAGATCGAGGTGCAGCACTGTGGCACGACAAAGCATTTCATTGCTGAGCAGATCTCATCCATGGTACTGTCAAAGATGGAGAAGACAGCAGAGGCATACCTGGGCGAGTAGGTGACAGATGCTGTCATCGCAGTGCCGGCGTACTTTAATGTCAACCAGCATCAGGCCACGATCGATGCTGGAGAACTGGTAGGTTTAAATGTGCTACGCCTCATCAATGAGCCGACTGCAGCTGCCATCGCCTACGGTATGAATAAGAGTATCACCAGGCAGCGCAATGTGCTTATCTTAGATTGGGGCGGCGGCACCTTCGACGTCTCCATCATGTCCATACAGAATGAAAAAATTGAGGTGAAGGCGGTTGGCGACGACATACACGTGGGTGACGACATTACTTCCCTATTGGTAGACCACTTCGTGAAGACATTCAAGAGGGACCACGAAGGAACAGACTTGACAATCAAAAAAAAGGTATCAACCGATTGAGAAAGGAGCGTGAGGAGGCAAAGAGGGTGTTGAGCTCGGCTGAGAATGCGAACATTGAAGTAGTATTGTTGTTCAATGGCATTGATTTAATTGCAAATCTCACAAGGGCCATATTTGAGCAATTGTGCTCAGACCTCTTCAAAAGAACGATGGATGCAGTAAAGACTGCGATGAGTGATGCAATGATAAAGAAGGCTGACATCAGCGAGATTGTGCTGGTGGGTGGATCAACGCGTATTCCAAAGGTAGAGGAGGTGCTGCGGGACTTCTTTGATGGCAAAGAGGTGAGGAGATCCATCAGTGCAGACGAGGCAGTGGCTACGGTGCGGCTATTTTGGTGGCAAATTTGACCGGTGATGTGTCAACAGTGCCAAAGGGTTTGGTTTTGCCGAAAGTGGTCACATTCTCTTTGGGTATTGATGAACATGGTGATATTATGGCGGCGGTGATAGAGCGTAACACGCCAGTTCCAGCTAAGGCGAAGAGAACATTAATTAAACCTATCGACAACGCACCTGATATGCTGGTTCGCGTGCGTGAGGGCGAGTGTGTGAAGACGTGTGCCAACCACTTGTTGCGTGAGTTTTGGTTGACTAATCTCTCACCAGTACCGCGTGGTGAATGTGAAGTGAATATGACCTTCAAAATTGGCGAAAATGGCATCCTTCATGTGTCGGCAGTAGAAAAGTCGACAGGAATGCAAAATAGTATCATGACCACCAACTACAGGGATTGTATGTCTCAGAGGGAGATAGGGCAGAAATTTTTAAGGAGGAGGATGAGGAGGAGAAGATTAGATCGACAGCGAAGCGTGAGTTGGTGGACTACGTCTACAGCATAAGAAGGAAATTGGAGAAAGAGGAGATGAAGAAGGAGACATAGGAGGAGAATCAAGACGCGATATTAGCGCGGTGTGAAGTGACGATCAGGTAGACGGACACCGAAGAAGAGGCCATAAAGGACAACTACGAAGAAATGCGCAAACGGTTAGAGAGCATGTGCAGTCTTTTGATGAAACCGAAGTAGTGCGGTTCGTGAACAAGGAGGTGGGAAACGTGAACTGAGATAGGTACCAAAAGCGACTTGAACGGCATCCAACTGTGAGTTAATGCAATTCCTCACCTATTGTGTCTTTCTTAGCCCACAATCAACGAATTTGTGTGTATATTAAATGTACGCGTACAATACGATTAATTCGACTTGACCTGTAGATTTCCCTTGTCTTCTTTTGTTGCTCTCATGTGTGCGTTGCAGAGTCTGTATTCACCTCTTCTACTTTATTGGACCTCACTGACAAAGAAGGGAACACGGATATGACAGACGTTAGGAGGGACGCGTTTATTATAAAAATCGCACAATACCTGCACGTGTAGGTGAATGAACGAAGGAGAATATAAATGTTCCAGGGAATATGGACAGTTGCCAATTAACCGGGGAATACTTCAGGCCAAATCCTTATTCCTTACCTCTGGATTCGTAGTACATTAGCAAACACCTGGTCTAGCTGGCGTGAGAGGCTGCGGACTTATCTCGATGGCCTGTCGTAGAGGGCCACTTGCAGTCTGTGAAGTTACAAATGCGATTCACAATCAAATTATTTAGCTACTACTCATCAAAACAGACGTTTTTGAAGTGCAGACTTACTGCGGTCCCTTTAACAGATGATTGGAATCCCGTACTAGTTATTGTTTGGTGGTGGCGAAGTCATAAATCAGTGTCTACCACTGCAAAAAAGGCATACCTGAGGAGTGGGCAAACTATTTCATTTTACCAGAGTTTTACTTGTAATGAATAGGTAATTTGTGGACAATAGTAATCAAGAAGTTTTGGATCTTTATAAAAGTCGCCCAAGATTTCTTTGAGGCTATATCACTTTTTCATAAGAATAGTCTCAGAAGTAACTTGGAACCCCAAGTGTAAGTAGAATATTCCGCCATGGCGCAGCATGTTGGAAAGGCGTCATTTTAATGTGGAAGCGATAATTAGTGTCGGTGCCATTCATGGTGGTAGTAGTAGGGAGTAGAGCTTTAACTTTGCAAGAAAAGGAAAGAAAAAAGGCAAAGTCGCGTAGGAATTGCTGGCTGTAGATCCAGCAAGGTTTCAGCGAGGTGATGAAGGAAGCAGGAAGCATTTTCGGAACAACATCTCTGCAGAATTAGCTAGAAAGTTGGGTGGCACTCTCAACAATGCTTAATCAGTGGAAAAATGAAACGCTCTTCGAACGATTAGCAGGAGCAAGGTTTCACACGTCGAGGCGCTTTAAATTGCCACTGCTTAAGCTGTGTCGGTCACAGCGCGAAACATTTTCAGTGCTTCATGATTGTAAAATGACCTGCGATGGTGCCTAAACAGTGAACAGAGGCAGTAGAAAAAGCTAAGTAGGCACTTGGAGTTAAACGACAGCACCATGTAACAGGATGCGTCAGTAGGTGGTTAGACCATGACCCAAAATGGCTGATTATGCATCAGTGATAAAAGACGTTCCCGAACTTTTAAACTCAGGCTGACTGTGGTCAAAGGGGAACTGGTAGCAAAGTAGAGGAAAAGAGCTTCGGGCTGCACTTATTTGTTTCCTATTCCACTATTTTTGCAGTACAGCTTATTGCGCTCAATTTTACCAAAACCAATGCGATACCCTGGAAAATGCTGATAAAAAAGACGCCAAATACGCAGCTCTGTTTAGCTACTCGACACACGACGTGTCTAGCATGGTAAAGACTTGCATGTTTTCCACCTCATTTGGGTTGGTTGTGCAGATCCGACACATGAAAGTTGTGCACCGATCGTCGGTGTACAAGTTACGTCAGTGACGGCAACGGAAATGAATAAGACAATACCTAGTAGACAGGACATTCCCATCTCAAACAGACAGGGCATTATCAATCAGAAGTCACTGCGCTGACGACCCTACAGCGCTTCGTTTGTGCCCTTCCGCACATCTATATGGAGCTGTCACCTCTGCTTACATCAGTCATCGCATACAAGCCTGTTCACACAGGAGTTAGCGTGGTGCTTCATTCCCTCGTACGCTAACGATTGAGAAGAAGCATGAAGCTGTGACAAATCGTGATTGGATGAAAGGCTTCTAATAAGCACGACTCGTGACGATGCAGGCGTAGACTAAAGAAGCTGTGATATGGAGGCTTGTGATAATGAAAGCGTTCTCACACTACAATTACTGCACGTCATTTTTAAAGGCGCCTTTGTCACATCAAATCGGATGGAGCCACCTGAGGGTGGATGAAAGGTAGGAGTTAGCACCGGAGGAGCTGCACGTCGATTGGCTAAATAGAGTCGCTCACATGGAATCCTTGCGTCAGCAGTCACCACATCCAGCCGCAAATGCGTTTGAGGAGATCACACACAATATTCCATACAATATTCAGAAAGGCATGCAATATGTAACCCAATCGTGCCTCTACTAAATATCTTGTCAATAGTATTATTGCTCCTACCTAACTGGAGAAAAACTGGCTGATCTAGTGATGGCAAATGAAGTGAGTGCTGGAGTTCTTATCTCCAGCAGCACCAATCACCTGACTAAGACCGCATTCCTCATGTTCGCAGCCAGCATTTGGATGTTGGTGTTAGCAGGTGGAAGTTCCTCTCCGCATTTGAGACTGCTGTCAGCCAATGTAACCACTGCAATGCTGATGGTGAGTTCCTTCCCCACCCCCTACCTTCCTATCCATAGCCCCATGCAGTTATTTCTAAACCCGTAATTGCATTCGCCTCCATATTGGTACCCTTTATTACATTCTATCTTCGTGCATTTCTGTATGCCTATTCGCCCTCCGATTTGTCACACAACCATGACTATTCTTGTTTTGAGGATCCAGTCATTTACTCTGCTATCCTTTCTCGATACTATTTAGCCATTATAGGGCTGCTCATTTGTTTATTGTCGTATTTTGGTTAGCTTTGGAAGTGTTCCTTTCTGGACATAGCTTTTTACTAATTACGAAAAATCCAATCCGCCTTGAAGTTATTTACTCCTCAATGGGTCCAGAATCGATACGACATTCATCAGACCCACCAATTCAACAGTGCGTTTCTGATATAGGTCTTTCCATTAAATTCAATGATAAGATAGTAGAGCAACAGATCTTTTTGTAACATATATACCTCTTTAATTATTTACCAACCACTTATCGCCTTCTTAGGCTTTGTAAATGATGGATTCAACCATCATCACAATGATCGGTGTAAGATGAGGCTTCATGAATGGAGTCACTGTACCCGTTCGGAGTTAGAATTCCAATGCTTGGCATAATTGTGACAATCTACTGCAGAAAATCGCTTGTAGCAGCGGTTGGTAGCTTGAATTAGGCCATACACTGACAGTAGACCAGGTCAGCCCTTTTTGCACTCTTTTTAGTATACTAATCATTTTCTCTCTCTTGACAAGACCCATCATCTGTAAAGTTGGTGTATTAAGGCATATCCACGTAGAGCGGATCCTGTCATCCATCACGAGGACGTGAGACTAAGGAAGCAAATGGGTGGCGATAACTTTGGTGTGGCCTACCTGGGTCTCAAACGCCACATGGAGGCGGCAGTGAAAAAGGTTTTTAAAATTCAGAACTACGAAGCCTTCCTTTACGTGGGAAGCATAATGCAAAGGCCATCATTAACGCGCCGTGCGTATTTAGCCTCTGCTTTTATTCACTTTACGCTAGGAGTCTTTAGTGCTGCCGATTTCTCAGCCAATGGAGCTCTCCCAGACTGTCTAAGGTTTGCTGAGGAACACTAACTAGAAAATGCCAAGCTCATTTGAGCTGCCACTTGGGTTGATGCTCACTATCCCTTCCTTCCATTTCTTTCTCTTGAAATGCAGGCCATCCTTCACGGCAGAGCATATGGCAAGGTACACCAAAGACTAAAAGGGTAGGACACCTGGCTGCATAAGTTTCACCTTTCTGCCTTACTCGCAACTTATTTACGTATTATTATCCTGAGAAGAGAAGCAGAATGTCAATTAATTGCTGAGATAAACCATTCTATTTAAGTTATTCGGTGAGCATGCTTCTTACACAATCCAAATCACTTAAATTGACTCTGACTCATCCTGGCTTGCTTAGTAATTTTGATTTTGAGGCACGTTACATGTACATATATCCATGGCAGAGCCAAGACCAATGCCTCAGGCGGACGAGAGTGCACAAGTGGTACATGGTTCCAAATCCGCCTTTTAGACCAGCTTCCACGTGGCGGTGAAGAGATGTTGGCAAAGCGGTGTGTTGTTGAAAGCGCCATGGAAGAAGGAGAGCTGTCTGAGAAAGCAAAGGTGTTGGATGGAAATTTGCTATGCTCTTCGTGATTCTATTTACAGATATTGAGGCTGCAAAGAAGACAACTGTGATTTACATAAAACCTACCATCTTTATCAATCGCAGGTGATTCGCGTGTGGTATATCAAGCTTACGGGGTCGATTATTAGAAGTTGGCATTTCCGACTGATTCGATCTAGTAGGTGTTTGAGTGATCGAGACCGCACTACGCAGAAGAGCATGCACAAGGAGTCTCAGTGAGTCCCTAATTGGTAGACAGCTAGCCAGGGAAGAAAGTCCAATTGTAAGCCACTGTGGCTGAGAGGTTTCAAAGGCGCGAAATGGCGTGCAATGGTACCGATCTGTAAAGTGTTTAAAAAGGTATCGTTAACTATTATCTATTTAAGTTTTAGATCATGTGTGCATTCTAATCGCCTTTAGAAACTTTGTAAGCGCCCTGGCATTGCCGAACCATTTAATTATTTGTGTTTCTGTTCGGGTGGGGGCCGATCCATATTTGCAAACGCATTAGTCTCCAAGCATCAAACATTTTATTTAATAAGATAAAGTGACTTTTGCCATGATTGCCATCGATTTTTGAAATTAACGGTCGTTGTCGCTTAAAATGGACAAATGCCTCGTTGCATCACATACATGTGGCATGGGTCGTTTGTTAGGCAAGTACGATCGGCCATGCTGGTTCTTGCCACAGAGGCATTAATTGAAATCAGCATAAGCATAAAAGGTGTAATTAATTCATTGTGCTGACGAATTTTGCCTGAACCCAGCCTGAGGTGTAGCGGCTGTGCAATAGTTGCTGGGAGGCACAGCGAGATCACTTGATTCCCTGCAAATTGTGTTTCCGCTTTAACAGCATGACCAAAAGACAAAACAAGTGAGAACTTAGCTCTTCTGCGTCATAAAGAAGCCTATTATGAGCTTTACAGAGGCTCTGTAGAAAGGGTGGATAAAAAAAATGGAGCTGAATGGGAAGGAGTTTTACACAAAGCATGTATAACGTTTCACTTAAGTGCTCCTGCTAGGTAAGTGAGGTAGTATGCGAATTAGGGGACACTACTAAGCAAACTGATAGGATCCTAGTCCTCAAAGCAGGAAATTTAGTCTACGCTGTAAAGTTCTTTAAAATTATAGGGCCTGAAGTATTCAATAGTCACATGAAGGCCTCCCTCTAAGTGGGAGGAGCGGGACATCCCGATTATGTCCTCTAAGCATCCCTGTCACCGCCCATTTTACAGCCGTTTATCAATTTGTATATAAGCGACTACAGTCAACTCTTTAGTTTCTTAGTTAGTCCATTTCGATCAAAGTGCCAAGTCAAAAACCGGTATGTGCTTAGAGGAAGCACGCTACTCCAGTGGAATGCCACAAGTGGCGGTGTTCTTCGTAGGGATTAAAACTGGATTTCCGCTTTTTTGTCAAGTCCTTATATATTTGTTTTAACTGCAATCAATTATTAGTATTTACCTTACCGAAATCAAATGTTATATCTACATTTCACTACTTGAACTCTCACGTCACACATATGTGACACGCAAAATATACCAATTTATGATAGCTGGCATTGATGTTGCAGCGTAATACCGCTGCCAGTGAATGCAGTTCTTAAGCTGCTGGTGGCGAGATATTTCTCTACCTTTTGCCTTGTTTGCCATAACTCCACGTATTTATTTGCAAACTCATACCTTATCCATTACAACGTTGTTTCCTTTATTCCACTCCATGTTCATGCATTTCTGCATGTCTTCCTACCTTCCAATTCATCATATATCTATGGTTCTTCTTGTACTGGGGATACAGTTATTTACCCTACGATCCATTCTTCTTATCATATAAACTTTTTGGACAGATCACCTACTCATTTGCGTGTTTTGAAGAGCTTTAAAATAAAAGTCTTTTTAGACGCAATTTTTACTGATTACTAAACGCTTAATCCACATTGAAGCCATATACTCTTTAATGGGTTCAGGATAGCTACGAACATTCATCGAACCCATTGACCCACTAATTCGTTCCCGATGAAGGTCTTTCCACAGCATGCAATTTTGGAGCGGTAGAGTGATCACTCATTTTGGTAAGATAATGGTCTCTTCAATTACTTTACCAGTCAAATATCTCCTTGAATTTTGAAAATGACAGTATAAATCCTCATTAAGATGGGCAGTACAGGATGGAGATTTGCCACCGCCAAGTTCCTAAAAGAAGTTGCTAAAATTCTTGGAATTTATTATTCTAAAGTCTGGCATGAAGTTAACATTTTACTGCGGTAAACTCCTAAAAGCGACACCCGATAGCCTAGATTCTGCCTTTTATTTATCGAGTCTCTTTCTCTGCAAGACCTATCATAAGCGAGGTGGGCCTGGTTAAGGCGTGTCCATGTATAATGGATTCTGTCCGGATGTGAGGCTAGAGAAGGAAGTGGGAAGGGAAAAATTTAGCGTATTCCATCCGGGTCTCATGCGCAGGAGGAGAATAGCAGTAAAGAACGTTAAGCATTAAAGACTACCTAAAAATGGGAAGACTGATGCAAAGACTTTCGCATCAGCGCATCGTGCGTTCTCTTTGTCCTTTGTTTTAATACACTGGAATTGCATGAAACTTGCCACCGTGAAGAGATTCTTGCAAAAGGCGAAGACTTGTCGACAGTGTAAACGCATTCCTTCGGTACATTAGTCAGCTAATCAACGATGATGAATGCATGCGCATTGCGTTTGGCTGGACGCCCTGGTCGTGATGGCTACGATGCATCTGGAGATTGGGAGAGTAGGGCAAGGAGATTAACGAGTGTTGAACTTGATAGTAGACGTGAATGGCTCCATGAGCTTGCTTACTTCAGGTGGAAAAAATTCGTGGCCGTAATCTAGACCTTACAAAAGGGTAGTTCAATTGGGTCTGTACATGCCTGTCGGAATCACGGCCTCTCCGCCGACATTACGCATAGATTGATGAATTGCCTTCTTCCTGCCATCTTTATTGCCTTTTCTTATGCTTACCCTTTTCGTTGGTCGGCAATGGAGGCGACAATAGATGGCTACCAGCCAAACGTTAAAGCTGATGTCTTGCCCTTTGGAGTCTCAATTTTTGAGGCTCCAACGTACTTTGGAACGCCACATAGGGAACTGTTTCTTTATAAAATTTTGGGGTGTCTGGTAGCAATGGCGATTTATGTTTGCTCATCCTCCATGAATTTCTTTACTTCCTCATTTTAAATTCTTTTTATTTTGCCCCCCTTTTAATCGCACGCTTATCGAATTGCAGAATTTCCTTTCCGAGGGCAAAGTTCCCCCCTTGCCGCAATACCACGGCTATGCATGTGAGGCAGAAGTTTATTACATTACGTAATCCTGCCATTACGCACAGACAGAACGGCGACCGCAATTCAAAGGACTCCGGCAAGATATCGTGGAGTGCATCCTTGGCAAAAATGTTCCTCGTTACTTTGGATAAGACTAAATTACCTACACAAAATCCACCTTGTTGCTGTCCCACTCTTATGCTTCGTTTTCAATGAATTTTGTTGGAATGATGTAAGTTATAGGATTGCGAACAAGTGTATTGGTGCGCTATCTTTGAGATCTGTCTTGCGGTTGACTCAATTTAGCTGTTCCCGCCTCTACCTTCGGCCGCTGCTGCTTGCTATTTTTCAGTAGGGACACAAAACCAACACTTGAGTGGACAAGCAAATGCGTCTGCAATGTGCCTGCTTGCATAATACGAACAGAGCAAAGCATATTTTCGTTCCTTTAGCACCATTTTTGTTTTAAAAGGACCATATTTTCTAGTTCCATTCCAAGTAGATAGTTTCGATTTCGCATCGCAGAATGTTTCGCGTCTTCTTATTTCTGAAATTTTTAAATTTATTGAATTTGACGTTTTTATTTGGCTTTTTCTTGCTTAGTAATTTTGATGTAGAGACACTTTACGTGTGTTCATATCCATAGCATTGCCATGACTGATGCACAAAGTGGACGCGGGCGCTTGGGTAGCACATGCACTGATCATAGATTCAGATCCGATTCGCAGATTAGCCTCAATATATCAAAGAAGAGATGTTAGGAAAAAATGCGCTGTTGAATGCATGGTGGAGGAAGAAGGGATGCCTAAGAAGGCGAAAGTATTGAGTGGAACATCCCTATGCTCTTTGTATCGCCGTCTGCAGGTGGTAAGGCTAGAGAGAGGGCGACTGTGATCTACATCAGGCGACCATCTCTATCAACTACGGTTAATGCCTACGTAATCGTTCATGCTGTACACGCTTAACGATTGGAATTAGGTGCCAAGGCTTGCTTCTAATTGGACATGTGTTTGCGTGGTCGGGATCCTGCTACCGCCTAACCAGATGTCCATTTCACCACGCAGAGGAGTGTGCAAGAGGAGTCTCAGTGAGTCCCTGAGTGGTTGGCAGCCACCCAGAGGAGACAGTTTAATTGTAAATCTAGATGACTGAGAGGTCCGAGCGGCGCCAAACTGCATAATGTGGTTGTCTTTGCCTTTCATGTGGTTACCAGTGATGTGTACTATTCACGAAGGTATGCACAAGGGTATCGATCTATAAAATTTTTAAAAATAGCACTATCAATGAATGTTTTGTTCGAGTTTTTAGGTTGCAAAGGCATTTTAAGAAACTTTAGATGCTTCGCATGCGCCCTCGTACTGCTGATCTACTTAGTTATTTGTATTTTTTCGCGGTCAAAGCGTCGGCATCAGCAAAAGCATTAGCTTCTAGGCAGCAAATATTATTATTAGCCTCAAAGTAATGCACAACCATTGCCATGATTGCTCTGGTCTATTTTTCAATTATCGGTTGCTGTTGCTGCCTAAAATGGGCAATTACTTAATTGCGTCACCTATGTGTGACACGAGTCATTTATTAGGCATAAATGGTCAGCTGTTCTGCCTCATGTCATGGATATATTAAGTAAAATTATCATTAGCGAACAAAGAATTGATTGGTTTATTGGACTGACAGCAGTGCAGCGGCTGCGAGGTGGTCGCTTGGAGACACGGCTTCGTTGTTGAGGGCGAAAACATTTACTCTCCTGTAGATTGTAATTTTGTCTTGGTTAAACGACTAGAAGTCCAGACCCGTTGACACTCATCTACTCTGTGCTTCAAAGGAGCTGGTCATGAACTTTACGGCGGCTCTACAGAGAGGGTAAAATGTGACTAAATGAAAGGTCGCACTGCCGTCTACTTTCCGCCTCCCCACATCTTTGGCTAAATAAAAACAAGGTGAACACAATGCATGTATAATAGATAATCTTAGTACTTTTGCTGTGCCTCCACGTGCAACAAAAGCAGAAGGCGTGATTAAATGGCCACATGGGTATAGGAGTATGCGAATCAAGAATCGCAATTGGGACGAACTGATAAAATCCCAGCCTTAAAGTAAAAAATTAGTCTGCGCTATATAGTTCTCACCAATTTTTAAGGCTCGAATTATTTAATTAGACTCACTAAGGTTTTACGCAATGCGGGAGGGACGGGACATCATGAGTGCGTCCTCCAAACGGAACTATCGCAGCCGATCAAACGATCCCATTCAGCCTCCACATTCGACACAAACCCGGGTGTAATCGTCAAAATGGCTTACCTTTTAGTCTCTTACATAGTTTTGTGCGATCAAAATGTCGAATTAATAACGAGTTAGTGGTAGAGGAAGTGGACGATTCCATTGAGGTATGCCAGACATCTAGGGAGCCGGTAGGATCCCACAGCGTGGTGGCGCTCTTCGTAAAGAAGAAGACTGAATTTCCCACTTTCTATGCCAAGTTTTAATAAATTTGCCTTGAATGAAACCCATAATTAGCGTGTACTCCACCAGCATCACATGTTATGTGCTGATTGCTCACTCCAGCTTGCACGTCACACATTTGTGTTGTGGAGGATTTATTAGCTTGTCATAAATGGCAGTGATGCTGCAATGCTCATGAGCGTTATCGAAAGCTATGGGCCTTCTGTCTATTAATTGATGTATCATGAGAAGGGTCATGGCAATGGTCATGACCCCACGCGGATGAATGGCATGCCACGCTATGAACATGCCAATCTCTCCCACTTCAGTGTACAGTGTAAATCAACCCGTTCTACAATCAATGCTCCTGAGCATGCTAAATTAAAATCAAATGGTAATGAGAGTGGATACAATGCATCGTCTTTAATCTGCCTTGGAGATCGCACTGAGAATAGATGGCTACCCTTGGCCAAACCCACTTCGAGGAGAGTGTGTGCGCTGACGTCAGTCCCCATTTTGCCATGGGTAACCGGCATGAATGTATCCTATGAAATCCATGGCACACAACCGATGTCGTTGTTTGAATCGAAATGGAAGTTAGGATTTGAAGGGGAGCTTGATTCTATTGAATTAACCTCTACCACGTTGGTTGAAAGTGAGATGTGAGGCAACTTCTGGCCTTTACTTGAAACACATGGAGTGTGCAATCAAGTGCTACGGAGTTACGCCCTGCCATCTCATTACATGTGACTGCTCCAGTGTTTTCTGTACGGCCAAATGACTCTTAGTGCGATCGCACGATCAACAAATGCATTAACTAGTCGTTCTATCTTGCAGTATTGAAGCATCGAATTATTTCCAGGCTGTGCGTTTATGCGTGAGCAAGGGTGGAACAATACGAAGGGTCTGGATCCGTGCAAGCTTGGTATCCGTTAATCATTCGAAAATAACTACGTTGTTTCACAGCATTAGTGCTGCCGAAGCAAGAGTTGATGGTAATTACATATGGTCACAATGTCAATCTTTTCGTCGGGTCTAGCACGTAGACGCTATTTAGCACATATGCCTGGCCGTCTTTATGGATTATGCTGAGTTTCAAAAAAGGTCTGGAGAATGAAATTGGCATATGGATAAAGCGGCAAACTTCTAGATGCATACAAGTTTATACTGCGATGACCAAACTATCCGAAATTGAGATGCGAGGTAGTGCATAAGGAGCCTATATCGAGGTATGTAAGGTCAGCTGGTTGCGATGAAAATATTACGATGCATATCTCTCCTACATGTTGGATTAACATTTTTCGAATTCCCTGCAGCATTTTAAGGACATATGCTCAGCCTTTTATTTCCATTTGTGACTTACTTTCATTACATTACTAAAACAATTTTAGATAACAGGCGTTTCCACAAAATGGTGCGGTTAAAGGGTGAATGTGTTGGTCATTGGGTCAACGATCAGAGGAAGGAGTGGCGTGGATGTGCTAGCTACGCGTTGCTGGTGTTGTGCCCATTGGCCATGTGGTGCAGTGCAATATGTTGGGGAAGGCAGTTCGCCTGAGAGAAAACGCGGATGTATCGGATAGCAAAGAGGCAGGCAGTGGCCGAGGGAAGGGCCCGAGGCCTTGCCACTGCGAGCTGCTCAACGCATTGGCCGATGTGCTTAAGCACCTTCACGGGCTCACCTCTACTTCTACTAATGTGAGCAACGCAGTGTCCTAGAAACATACAATTCTGTTTATTTACAGTAAATGTATGTAGGATTTGACTGGCGATAGGTTACTGAGAGAAGTCAATGTCGAGCTAGAAGTTGAAGCTTGCTTGAAAAAGTGTTATTGAACGCCGGGTTACGCGGTAGCAACAAATGGGAAAATTTCAGTGATGAAATGGGTAGACTCCTTAGGTCTAATTCCGTCTGTCTACCTTCAGCCCTGCACAACTTCAACCCTAGTTTCTACGACCTTGTTGCGTTAATAAGGCACTCCAGCGAGGCATGTTGAGACTTACTACTCTCAAGCTGGAGAATCCGAGCATTTACTTGATTTGGTGGCAGCGGATCCTCTGTCTCGGGCGCCAACACCGCTTACGGAATCTCATATGTCCGCGGCTGTTTTTGTTTGTGCAATGGAAAGTAGGATGAAAGACGACTAACACGAGGACTGAATTTGTTGACACGCTAAAGGTATGAAATGTCTTCGTTTTGCCCCAACACAAAAAATGGTTTCTATAATGTGGTATAGAACTATTGGGTGCTAATGATTGAATTTAACAGATGCTTTAAAATGCTTTTTAAGGATTCGCGCGATCAGCACAACTTCTCTGCAAAAATGAGTACAACAGTAGGAATGTTGTGTAGATATTTCCATTGCTTGCTTGGCTACCTTAAAGAAAATTGGGATGAGATTCGTCTGTGCAGCAAGGTACAGTGAATGTTAGAGAATAATTCGCCGTTGTCTGAGTGAATTTTCCTTGAGGAGATGAAATGAAGCCACCATTTCCCCTTGTTAACAGATTTTAAGTAGTAGTCGACAAGTCCAATGGTATTACTGAGCCAAATGGGCGTTGAAGTGAATGCAGCTGATCTTGTAACGTATTGGTTGGGAGTCCAAGAAATCAACACACAAAGCAGTCATGTGTGCGGCTAATTCGTTGGATACTGCGATTTTGTCGCGTGTCGGTAAAGTCGTAAAGGTAGGCATTTCGGTGTGGATAAAGAAGTGCAGCAAATTAGGTAAAGTTAGCAATGCATACCCGGTGCTAGAATCAGCGACCTTAAATACGGGATATCATCCAGCTTGCCACACTTTATTTTGCTTGCTCATCCCACTATGACTCACATGAAAGAGGAATGTTGATGGATTGTGAAGCATCAACGCATTTACTCTCTCCGTCATCACCA
>JADWOT020000001.1:7699761-7731685 GCA_036345935.2 Taenia hydatigena | reverse complement strand
CAAGCTGCTGGCATGGCCTAGAGGCTAGCCTTTGCAGCTAGGGCAATATGGCTACCTCTCTGTGGCCCTGACCGAAACCGGTAGTTCAAACAAACAAAATATTACACATGTTTCCTTAACCGCATCTTTTAGGCCAGTGGCAGTAACACAGGGCATATCTCCCAGCGCCGGCAATGACCGTCGAGCAACTTGCTATCAAAACGCCATTAATCCACGTTTTGCATAAGACGGTAAGTGTGTCTCAGAACAATTAACTTCCTCGTATTAGGCATGGACGCAGAGGTGGGGAGGCGAATGAAGAAATCCCTGCAAATGCAGCCTATGCGAATAACGTGTGGAGGATCTAGAACACTGTCATTGAAATACTTTGTTTGGTTAGACTACCTGTTTTAGTCAGGGTGACAGTGGTTGCCATATTGCCCTAGTTGCGTAGGCTGGCCCTCGAGCCATGCCAGCACTGACTCCCCTCTGTCCGTAGAATATATGTATTCTACCCTAGTGTTCTCCCTTTTTGCCTTCAATGGAGCCTTGGGATGCTACAGTCAGCCTGTGAACAATGAAGGACTCGGCTGGGTGTTTATGTGTAAACCAGAAAACATGTCGTTGTAATTTAACATAGCAACAAAATATTTAGCAAAAGAATCTTTGCATTTGTTGCCTGTCCAGCTCTAAGTCTTATCTACGGTCACTTGGATGGTCCTTGTACCTTCGTCGGGTGGGCTGGCCTCTAGACCACGCTAGTTGCTTCATTCATTTTCAAGCGTTGAACATATTTATTTAGATGATAAGAGTAACTAAACCTTGTGTACACTCCTTTCCAGTATTGTATGATAGGTACAGCGTTCATCGAGAGGCAGATTCTTGTGCTTCCTGTTGTCTGTGTTCCATTAAAAGAGGCATGTGTTCGTTTATTTTGTGCGAAAATACTACTTCTCTAAGTTAGTTCGTTAGTTCTGAATGATTGTTTGCTTGGTGTCAGCTTCTATCAAAATGATCAGCAGTGTAGCTGCTGTTGATGGTACGGTGGACCACACACCCAATATATCATCATCTTCCTCTTCTGTGATTCCCTTAATTCGATGTTTTATGAGCTAATTAAAAAACCACAACATTTATGGTACGCAAAACAGCTATTTAAATAAACAATGTTTCGCTAGCTCATTTGAGAACCTCGATCTTCATGTTCTTGTATTTCGGATTCTTTAATCTGGCACCTACTGCATCACACAAGATCTAAAAAACGTAGCCTGCTACTCCAGGTGGCGGCGGTACAGGTGCAAACATTGAAGTGGTATTGTCGAGGTAATGCGCGTGGGTCCTCTTTGTAACGGACAAACATCTTCTCATATCCACAAAATGCATCACCTACTTGATTTTCTCAAAATTGGCTTTTGGCGTGGAAACAGTAGTAGTGGAGTTTGTTTGGGGAAGGTGTACGAATGAGTTGATATGGAGCGCCTTCCTGATACCGACTCCCATCATTTTCAATGTGAAATCTTTCAAATTCTATTTAAAGCCATTTCCATAGAAGCATTACTATCTCTTTGTTGTGTCTCCTTAATCGTCGAAAACAGTGGTCTGCTATAGCTGGAATTGGGCATCCTATAGATACGGTCACTACCTTACCACAACTGTGCCTACACGTGAACACCTCCGTTGCAAACAAACTTCTTCTTCCCTTTAAAAGTAAGTGCCCAGTCCACAGGTAGCGTGCGGTCTCCACCCAAACCTAAGTGTAGCAGCTTAGTAAGAAATCAAACAACAATTGATACTACCTGCTATTGGGAAAGTAGCGGCGAGATTTTCGGATGAATCCACGTATGGCTATGCGCTTAATCTCCTCCCCACCACCAGCAGTTTAAATATTTTTATTCATCAGGTGACTTTCGATTCCTGACCAGGTGGTGGTAGTGAGACCAAACTCGCGATGGGCATGAATTTTACCTCTGCAATTTGGAGCGATTGGCAAGGCCTCCTTCTTTCCGTGGTAGTTATCGAAATGGAATTCAACACGTGTGTGCCATCTTTAATTATTGTTCGACTTGTTTGAGATTTACATTTTAGTAAGGAAAATGTGCGAGCAAAGGGTCCAATTCACGATACATTAGTGGCAATTCAATGCGAAGATTTGCTCGTACTCTGCTTCTACGGCTCTCCGGTATCGGCAGAAAATATTTTATGTTGAATGGCTTTTGCTAGAAGTCTCCTTTTCCTTAAGTGGTTTTGCTGGCATTTCGGATGTCACCTTGCTCCCACTAGACACTTCTAGTGCCTCAATTCCAAGGTCGCGTCAGTCCGTCACTGAGGTGTGACGACTACAGGTAATCGTAGAAAAGCTTCTGCTGCATGGGTTAGTGGATGGGTGGTCGAGACCTCGATGGCGTGCACTCTCAGCGTGCGCCCCTTTGCTGACTCATTCGCGCTGGTCGATCGATGAATCGATGAGAGCATCTGGTCTACCCTCGTTGCACCCCCATTACCCCATTAAACAGACGATCGATCGACAGGGCTCAGTAACCGGGACAAAAGATCACATACGTGAATGGTGAGAGGAATGAATGAATTAATCAACAGAATCAAGTGATGCAGATCAACCACCTGCTTAACCGCAATGAATGAATATGATTCTAATTCATTTTTTAAACTCTCACCCATCACTCCATTCAATTCCTTCCCATTGTATAGTGCAGTTTCCTTTTGCAGCCTTAGGGCACAGAGAGATGCTCCAAGGGTTTAATTGTAAATGACGGTTTGAGCATTATAACTGCCCTGTTGATCTGTTTCGTGACTCGGCTTCGTGCAACATTGTTAATAACACAGAATGCACCTTCTAAACGCGTTCATTGGGGTCAAATTGGGTGCCCAAATGATACCACCATAAAAAGGTTCTTTCTGACCTTTGTATGAGTAGTGATTGCTTGCATGGATATGTCCGCATTGAAAGAAGTGTCTTTTAGAAAAATAATCTTCCTGCTACTGCAGTCCAAGAACGCAAACAAACAAAACCTTAGCAATCCAACCATTAACGCTTTCAGCAGTGACCTATTTACGCAAATCCGTAGTCTTCACTCCTGACTGAATGAGGCGATCCCTGACTTGGAGTAAAAATGATTAGGGGAAGGAAATATGGAAATTAGATGGCAGTTATGGTGTCAGAAGAAGCGCTTTCGTAAAAGGAAACCTTCGGTGAAGATCAATCCACTATAAACAATTTCCGCGGTTTGTAGATAGGCAATGCAAAGAGCATTAATTGCGTCTAGGCAACAACATCACATAGTCAGCACAGTTCGGCCACGAATCTAGTCCAACAGCGACATCAGTATTAAAGGTGCTCCTACCAGAATCCGTATTTGGCACACGATCGCCTTATCCCAAGAACTAATGCTCTGAATTCGGCATCACTCTTTCAAATGTATCAGTCATCATTTTTAGCAAGTGGTTTTTACGACGCTGAGTACAATTATTCGCTCTCCTTAATCTGCATTGTGCACTAGGTGTACACACATACACCTTCACACCAGGGCTCGATTCACAGTCAGGGAAGCAGTCTCTGATTCCGGCTATGAATAATATTCATCAAACCATTTTTGTCTGGTAGCTCAAATAAATAATTATAAAATTAGTTAGCCAGACTTACTGTTATCAAGTGAATCGAATGCAGTTCACAATGGCAACTAAGGCACAGTTGGATAGAATGCAAGCGGGGAAGTTAACATGTAGAAGCATGTCATATCGCGACTCCGTTTGCGTAAGCACTCATATTGAATTACTGTTACCATTTTGTGGACTGAAAAGCATTCTCCTTGACATGACTCTACACATAGACTCAGATGAATGACTTCTTCCTTTGTGGTGGCGTCTCTGCCAAAACAACCCCTGTCGCAGCTGCGAAAACGTCGCTCTGTTTGCCGGCTACTGAGCAAAGCATCAGTAGAGTTGGCATTCCACCTCAAAATTTAACAGCAACAAGGTGGTGGATGCTGGTCGAATGCAATCCAAGGGACGATTGGAGATACAACGCTTAAGGTTCTTCCAAATTCTCTGTGAAAGTGTAAAACTTCTAAGCACTAAGCATTAAGTGAAGAGAATCAACGCGTATGGAAATCCATCCTAATGCCCTCTGCTAGTAAAAGCCTTGACAATCGCTTAAAGTTGCCAAAATGTGCCGTTAGTGGTTTCCGAGTTCACAAACGTCATTTAAACCTGGCTGTCTTTATTATTTACTGAAGTTTCACCATTGTTGCACATTTGAAGCTTCTCCAACCAAAAACCGGGCGCAACTGCAATTACCAGAAAACCCACGCAAAACGACAATCCAAATTTGTCGCGTGAAGATTTGGCCGATGTAACTAGTAGAAGCAACTAGGTTTTATCTTTTAAAAGCACAAAAGAAGCTTTGAAGTTACTTGCGTCTTATACATTTCCAGCAACATTACTGAGTTTTAATTTTCCCATGTCTTTTTCTCCGCTGCCCTTCGGGTCTGAAAGTCTGTAACTAAAAGCAATGGAGATCATAAATTCACTCGTTACAAAAGGTGCACGCGAAATTTTACTTTTTCAAACCATTCCATTGCATCTTACACAGAGTGGATAACAGCCAACCTGTCCATTTCCTAGAGTTGAATGCATTTTTCGCTGTTTGGTGAATGCTGTCTCCAACAGAATTGGTAAGGGCATTCTAAAGGTAGACTTTTGATGCAAAAACAGTTGTTAGTGCTGATATTTTGCTACGCATTCTGCACTCTGACCATCCATAGATTTCAACTCTACTGTTCAAACCTTCAGTCTTGTGTTTTTGTTATGGCATTTTCTAAATGAGACATAAAGAGTAGTACTTCAGTAGCCAATAAACCACTTGCTCTGCTTCATCATGAGTCGGTGTTTGATTGTAACCCTGAAAGAAAAGAATGCGCTGCAGCACACCTCCTTCCATGACGATTGAGCCATCCGAATTTCCAAGTGAAGCTTAAAGTGAGTTTATAATGGAATTTTGAATGTGGTACTTAAAAAAGGGCTATAGACAGTGCCTACGCTCTCAATTAGGACTGTCAAAAGTCGGCTGGTTATTAATGAAAGACCGTGTTTTACATCCCAACCGAGAGTGTGATTGTTAGCCGTCAGAAGCATGGTACGTCCTGCGTACGAGTGAAGGAGGAAGTGATGCCTGGCAGTGAAAACAATGGTCATCCCCTTACAACCTGCCTTGACGTGTTACGGTTATAAATGAACTATTTATTAGAATCTCAATAGACAGCGGCGCTATCCCAACATCAGATCGCCAATCATATGCGACGACCCAGGTTGAACCGTAAAATCAAGGTCCGATGTTGATTAATTACGCGGTCAGTGATTTTGATCTGCGAACT
Source organism: Taenia hydatigena (assembly GCA_036345935.2). Taxonomy (NCBI): domain Eukaryota; kingdom Metazoa; phylum Platyhelminthes; class Cestoda; order Cyclophyllidea; family Taeniidae; genus Taenia; species Taenia hydatigena. The sequence continues at coordinate 7,726,319 of JADWOT020000001.1, read as the reverse complement.
AAGCCAACGGCATTAAAAACTTCCAATAGGTCAATCCCTGTTTAAGCCACATGGCTGATCGGTGCTCGACCAGGAAGGGCGATCGACTATCTACGGAATGAACACCTTAACTTGAGTGACTTTATAAAAGTTTCATCCAAACCCACCCAAATTCAAACAACAGAGTTAATAACATGCTACTAAGGGAACTACACACACATAAGAATGATAGAAATTACTCGACTATCAACCCAACCGAAAAAGGTCAACTAGGTCGGAAAGACCAAATCTCGAAACCAAAACTTGCGATGGTAGTGATGAATGGAAGGTCAACTAAATGTTATTACAGTTGATGATCTCACGTGGTATTGTCGCTGGTGAGAGTGTGGGAATCGAGCGATGTTGGCTCATAAGGACTGTCGGTCAGTTTCGGTTGGGGTGTTCTATCACTTATCAAAATTCGCAGTGAACTTGATGCTGGAATGGTGGTCAAACATCAAAACACGCTACCAAAATTAGACACCAAAGTTAGAGATGGCTTTTAACGTGGCCTAGAAGCTTGCCAGCTGCAATTCTGGTAGTTATATCTCTATGGCCGAATTATAGTACGTCTATCATGGCAAAGAATCCTAGGTTAGCACAATCACAAGGATTTAGCCTTATTCATCTCTTTTGAAACAGATCTGAGAGAAAATAGGACTCTGTAGCTCATTGTCTTCCATAACTGATTTTTCCTATGTTGCGGGCGATGCATCGCTAGAAAAATTCGGCAAAGAATTCCGTGAGAGCCGAAGCTCCAGCATTTAACAATGGAAACTTAGGCCAAACAGATGTTTAGGGAAACCGATTATATAGCTCCGCTTCTTTTTAACTCGTTTTAGCTTCGATTTGATTTAGAACGGGATGTCTACTTCTTGTTTCCTACCCTAATTGCTTACAACAGTTTTAGTTCTAAGTAACGGCAATTGAGGTTCCCCTGATGTGCACTCCTTTTTACCGCTCTTATCCAAATTTAATTAGGATTGGGACTTGACGGCCGTTCTCGAGTTACACAGCACCAATTTAGGCCTGGTCGTTATTAATAGGAGGCAACGCAAGATGGGGAAGAATCGTGACGTCACTCCTATCAAGGCAAAGTAAACCTCTGTTTAAGCTCAATTAGTGCGCCCAAATGATTCAATGATTCTCGTTCCATCCTCGGATTTCACTCTAGTCTGTCTCAGCAACAAATAACTTCCTATTGCATTTGTGTTCGCCTTCTGCAGCATTCTGTAAAAAGTGCTCTTTGTCCGCAAATGCTTCTCCTTCCCTAGCCCTTCACTTGACACCTCACATATCTGCACTTCTCTTCCCATTCACTGCACATACATCACTCATTTTCTAGAAGCCTGCACAAACTTCAGTGAATTTAAGTTGTTTTACTTTTGAAACCGACTGTGTAGAAGGTGGAATGAATATCCCCCTTCTGATTTCGTAATTAAGAAGTCTAAAGGTAAGCGGCGCCAAGAAAAATGAGATTGCAAAAGTCTTTGGCTTGCATTAGTGGTCTACAACCAGCGACCAGGTCAATCCCTTCCGTGGACATGATTGCGGTTAGCCAGTTCACGGTCATGCAGACCATCGTAGCTCCTCTAATCTTTCTCGATCAACTTCGTGAACATTGCTGGTGAGGGTAGAACCACTAGCAAGCTGCGGCTGCCAACAGTCGGAATTGCCTTAAGCAGCAAGAGTGCAAGCGAGTTCCACGACTTTATATCCATGGGCCATAATACTGCCTCCTATTGATGTGATATGTTGACAACGACGACCATCCCGTCCTACCATTCCTGTCTCACCACAATGCTAATGCAACATCCAAGCCATCCGTTAGTCTATATGTCGTAATATCTCAATGTTATTTAGAGTCTTTTTCGATCTGATTTCCTAAGATGGCCTATTCTATTATATTAATAATTGAAATCAGTGAATAGCTGATCAATTTCGCATCTGCGATGCAGATGGTGTAAGCGAATTCGATAGTTTAATACTGAGCTTGTCAATCTCATGTGCCTCCAGGTCCACTTATGTGCTTTATACTACTGTCCATTGATCATCAACTTACGTACTTGCGCAAGCATGCGCACATTTACAGTTCCTCCCTCGGCGCCACCAACACAGTGCTGCCGACATCTTGCTGCTTGACTCTAAAGCAAAATATCCTTGCTACTAATATAGTGCTCAGTAGCAGCATCATGAAGAAATCGGCCGACACTGCATAAGGAGGAACGTCAATCTGACGCTAGTGGTGAACTAATGAGAAAAGATGCAGCAGTCAATCTAAATAGTTCTAGAACCTTAAGGTGTAGCATTGTAAGTTCTGTTGACAGTGGTGGCTAGGACCTCTATTGCATTGCGGACGGTAGAGAGACTGTCCAACTACTGTTGCAAAGCTACAAGACGTTGATCGATTTTTTTCACGTGACTGACCAAGCGCCACCAAGACTCCGCTCCCTTTTGCGATCTGTAAAAAATTGACCATAGTCGTGAGAGTTTGTTACAATCCTTGACGTTAGTGACGGGAAACAGACAGGTGTATGCATAGGAAATCGTGTGCAAAGAAATGGACTTGTCATTGTAGATGTTAAAAACATACCATACGAGTCCTCTTCAAGCCAGGTGATTGCATCTGGTCTACTGTGCTTTCCGGATGCATAGAGACTGATTATTTGCATATGGTGAAACTGTTATATCATTCCACATATCATTGTGGGCATCAACAACTGTGTGCTACAGAGTGAATGCGCACCCCCAGTTGCAGGACTCTGAGGAAATGGTGGTATTTCCAAAAAATAACCTCTCCTATAGTTTAAATGCCAAATTTTCGTCTTATTTATTAAGGAAGCGTGAGATGTGCCCGACTGATTGACAAGTGACCAACGTTAGGTGCATTCAGTACTTATTCCAAGATGAAATAGGTAGCTAACAACTTGGTACGAGACGATAAAACGGATTCCTTTTGAAACCATGCATTGCATTGCTTAATGAATTGATGGTGAGCACTACTGTTCGTCATAAGTGTGCGGCTAATAATAACCAAAATAGGGCCCTAAGATTTTCACTAACACATGTAAATGTTCGAATTTCGTAAATCTGCATTTTCTCTGTTGTATGCTCTGCGTCCTGATGGAACTGCACAAGGATCTAGTAAGGCCAGTGTGGTCCACCTTTTAGCAAAGAGGGCCCGGGATACGTAAAACGTCTCATCTCAGCCATTGACATTAACCACTACCGCCTTCGCGGTCTTTAGCACAAGACTAGAGGAGTCAAAGCAGCCTCGGTGCCAATTTACCTTCAAGGAGTTGACCAAAGTTATTAAAAACTGGCATAGGATCATAAAAGCCTGTTTGTCCTTGATAATCAGCTTAAAGAGTTACGGCGGGAATGGCCTTCCAGCGAATATTACAACAGCCATGGCGGTTAGTAGCTCCTTGTCTACTACTCTGCCTTGCATGTCGGGAATGAGCGCCTGTCTTCTTATCTACGGCACTGTGGAAAACATGATAGCTAAGCCGACCTATTAAATCCAGGAGCAGATGTCCTCATCGTCAAAAATGTTGGAAAATGGAAAGAGGATGCGTAGGTCATCTGAGGTGGGTGCCGCACCGACCAATTAGACATGCCCCTCCGCCCATTGTGAGCTGATTGGGAGTGAAGCCAGAAGTGTTGAAGCTTGGTTGCTAGGGTCCTTCGTGTGGTGCGTGGAGTCTTGACTGGCTAATTGGCAGTGAGATACACTCAGATGGCAAGGGCGACAAGTGGACAGGTATGGATGCGTTCATGATTGTCACTTTTACAGGAGAATTATCCACCAGAGCTTAATTACTTTTAGAAATTCACAATACGTTTAGTAGTGATTCTGTGTAACATTCTCCTTAGCATTTCGTGGCACATTTTAGACGGTGATTCTTCATTTCTCCCTTTAAAATATTGACATCGTGTAATGTGGTATCGCAAAACCCTTGTCTCAATGGCATCTCCCAAATACAACCTTGACTCAAGGTGAGGCAAATTGGCGTGATGCTCACACATCAGAGGGATTTCGGTCATACTACACCAGTAGCGATCCCATCATATGGAACGATTTCAGCACCAAATCCCTTTGTTTACAGCGCGCCGATGACTTGAGGAAGGCATACAAACAAAGATCATTATCATTAGACTTTGACAAATTGCACCAATTAGTGTCCTAACAAGTGCTGCCTTATGTCTCTTTTCTTGTAGGAAAAATATATAAACGTTGTTCTTTCGACTTTAAAACACACTTTTCATCATCTGTTGCGGTGCCAAAACTAGAGTGGTCCATCTGAAGACTTACGTGTCTCGTTGTTTACTCCTTTATCGATTGTCTATTGTCCAAATCGTGAAAGATGGATCTTCTAGAAATGTTAAGCGACTAAGAGCAAGCGCATCAGTCAGACGGAGGATGGCAAATTGATGAAATCAGGTTGAAGTCCAAAACCAGATTAACGCAGCGTTAAAGTCATAAGTCTTTTATCGTTAAAAGTCAGAAAGGGAGGAAGAAATAGAGACGCCAGAGCTGGTGACTCCGAGAGCACAATGAACTAACATATTGAGGTTCTTTCTGATGCCATTTAAATTGTGCTATTTGCCCCAGTACTTTACGTTATGCATTTTCTTTGACAAAAGGATCTAGCGAAATGCGAAAGAGTCCGCTAACATTAATTATAAGCGGCTACGACCTGCCAAAAGTTTGCTTGAGAGGAAGTGAAGAGCCCTTCTGAAAGCCAATGCGTCACCCTGCATGGAAAAGCAAACATCGAGAAGAGCATTACCAGTGTTGTGTCAAACTTATGGGAACCGTTAGCGCTCTGACGCCTTTTCCAATGTTCTCCTCATTATGTATCACTTTAGTCGATCGGATGTCAGGTCAGTCGCTAAGCCAACCAATTTAATCAATTCTATAAACAGTACGTCAATGTCACGTGAAAGTGTAAACACTGCTGCTCACCAAATCCAGTAGCATGCAAAGCTACGTGTCAAAGAATTCGTGATAACAAAGTCGTGTAAAGAAATCGTTCCAATTTTAATTGTAAACGATATTTATGAGTTATTTGGCAATGCCGTTCTTCCTTTTGTCACAGGTAGCGCAGACACAAATTCGCTTCTCTCCGCCTCAAGAAAATCGACATTCTCACCACGTACGAGCTTTGCGTCGAGCAATTTCTGCATTGACGATGAAGTGAAGCAGGCTGAATTTGCAAGTGCATCATTTGTACGGAAAATGACAGGTGCACGAATGTAGAGAAAATGATTAAATCGAGTGAAAAATCCGGGTTTCCAAAGCGCAAGGCGTCATGGTGTTTTCACTACGCTCCGTAGTTTAATGTTTTAGCGTTAGTAGCATTAACACTCAATGGCCTATACCACGGTGGCTACTGTGATTATAATGTGCTTAGGGGCTGTAATCTCATTCAGATTGGCACTCATTTTGGCTTTCTTTAGCTGTATGTGCTCAAACAAACAAAGCGGTAGTATTTATCATACCATAACCAAACTCAAACCGAGAAGGAAGCCTTAACCAATGACAAAGCTGTCAGGGCTAAAGAGTTCCAGCAATTTAGTGTGTAAATTTAAATAAATGCCACATTACTACACATTCACATATAAGCACTTCAATCAGAGGCACTCATTATCACTTGTAAAGAAGGTAGCCATCCCACAGAGCATAGCAAGTGAAGGAAGGAGCTCCTACATATGCTCTCTGCTATGCCTCCATTAAGGCTGATGTATTTAGAGAGATACACGCATCAGCTATGCGAAAGTGTCCAAAAATGATTGTTCATTGCTACTAGATATTTTTAGTTATACCTCCGCGCCCCCTCAAATGGTCAATCTACTCTCATCCAAGTGCATTCATCTTTTCTGGTTTTATAATTCGGTCCATTGTGCATTTACACTGCGCATCCCAACGAATTTCAGGCTGGTTAACTCCACCAATCTAAAACATTTGCAGATGAATGTGACAGCGGCTGACGAAAGCAAATTAACAGAGAGGATTGGCCTAATCTATCCACTCGTGATTCCTAATGGCAACCCCTCTATGTTTCATCACTCGTTGACTAGATTTGTTTAAGTTAGATGTGGCAAAGAAATTTTTGAATGAAAGTACATCAAGCTGTATGCATGAATGCATTCTAACTTCACACACCTTCAAGCCATGCTTTACTCTTTGTTTGCACAAATCTCACTATGATGTGCAGTATCGTGATCGCAGCTGTAAGAATCACATTAGACTGGGTAACAAGGAGTCGAGGTACGTAAAATGATCCCATTACTGGCTGTTGCGGCATGTCCCTATAAGGAGCACACAAACTGGCGGCGAGGCTTTGGTGACGGCAGGAGCATCAGAGTGACGAGAAGCGACGTGGAAAGACAAGGAGTTGGTCCAGAATGGCTAGGTAGGTTGTTGCGCCTTTTCAATGAAGGAGCTTTCACTAAGCAAACACTTGACTTTAAAGGTGATCATACATCCAAACGGTCCTAACAATGCGTCTCACAAATCCCTGTTGGCTGCCTTATCAAAAGTCCTTTTAAAAGCTCATCTTTGTTGACCTTAATAAATCTCTCATAGATTTAGCCTCCCTATTTCACACTATGAGTCAATGCGAGGTTCGTCATTAATTTCGGCACATACGTCTACCACTTTGTTGGAAGCTACAAGGCTTGATTCGGCATAAGTAATACGTTAGTCCTGCAAACGACATGGGACATTCATAGTAATAAGGCCACATTTAAAGCAACACCAGCTGCTTCTTTACACTCCGCTTGGCATTTTACATTTTCCCATGCAATGTCTGAGTGTGGCAATTGCATACAAGTATCCTACCCAATCCCGAATTCAGCACAGTTGTTCGATTCAATTTGTCAAGTGGCACTTGTATATCGCCAAACTTCAACACCTCATCAACCTCTTTAACTCTACGAGGAGCAAATACTTGGCGAAACCAGTTCTTACCCCATTCCTGATGCTCCGGATAGGGCACATTATAGATCTCGGCAGTCAATCACAATTGATACAAATGTAAATTTGGCAACAGATCAATTTTTGATATGTGCTTAAGCTTCGGTGCAGAGAGTTATTCCCAAAAACCTTAGTCTTTAGTCAAATTATCCCATTAGGTTTGATGACACACTTACCATTGGCTTGATATTAAAGATTGTGTGCACAATTGCTCATTCGGGCACAAGTTATTCGTGCAGACAGCTGCTTCGGATTCCTAGCAGACTAAGCGCGGGTCACGAGAGAATGAATAACGAAGCAAGTAAAGATGGATATTGATAAGTAATAAACAATAATATTGATAATAATGTTGAGTAGTAGCTAAGTGGGTCACTGTTACTCTTCGTTTCCTAAGGTCAAGTGTGCGAAGTTGTGCGTCCCAGTTGTCGAATCTCCATGCTTACTAACCGAGGTTCGTCGTCAACATAATTGGGTTGTACAGAGTCTTCAAATTGTTGTGCATAAGCTCGTAGTTCTCCTTTGTAGCCTGTTGCTCGGAATCCATCCACCTGAGAGTCGTCTTACACCTCATAAGTATACTTTGCCTAAAAATACTCTCTTTCACTTCATCGTCATCCATCTTCGATCTTATGCTGCAAACGTAGTTTTCCAGAATGGTTCTCATTGCCATCTTACCCTTCTCTTTCTCATCCTCCAACTTCAATTTACCCGCATCATTCACCATCTGTTGTATCTCCTTCTCCGACAGAAGATCCTCGTTCTTCGAGATGGTGAGGCTGCTCTGCTACCCAGACGACTTGTCCACCGCCGTCACATTGAGAATGCCATTTTCGTCAGTGTCGAAGGACACCTCGATCTGAGGTGCTCTACGCGGTGCCGGTAGGATACCTGACAACTCGGATTTGCCCAACAAGTTGTTGTCTCGCGTCATCGCATGCTCACCCTCGTACACCTGCACTAACACACTCAGTTGGTTGTCCGAACACGTGGAGAAGATCTTGGTCTTCTTTGTCGGGATTTTCGTGTTGCTCTCTATTAACGTCGACACCACACCACTTGCCGCCTCCACACATAGTGGGAGTGGGGTTACCTCCAGCAACACCAAATTCTCTGCCTTCTCCGACTTGTCATCAGCCAGAATGGACGCCATCAACTCCGCACCGTATGCCACTGCCTCGTCCGGATTTATGGAATTGTTTAACTGCTTACCATTGAAAAACTTCTGCAACAACTGGTGCACCTTCGGAATACGCGTCGATCCGCCTACCGTCAATGTTTCGCAGACATCATCCTTTTCCAACTCTGCATCATTTAATGCTTGTTTCACCGGATCCAGAGTCCTCTGAAAGAGATCTAATCACAAATGCTCAAAACGGTCCATGTGATTATCATACTAAAATCAATGCCATCAAATAAGGCGTCTACATCTATGTACGCGTGCTTGGAAGAGCTCAACGTCTTCTTTGCCTTCTCACATGCCCATCTCTGACGGCTAATGGCATTCTTGTTGGTCGTCAAATCCTTGCCCTTGTGCTTTTGCTTAAATATCTCCACACAATGATAAGATTACTGTTGAAAAGACAATGCCATGCCTATCAGTGATTTTATAGTCCATGGTGAGTCTCAACCTACGGTGTCGAGTAGTCATTCGCGTAAACTTTTGACTGGGGCGTAAAAGGCCTCGCCTCGAATATCTGATCAGTGCACAAAATGCTGTCACGTGATCGCTTAAAAGATTAGTCAACTCCAGGAACAATGAGCACAGCTCGATACACTTACAAATAGAACAATTTTACTATCGCACATTATGAGAAAGATTTTGCTTAAGGAAACGCATCAGCCACCGCTTGACTCCATAGTATCTTCTTGGGACAAACGCTGGTCTATGTTAGGCAGCTCAAATATCTCAACACCTGTCCAAATTCTCTGTCACCACAAAATGGTGAGCTTTAGACTGCGCCCAAATGACTCGCATGAAAATAAGCCTTAGCAGTAATGTAGCAAACCAATGTCTAAGTAGTGACTTCGATATCTTATCATAGAGCAATTAATAGGTTATTCTTTCCGTCTCTTCCACTGCCATTAAAGTACTCTGGGTTGGCAATGACATTCTGCTTTAGAATTATTAAGGCGAACCGAAATTTAACCAAAGCTATTGGTTCATTTGCGTCTGCCTTTATGTGAGACTTGAATTAGTAGCTGTCTCTAAAGAATGAAAAGTTATGATGATTGTATCAAAATTATGGTATTGTAAGACTATGATGAAATGTAACTGCTACGATGCCTCAGTAGCGCGTTTGCTTACAAAGCCACCTTCAATGTTAAAGCAACAACGTCTGAGGTCACACATGGCATTGCATCTGGGAGATTGCTTGGCCTGAAAAGTTGTTTTAAAGCGTCTGTGACCTGTGCATCAATGAACCCAACGGCTGGTTTAGTTTTTAAAAGAATTGTTTAGTTTTTAAAAGAATTATTGCGTATTACAGTCTTATAGTCACCACCTACTCATTTCCAGCAAGTAAAGGTGTAAATGATGCGGTCGGTGGTTGACGCACAAATGGGTAAAAATGAAGGTAACTATCAGCATTTCATACAGTAAGTACAACAATCATCACGATAAAGCAATAATTACTCGGAAATCGGAATAAAAATGCACTGCGAATTAAAGTGTGTGGAGGTAAAATACTTAAGTTGTCTTCACCCCAACCATCCGAATATGAGTTCGGATTGGGAGGAATCACTTGTCCAGTAAGGCAGAAGAACAAGTTACTTTTCTGCCTCCCCTGCAGTTGCATTGTTCTGAATTATTGCATGAGTAATTACACTACTCTGTGTGTCCTTTGCCTTCTACCTATCCCATTACTAACCCCCAGCCCTAAGGACACGGATTAAAACACTAATACCAGGCTGATGGGCTGACTTGGACTTAACAATTAGGTGAGATGTTCACCTTACAGCAGCAAGAAACTAGGGACAGAAGTAAGAGGGTAATAAATGTGCTTAGAATTCCAAAATGAAAGCCACATCAGCATCCTCAATGAGGTAGTTGGGCGTGGTGAGAGGCTCATACACCCTGCTCCCATCCACAGCAATCTGAAGTGTCAGGCAGTCGAACATCTTAATCATCTTTGATTCCCGTGGCACATTCAGATTATTTGAAATCGTGGTTCTACAAGAATGGCAACACTTTTTGATTTTTCGTTCTCGCCTCCAGATTTTAAGGATGAACACTTTGATGACAATTATTTACTTAGGAATCATTTTTACAAGGAAACTGTATGAACGATTGAATACATGAATTCACATTATAAGGCCTTCTGTAGTTGGTGATTGATGAGTTGTCTGTGTCTAAACTGGGGGAAAATTGAATGGATTTATGTCGACGATGAAAGCAGAAGTGGTCACCGTTACTGAGACAAGTCGAGTGAGTAATTTAATACTGATGATGAGAAGCGTTGACGAATGAAACACTCAAACTCGCCTTTTCCACACACTGATGACCTACCCGTCTTCGTTCTTTGTACGATCCATGTGCATTTTGGCAGCTTTTTCTTGGACCTCGATGACGCAGCTGTTCTTCAGCAATCCACCATTTACACTTTTGAATTTTATCGAATTCGTTTTAATGTGGCAGATTGGTAAAGGTATTAATTTGCTGAAATTGACATTCATCTAACCCTTTTTAATTGGAATTGTAAAAGTATGCATGGGAATTGCTAGCATGGACAAGAGAATGCGGATTAGTCAACGTATGGATTTAATCGGTTCGTCCCTGGTGGACAGTGTAGCTAATGTCAAAATAACTTTTGTCTGCTTTTAAGACAACTTCCATTGAGCAGAATGTGCAACACATAGACAAGAAGTATGCTCGGGTCAAGTCACGATTCCAATCATTCCTGCTAAATTGCAAATTACACTCTCACTATGGACTGATTTGGCTAATTGATTTCAAGACATCTCCTCATATTTACACCGGAGGCGGTCAGTAAAGTGTGGTAGGGCACATTTGACTCGCGATTTTCCGCCCATTTGGAAGTGACTCGTTTTTGGCAGCATTGCGGACACAGCCGCATTAGACCGCAGTTCTAGAATGAAATGTCGTTCTGTCCTAAGGCAAGGACATACGACTGCAGAATTGCGGGTCTAACCAACGACACACGGTGTTACGATTTGTGCTGATCTGACGTATGAATGAAATGACAAATAAACAACCATGGCAGATTCACATATTCGACGCATCTTTATTGCAGTGATTAATTAGACAACAATTTCGACCAGATCGACAACTGTGCACACAGATTATTTGTCAAAACTCTTTTGTTGTTATTGTTGTTGTAGTTATTCACCGGTAGAAGAAGGCAGAATCTCGGCAGTTCCGCATTTGTCAGCCATTGTAGAAGGTTACGAGAATTTTCTTCGCTTTACTTCCTCCGCCTTATTCTGCCTCAAATGGCAACCCTTTGCTACTGTTTCAAAAATGTAGTTTTGAAAAATAAAACTACGGTGCTCGCATAGTTATTTGCAGTTTATTGTCTCATTTGTCATCAGCACTGCCTTAAATTCCATAGACGGGTATCTCATTCCCTTAATCTGTCAATAAGAAGAGTTCAATGAAGAGCGCTAGTTAAAATTCTTAATATTCTAGTTCCTAACAAAATAGTTGTCTCAAAGATTTGTCAATTCGGTTTGGGGCCGAAAGTTTGGGGAAAGTTTGTTTGCAGTAAGCACACATTGCAGGATTTTAATAACAAAAAATGCAGCCATAAATGTGCAAACGCAAACTAGCCTAAAGGAACTTGATTACGCTCCGACGATCCAAATCCAAGTACTTGAATTACAAAGTGGAGGGATGACAAATGTTAGGAATCTATGCATGCAGAAATAGGATCAGAAAATGCACATTTATAATAAAGTGATGTATATCCACAACGTTTTCCATTTGCATACATTGATGTGTACCAACTTTGCGGCTCACATTATAGGACTTCGTGCAATTGACGATGCATTTGCGAATGCAAACTAAACAGCCGCCTTCCACAAATGCGCTTTAACACGCTTGCACTCATTCATTTGTTGATGCGGCCACCGACAGCTCCATGAACACAGCATCCATCTCCACCACCAACGTCATTACCTCATCCTTTAATATTACCTTATTCAAGGCAGTAATATATCCGCGCAGTGGTCTGCAATCAAGTCCGGTGCGAAGGGGTGTAATATGATGGGATAGACTTGACTGTACGCACTAGCACAAGTATGAGTTGATGAGAATAGAAGAATAGAGAGTAGCAGGGCAGAATAAAGTAAGATGCAGCTGATTGAAACGTAACAAAGTGAGTCAGCGATCCCAAGCGTTCCACTTCTGTCATCTCGGTGTGTGTACTAACCCAGACCCAGGCAGCACAACCCTAGTGGGGTACCAAACCCACGGACTTGTGCGCAAGGCTATCGCTGACGTCCACTTCCTTTTACTAATTACCATTCAACTCACAACTTTCATTACGAACTGCATATTCTATTGCTTCTTTTTTTTTTTTTGTCCTAGTCACTGCCCAAAATCACAAAGCACTTCAGCTTTTTTGAGTTTTGTCTGGTGTTACTCTAAAATCTTATGCCTAAATCGTTTCTTTTTTACTTATCCTGCCAAATTCATAAGTTTTCTCCGTCTTATCCAAAAATGCCCTTTTACTTTTGTGTCAGAAATGTTTGAGGAGTTTTAGCACTACATGCAACATCCAGTTCAAAATCAGGTATCGTTTGATCATGAACAGTGAGTCCTTATTCTCAAAATAGTAAAGCTGTGCCAATAACGACAAATTAACTTTTTGAGTTACACACAGTTCTCTTGCTGATAACATTTATTACAGTACTGCACTTTGTTGGGAAATTGGTCAGCCATGCACCGTCTGAATTACCTTTGATGTTACTATGAACACTTTCCTTATTTCCAAATGTGTCATTAAGAAAGCAAGTGGTTTTTAATACGCCCATACCCTATGAGTGGGTTCTGGTCTCATTTGTTGCTGCAGTGCGTGAAATGCCAATTTGGAGTAGGCAGTTCTTACGCTCTTCTGCTTCACCATTCGTTGCCTCTATGCCCTGCTGAATTGTACAACAACCTATCTGTGGGAGAGTAGTGCAGGTTTAACAATGCCAGATTTGCGTCAAAGCAAACGCACCATTCGCAAATGAAAAGTGGTCAACCTAATCACTACTTTGCTAGGAGGTCTACATGATCTATACGGAGGAAGGAAAAACGCCATTGTCGCGTCAAGGCAAACTTTTTTTGAAAAAAAGATAAAACCAGATGTCAACCATCAAATGTTGGTACCACTGAGTTGGGAAAGTATTTGGCTGTGAGAGAGGCAACCAGCAATTCTGTCAACAAAGCTTGTGAGATTTTGTTCAGTCAACTGTAATATTGTGATAAGGCGAGTCCAATTATCATTTTTGCTGTGGATCCGAAAACAGGCTTGGTAAGTGGCCTTCATTTTTCAACGTGTCATTCTGATAAGTCCTCAGAGTTTAAAATGGAAACAAAATGTTGCTATGATTTGTGGAGTTAACTTTCCACTTAATGGCTGTTGCTACGATATTGGAGGCAGAATAGAAAGAGACAGCTGCTTCTCCCTAAAATGCACGCAAATGCTCCAAACTTCACGACTGAAAGGACAAAAGTTCCATTCCAAAAGCTCTGCTTGAACAAGTGCATAATAGCAAATCACAACTTATGTGCATACATACTGCATCAAAATACATCAGAAATACTTCCAAATTCAGGGTCTACTAAACTATTTGCAGTGCATGGCATCTAAATGCACGTACCTGCATGATTCGCTCCAAAGTGGCACCATAGTCAAGGATGTTATCTAACGTGAAGGAAGAAGACGAAGCAATCAGAGATTACAAGTAGCGATTTAACTACGAGTAGTTTGTCTCCTGTTTGCATTGAAGTGGGCTGCATTCAATCATCAACATTCGCTTTGTTGAGGAGCCGCACACACGAGGGATGATTTGGCTTCGAATTCATTGGCGCATGAGAGGAAATGATGAAAGCCACCCTTTCGAAACGGACTCGGCTAATTTGGTCAAATTACTTGCGTCATGAACCCAAGACCAATTAGCAGTTCCACTTTGAAAGAAGCTGGCTGAGATAATCAGAGAAGGCAGTGTCAGGAACCTTAAAGAAGGGCGTTTGTGACACGAATGATGCAGTCACTGGTTCGCAGCTGCATCAGACGGTGAGTAGTAATAGTTGCAGGAGTTAGGTAGATGGATTCCGTATGCTGACCATGAAATAACGAAGGACGAATATAAAGCTGAGCAATTTATTAACATGTTCTGCGACTTACGTTATATGTTAGCAAAAGTGCTTGCAGTGTAAATTGGCTTTCACAATCATATTGCTCATTACGTCACCAACACCGATATACTTGTTGCTTACGCAATATGTACCTGAAAGATACATTACACTTCATCTTCATTTGCCCATGCCTGCCTGGATTTCAAAGCGCTACCAACAAGACTTACATTTGAGAATTCCCTATCGAACGCGATCTGCACGATGCAACTGGTGAGTACAGGTGCGAAGCTGTATTTGGCTAGTCAAAATGAGGCGAGTTCCGACAAATCAATGGCGGTCTAAGCTATCTGTCTCTTTGTTATGCAGATGTTCATAAGGAAAATGAGCGATCAGTAAGGAAGTTGCAGCATTCATTTGACAAAGAGTTATTCACATAATATGACGTGATTTTAAGGCACAAATAGTGGTTTTTTAATAACATTCATTCCATGAGTGTTAGTTCAACACATTTTAGTATTATTGATCATTTGGGCAAAAATTCCATTTATTCACCACCATGTTTCGGTGTCTGACACTCAGATGATGAAATTATGGAAGTACAAACTGACGCCTAATCGGTTTTCGAATATTTCGATTTCTGCCTTGGACTCTTCCTCCTCCTCTTGCTGTGCCTCCAAGACATGCACCATCCAGCATCGTGACGACAGTTGTTTGTCCAAATAATCGCTGCAACTTTGGCAACCATTCAATCTGAATTCGATGCAACATCCACGTAGGCTAGCGATTCGGCTATGGACGAAGTGTGAGGGAGAACGAAAAGTTATACGAATGGCTGGTAATTATAAGTTGTCAACTATGGCGTTAATTGTCCAAAGGACTGCTTGAGTTGCCATGTCTCGCTGGCTGCCACTGACACCTGATGCGACCTCTTGAGGCCGTTGTATCAGCGTCAGAGTAATGGTCACTTCTCTTGTAGACATGAGCAATCATTAACCCTGTACCCAGATACTCATCCACCCATCTCATGTAATTCAGGCTACATTTGTTATAAATCTCATTAAGTCGGAGAAGTCGTGCTCGTCTGTGCATTAGCTGATCCCTCCTAAAAACAGTGCTTTTACTGATAAATTTCAGTGCCATTCGCAGAGAAAATGACTATTTAAAGGATATAGTAGAGCCTTGCAACGGACGCAGATTCAATAAGACCTACCTGAGACATTATTACGTAAAATCAGAAAACAACTGCTTAAATGAGGCCTTGTTTGGGTGACAAGGGATCACCAGCCGGGTATAATCACTTCTTCTATCCAGCCAATCGGCAGAGCTCATTGACCAACTAAGATTCTCAAAAGCTACTTCAAAGTTTTTGGATGGATGTGCAGAGGTCCTGGCAGCACCACATCAGCAAATAATTTTACCGGTCTCATTATTTTGCATTACTTTGTCCTGTTTATATGACACCACAAATGATAAGCCTATCGGAACTCGGAATGCTGAGATTGAAGCACAATTAAATTGAAACAGAGCAGCATCCTATAACATGCGATTCAGAGGATCGGTGTGAAGAAGGCGTTATTAATGCAGTATAGAAGGCGTAGGGTGGCTGGAATCATGAACAGATGTTCATACATTTGGGATGGCGACTAAACCGATGCGGAGTGTAAAGTGTGTGCCTTTACATTGCTTTGGGTAACAGGTGAGCCGAAACGAATCTTTTCATCACCAAACTAGTTCGAACTAATCTGACAAGTGTCAACTTTCAATTAATTGACTTTGCGGTAATTTGCACCAATATCCGACGTTGCGGGCGGTTGAACCAGCTGCACGTGTACGCAACAGAAACACTGTGACGGGGGCACTGCCATTCGCTTTCGGTGAAATATACGAGCCATTAATGGGTAGTCTTCAGGGTAGACTGAGAGGTATTAGTGGCACCTTAGTAATTTAGACAATTTAAGCATGCCTTGCAGGGGAACAAGCGGAATGCCACCGACGATCATCACTTAATGTCTGACTATATCGTGGTTATTGTGCAGTAATGGGGATAAGGAATGAACAGGAGTACAGCAATAGCTGATCGACGCGTTCCTTCTAATTTGTTGTCTCCCAGAATTCGCTCCACTACTGCCGTCATCACTTGCTCTAGCTCGTCGACCGCAGAATGAGGGTGGATGGAATGTGCAACGAGGCTTGGGAGGAAGAAGAGCAAACTGATAAGTTACTTCATTATCAGCCACCGAGTTGAGCAAATGGAAACACTCTCTGTCATCTGTTTGCAGCTTTTTAGTTTTAATTTTACTCCTCACTGGAATACGTGATTTCGTGAAATTTTCTCTGTAGAAAATTGTGTAGCAGGCGAGCCGTTTTCCTCTTCCTCCTCGATCTTCAGAATATCAGACTGGTTTGATAAGGACAAGATGCGTCCCAGATCTAAATCTCAATCACCTCGTTTCGAGCATTCAGCGCAAGATTTTGGCAGTCCGACAAGAGTGCGGTTTTTACAGTTTTACCCACACTTTGCTCTGTAGATTTGTGCGTATGTCTTTGAACTGTAGGGTCATGCATGGTTAAGTAAAAGAGTCGGCTAAAGAAATTACGTTCTTGATTGCTATCAGCCGAATAATGCATGCTATACCGACAAATCTCGTTCCTTGTGACGGAAAACCTGAGGCGACCATTTTAATGATTTGTGTATACATGAGTTTAAGTTCAGCCACTTTCATAAGCAGTCTATCATATCCAGATTGCATTGGTGAAGAGATGGCAGAGGACCTACGGTATTATTGTCTACTCTTTCCACTGGGACCCCTTCATGTGTAGGCTGGATCAAAGCGATCGCTGTGATTTCAGGTTTTCTAAAAGTGCCTTAAGTGTTGCAGCTTTGGCACCACCAACTTTGTCCACCTACTCGTGTAGCTCTCTTAAAGAACTGTTTGCACCAATGTCTATGATGCCATTAGGCACAGAGGAGACATGACGCCTTCATAATATCATCCAACTTCATCCTCCAGGGAAGGTTTTATCCATCGGTGGCATATCCATCTCACTTTCAGGACCAGTTCATACCTTTGGCTGTGTGTTGTCGGTAAGAAGGCAGCAGGAAGCTCTCATGCTCCAGAAGCGTGCAGAGGTTGGTACTTCGCGTCCTCTTTTAGCGATATTTAATGCATTCGCAGTGCAACATCATCCCATTCTGTCGAGACTGGTCTACTAGATGGCAGAGTGCCTGCATCACTACGTTGGTGTTCCATCTCAACAAATAATAATCGACACCGTCGTGGAGCAGTCTAAGCTTCCTACCCATCCATTATGGCTATTGATAAAAGAGGTTTGCCAAATAATGATCACTCGTTTGACAATCTGTCCCACACTTCTGCATAACAAGAATGTTCTTTCATTTAATAGAGGCAGATTTCACCATTTAGCGGGAAGACTGGCAGTAATTGATTGAATTCACTCCGACTGTCATTGTACTGCACATTGATGCTGCGCTTGTGGACTTTCCTTTGGCCACCTTCACCGTTCTGCATTGGCGGATTGGAACAGAGTCCTGCCCCGATCCGCAAACACACACAAGAACTATTCGCCGCAAATTGTGGTTAAATAGCGTCACCGGTGCAACTCATTACCGTCCTCCTATTTCGTTGGCATCTAGCGCGACGAAGCATTTGTAAAAGCAAAAATTTGCACTGAGCCCAAAACAATGCTCTTTGAGAGCAATGAAATGAACTGCCTTGAGTTTTATTGATAGTCCCGTTCTGCCAGACATTGTAAACCTCTTGCGTGGCAAGCATAACAGTGCTCAGTGATCAGACCACCTCTGTCACAATTACACCCCCTTCGCGAGGGGACAGATGACACCCTCTTCGTAAAGACGTCCTCTTTGTTTGCTATCCGACACCCTCCCAGAGAGCTTTTAAGAACAGACACAGAATTACACAACCTCTATCTCTTCCTCATTCCTTCTGCTAACACCTTTCATTTCTCTATGGCCAATCCATGATCAAATGAAACGACTCTATGTGGTAACACCATTCCATCTGGACGGATAAGACTGCACAATAACTCAAAAGAGTTGGGGGCATGTTGGTACGAAGCAGGCCCCATTAGTAAGACTGCGCCGGTATCAAATTAATAAACCATTTAACACACTGCCATGGCAAACAAAAGTTTTGACAACAACATTAATTTTTGAGCATTTACTTTGGTAATTGCGCAAAAAGTGGGGACTTAATTATACGTGGAGAATGTGATAACGCAATGAAATGGCCGACTGTCGCGGTCCTGATAATCATCCAAACCACCTCTGCTTGTGCTACCACCTTTGACTTGAATCTGCACACATAAAGGGGAATAGAGATACCGAATATGGCAAAAATATTATTTGAAATTGCACAATAAACAGGACGACATCGATGGTGCCTGCGAATCGCAAGCAGGGTTGTTCATTACTACTACATGGTGCGTGCGTCTGTGAGTTGCCCAAATCCTATTCATTCCTCTAGGTGGAGAGAGTTGTAAATACTCTGAGTGCTTGGGCACCTCGATCTCCTCGATCCAAGTTATGCCGTTGCTTGCCTCCTTATGGTGGGTGCCTTCCCACAGCAGTTGCAGATGGTATTTGTATCCACCCTACAGTAATAAGAAAGGCCAATGAGTCATCAAGGCTAGTAGTGGCAAAGGAGAGCAAATAGGCTGTTTTCTGTTCACACTTCCTCACAAAGGCCGACCATCCCGATAAGCCCTACACGATGAGAAGAGGCTGCGACACTTTGTACAGTCCATGTCTACAGAGGGTCCCCTAAAGCACCTTCTGTTTCGTTTTATCAACATCCCAACGAGTGCATCACACAGTATGCAAACACGACTTCCAAAGAGAGTAAATGGACTGATCTAAACAACAGCATACACGCTTCATGCAGGTGTGGTGGCAAGTGCAAAAAGGATAAGGTAACGTTTGCATTGAATAAATTGTGAGTTTGCTAAATGGCTAGGCATTCAAAGAGCACAAAATTCGCGATACCGTGTAAATTGAAAAATACCAAATTAACTTCATAGCAAAACGACATTCACCGACTCCTGTGCAAAAAAGAACTAAAAATTATATGCAGAGAAAGCAAAATTCACCGCCAACAGTAACAAAAACTAGCAAATTACATTCAAAGAGAAAAAATTCTCATTCCTGTGTTCATCAATACTACAAAATTCCATCCAAAGAGAGCAAAATTTGCCACCACATGTCGATCATTACTACAAAATTCCATTCAAAGTGATCAAAATTCGCCATCTCAAGTAGATCAATACCACAAAATTCCATTAAAAGAGAGTAAAATTTGCCATCACATGTCGATCAATACTACAAAATTCCACTCACAGCGAGCAAAATTTGCCATCTCATGTCGATCAATACTACAAAATTCCACTCACAGCGAGCAAAATTAGCCATCGCATGTCGATCAATACTACAAAATTCCATTCAACGCGAGAGAAATTCGCTATCTCATGTCCATTAATACTACAAAATTCCATTCAAAGGGAGCAAAATTCGCCATCTCAAGTCGATCAATACTACAAAATTCCACCCACAGCGAGCGAAATTAGCCATCTCATTTCGATCAATACTACAAAATTCCATTCAAAGAGAGAAATTCGCTATCTCATGTCGATCAATACTACAAAATTCCATTCAAAGAGAGAAATTCGCTATCTCATGTCGATCAATACTACAAAATTCCATTCAAAGAGAGAAATTCGCTATTTCATATCGATCAATACTACAAAATTCCATTCAAAGAGAGCAAAATTTGCCATCTCATGCCGATCAATACTACAAAATTCCACTCACAGCGAGCAAAATTCGCCATCTCATGTCCATCAATACTACAAAATTCCATTCAAAGAGAGCAAAATTCGCCATCTCATGTCGATCAATACTACAAAATTCCACTCACAGCGAGCGAAATTAGCCATCGCATGTCGATCAATACTACAAAATTCCACTCACAGCGAGCAAAATTCGCTTTCTCATGTCGATCAATACTACAAAATTCCACTCACAGCGAGCGAAATTCGCCATCAAATGTCGATCAATTCTACAAAATTCACCATCTCATTTCGATCAATACTACAAAATTTCATTCAAAGAGAGCAAAATTCGCCATCTCATGTCGATCAATACTACAAAATTCCATTCAAAGAGAGAAATTCGCTATCTCATATCGATCAATACTACAAAATTCCATTCAAAGAGAGCAAAGTTTGCCATCTCATGCCGATCAATACTACAAAATTCCACTCACAGCGAGCAAAATTCGCCATCTCATGTCCATCAATACTACAAAATTCCATTCAAAGAGAGCAAAATTCGCCATCTCATGTCGATCAATACTACAAAATTCCACTCACAGCGAGCGAAATTAGCCATCGCATGTCGATCAATACTACAAAATTCCACTCACAGCGAGCAAAATTCGCTTTCTCATGTCGATCAATACTACAAAATTCCATTCACAGCGAGCAAAATTCGCCATCAAATGTCGATCAATTCTACAAAATTCACCATCTCATTTCGATCAATACTACAAAATTTCATTCAAAGAGAGCAAAATTCGCCATCTCATGTCGATCAATACTACAAAATTCCACTCAGAGCGAGCGAAATTAGCCATCGCATGTCGATCAATACTACAAAATTCCACTCACAGCGAGCAAAATTCGCCAACACATGTCGATCAATACTACAAAATTCCATTCAAAGAGAGCAAAATTTGCCATCTCATGTCGGTCAATACTACAAAATTCCATTCAAAGAGAGCAAAATTCGCCATCTCAAGTCGGTCAATACTACAAAATTCCATTAAAAAAGAGTAAAATTTGCCATCACATGTCGATCAATACTACAAAATTCCACTCACAGCGAGCGAAATTCGCCATCGCATGTCGATCAATACTACAAAATTCGACATCTCATGTCGATCAATACTACAAAATTCCACTCACAGCGAGCGAAATTAGCCATCTCATTTCGATCAATACTACAAAATTCCATTCAAAGAGAGCAAAATTCGCCATCTCATGTCGATCAATACTGCAAAATTCCACTCACAGCGAGCGAAATTCGCCATCACGTGTCTATCAATACTACAAAATTCGCCATCTCATGTCGATCAATACTACAAAATTCCATTCACAGCGAGCAAAATTCGCCATCTGATGTCGATCAATACTACAAAATTCCACTCACAGCGAGCGAAATTAGCCATCTCATGTCGATCAATACTACAAAATTCCACACACAGCGAGCAAAATTCGCCATCTCATGTCCATCAATACTACAAAATTCCATTCAAAGAGAGCAAAATTCGCCATCTCATGTCGATCAATACTACAAAATTCCACTCACAGCGAGCGAAATTAGCCATCGCATGTCGATCAATACTACAAAATTCCACTCACAGCGAGCAAAATTCGCTTTCTCATGTCGATCAATACTACAAAATTCCACTCACAGCGAGCGAAATTAGCCATCTCATGTCGATCAATACTACAAAATTCCACTCACAGCGAGCAAAATTCGCCATCACATGTCGATCAATTCTACAAAATTCACCATCTCATGTCGGTCAATACTACAAAATTCCATTCAAAGAGAGCAAAATTCGCCATCTCAAGTAGATCAATACTACAAAATTCCACTCACAGCGAGCAAAATTCGCCATCACATGTCGATCAATACTACAAAACTCCATTCAAAGAGAGCAAAATTTGCCACCACATGTCGATCATTACTACAAAATTCCATTCAAAGTGATCAAAATGCGCCATCTCAAGTAGATCAATACTACAAAATTCCATTAAAAGAGAGTAAAATTTGCCATCACATGTCGATCAATACTACAAAATTCCATTCACAGCGAGCAAAATTTGCCATCTCATGTCGATCAATACTACAAAATTCCACTCACAGCGAGCGAAATTAGCCATCGCATGTCGATCAATACTACAAAATTCCATTCACAGCGAGCACAATTCGCCATCTCAAGTCGATCAATACTACAAAATTCCACCCACAGCGAGCGAAATTAGCCATCTCATGTCTATCAATACTACAAAATTCCACCCACAGCGAGCAAGATTCGCCATCTCATGTCCATCAATACTACAAAATTCCATTAAAAGAGAGTAAAATTTGCCATCACATGTCGATCAATACTACAAAATTCCATTCACAGCGAGCAAAATTCGCCATCTCATGCCGATCAATACTACAAAATTCCACTCACAGCGAGCAAAATTCGCCATCACATGTCGATCAATTCTACAAAATTCACCATCTCATTTCGATCAATAATACAAAAATTCCATTCAAAGAGAGCAAAATTCGCCATCTCATGTCGATCAATACTACAAAATTCCACTCACAGCGAGCAAAATTCGCCATCACATGTCGATCAATACTACAAAACTCCATTCAAAGAGAGCAAAATTCGCCATCTCAAGTAGATCAATACTACAAAATTCCATTCAAAGAGAGCAAAATTTGCCATCACATGTCGATCAATACTACAAAATTCCACTCACAGCGAGCGAAATTCGCCATCACGTGTCTATCAATACTACAATATTCGCCATCTCATGTCGATCAATACTACAAAATTCCACTCACAGCGAGCGAAATTAGCCATCTCATGTCGATCAATACTAAAAATTCCACTCACAGCGAGCAAAATTCGCCATCACATGTCGATCAATTCTACAAAATTCACCATCTCATTTCGATCAATACTACAAAATTCCATTCAAAGAGAGCAAAATTCGCCATCTCATGTCGATCAATACTACAAAATTCCACTCACAGCGAGCGAAATTAGCCATCTCATGTCCATCAATACTACAAAATTCCACTCACAGCGAGCAAAATTCGCCATCACATGTCGATCAATTCTACAAAATTCACCATCTCATTTCGATCAATACTACAAAATTCCACTCACAGAGAGCAAAATTCGCCATCTCAAGTCGATCAATACTACAAAATTCCATTCACAGCGAGCAAAATTCGCCATCTGATGTCGATCAATACTACAAAATTCCACTCACAGCGAGCGAAATTAGCCATCTTATGTCGATCAATACTACAAAATTCCACTCACAGCGAGCAAAATTCGCCATCTCATGTCCATCAATACTACAAAATTCCATTAAAAGAGAGTAAAATTTGCCATCACATGTCGATCAATACTACAAAATTCCATTCACAGCGAGCAAAATTCGCCATCTCATGCCGATCAATACTACAAAATTCCACTCACAGCGAGCAAAATTCGCTTTCTCATGTCGATCAATACTACAAAATTCCACTCACAGCGAGCGAAATTAGCCATCTCATGTCGATCAATACTACAAAATTCCACTCACAGCGAGCAAAATTCGCCATCACATGTCGATCAATTCTACAAAATTCACCATCTCATTTCGATCAATACTACAAAATTCCACTCACAGAGAGCAAAATTCGCCATCACAAGTCGATCAATACTACAAAATTCCATTCACAGCGAGCAAAATTCGCCATCTGATGTCGATCAATACTACAAAATTCCACTCACAGCGAGCGAAATTAGCCATCTCATGTCGACCAATACTACAAAATTCCACTCACAGCGAGCAAAATTCGCCATCTCATGTCCATCAATACTACAAAATTCCATTAAAAGAGAGTAAAATTTGCCATCACATGTCGATCAATACTACAAAATTCCATTCACAGCCAGCAAAATTCGCCATCTCATGCCGATCAATACTACAAAATTCCACTCACAGCGAGCAAAATTCGCTTTCTCATGTCGATCAATACTACAAAATTCCACTCACAGCGAGCAAAATTCGCCATCTCAAGTCGATCAATACTACAAAATTCCATTCACAGCGAGCTAAATTCGCCATCTGATGTCGATCAATACTACAAAATTCCACTCACAGCGAGCAAAATTCGCTTTCTCATGTCGATCAATACTACAAAATTCCACTCACAGCGAGCAAAATTCGCCATCACATGTCGATCAATACTACAAAACTCCATTCAAAGAGAGCAAAATTTGCCATCACATGTCGATCAATACTACAAAATTCCACTCACAGCGAGCGAAATTCGCCATCTCGTGTTTATCAATACTACAAAATTCGCCATCTCATTTCGATCAATACTACAAAATTCCACTCACAGCGAGCAAAATTCGCCATCTCATGTCGATCAATACTACAAAATTCCACTCACAGCGAGCGAAATTAGCCATCGCATGTCGATCAATACTACAAAATTCCATTCACAGCGAGCACAATTCGCCATCTCAAGTCGATCAATACTACAAAATTCCACCCACAGCGAGCGAAATTAGCCATCTCATGTCTATCAATACTACAAAATTCCACCCACAGCGAGCAAGATTCGCCATCTCATGTCCATCAATACTACAAAATTCCATTAAAAGAGAGTAAAATTTGCCATCACATGTCGATCAATACTACAAAATTCCATTCACAGCGAGCAAAATTCGCCATCTCATGTCGATCAATACTACAAAATTCCTTTCAAAGAGAGCAAAATTCACCATCTCAAGTCGACCAATACTACAAAATTCCATTCAAAGAAAGCAAAATTCGCCATCGCAAATCGGTCAATACTACAAAATTCCATTCAAAGAGAGCAAAATTCGCCATCTCAAGTCGATCAATACTACAAAATTCCATTCACAGCGAGCACAATTCGCCATCTCAAGTCGATCAATACTACAAAATTCCATTCAAAGACAGCAAAACTCGCCATCTCAAGTCGGTCAATACTACAAAATTCCATTCAAGGAGAGCAAAATTTGCCATCTCAAGTGGATCAATACTACAAAATTCCATTCAAAGAGAGCAAAATTCGCCATCGCGAATCGGTCAATACTACAAAATTCCATTCAAGGCGAGCAAATTTCGCCATCGCGAATCGATCAATACTACAAAATTCCATTCAAAGAGAGCAAAATTCGCCATCGCAAGTCGATCAATACTACAAAATTCCATTCAAAGAGAGCAAAATTCGCCATCGCAATCGATCAATACTACAAAATTCCATTCAAGGAGAGCAAAATTTGCCATCTCAAGTGGATCAATACTACAAAATTCCATTCAAGAAAGCAAAATTCGCCATCTCAAGTCGACCAATACTACAAAATTCCATTCAAAGAGAGCAAAATTCGCCATCTCAAGTCGACCAATACTACAAAATTCCATTCAAGGAGAGCAAAATTTGCCATCTCAAGTCGACCAATACTACAAAATTCCATTCAAAGAGAGCAAAACTCGCCATCTCAAGTCGACCAATACTACAAAATTCCATTCAAAGAAAGCCAAATTCGCCATCGCAAATCGGTCAATACTACAAAATTCCATTCAAGGAGAGCAAATTGCGCCATCGCAAATCGATCAATACTACAAAATTCCATTCAAGGAGAGCAAAATTTGCCAACTCAAGTCGACCAATACTACAAAATTCCATTCAAAGAGAGCAAAATTCGCCATCTCAAGTCGGTCAATAGTACAAATTTCCATTCAAAGAGAGCAAAACTCGCCATCTCAAGTCGGTCAATACTACAAAATTCCATTCAAAGAGAGCAAAATTCGCCATCTCAAGTCGACCAATACTACAAAATTCCATTCAAAGAAAGCCAAATTCGCCATCGCAAATCGGTCAATACTACAAAATTCCATTCAAAGAGAGCAAAATTCGACATCGCGAATCGGTCAATACTACAAAATTCCATTCAAAGAGAGCAATATTCGCCATCTCAAGTCGACCAATACTACAAAATTCCATTCAAGGAGAGTAAAATTCGCCATCGCAAATCGGTCAATACTACAAAATTCCATTCAAAGAGAGCAAAACTCGCCATCTCAAGTGGATCAATACTACAAAATTCCATTCAAAGAGAGCAAAACTCGCCATCTCAAGTGGATCAATACTACAAAATTCCATTCAAAGAGAGCAAAACTCGCCATCTCAAGTCGACCAATACTACAAAATTCCATTCAAAGAGAGCAAAACTCGCCATCTCAAGTCGACCAATACTACAAAATTCCATTCAAAGAGAGCAAAATTCGCCATCTCAAGTCGACCAATACTACAAAATTCCATTCAAGGAGAGTAAAATTCGCCATCGCAAATCGGTCAATACTACAAAATTCCATTCAAGGAGAGTAAAATTCGCCATC
>JADWOT020000001.1:7604685-7699751 GCA_036345935.2 Taenia hydatigena | reverse complement strand
CCATCGTCATGGATTTGAGGAAGGGGACTCGTGAAATCGAAGCTTGCCATAGACTCCTCGATCTTGTCAGGCATCAAACCGACTTTCGCTAGCTCTTCTCAATCAAGTGGCACTGTCTCCACCTGAGGAACACCATCTCCGTCAAGTGCGTAATGGGGACTGCGGTCCACTACCGGTGTTTCCTTGCGGTACGCAGCCTCGAGGAAGCAAAGGATCATGTTGATCGTCCACGAAGTCAATTAAGGTGGCCTGAGATGTTAGCTGGGAGGAAAGGCAAGGTGATTGCAATGTGACGAAAGCTACCTCGTCCCAATCGACAGCGCCATAAAAGTGCAGATCCCTGACTTTTGTGATGTCTGGACGCTCCTTATGATTGTTTATGAGGCAGGACTGGGACAAAGCCTGCAGTGACTTTGAGAGCCTTTTACCTCCCTTATGCTATAGCGACCTGATCTCGTCCACCGCATTACATCGATCCCTCCACTAGCATTCGGTTGCACTGGTTTCGACAAAATGTAGGCAATCGGAAGGGTTAGACTCCACGCATGTGCCTTTGTTGTAATTTCTATCCTATTGGCTAGCTTTACGTGCCATGAAATGGGGAGTTGTGCAAGAGTCGTGCGCTTCTGGCGGATTCTCATTCTCTGGCATGGCATATGACCGATCATAGTCAGCGATGAGAATATGACCCGAGTCTGAGAGGAGTTCATTCTCGGGTTTGAGGTCCTTGTGCACGATGCTCATGGCGTGAAGATATTGCAGGCCACAAATAATTTCACAAGCGCATAATTACGCATCACCTTTGGACACGTCGTCAAGGTGGCAGTCGAGAGTAAAGGGATCGAGATATCTACCTTTGTACAGCATTTGGACACTACTCAAGTGGTTTCACTGTGAACTCTCTAACAGCGTCAGCTTGGCGTTATTGTGCGACGTTTTGTGGGCCATGCGAGGAGCTAATGGCAAACTCCGATCACTTTTAGTTGCAGACGTGCCGTCGCATGACATAGTCATGAATCCCTAGTGTCTGACACATTACAACGCATCGGGATATGCTTCCTGTGCCCACTCCTGTATCCAATTTGATGCATGCATGCAGTTGCAGCCACAACGATGGAGCCACATGGGCAAGGGATCATAATTGGAAGTCTAACTGGCAAGAAACTAATAATACATGTTGGCTTGTGGTTTGTTGAAAATTAGCTCTTCATCGGCTTTTGCTTAAAATGACTTCCATTATGATTATGGTCATATTCTCATCCACTAGGAGTTTCAAGCACTTGCATGCAAGTTGTTAATGCGAATGAATGCAAGCAACCTGTACTTCATCTCCCTTTTGTGTTCTACCACTTTTGGGAGTTAAGGTACCAAAAAATTGGCACAAGAATTGACTGGTCAATTCCCAGACAGTGCGATGATTTTGGTACTAATTCCAAGTGTTTGAGGTGTTATCAGAACTCCGAAAATGCGTATGATGTCTGAGCTTCAACGGATTTATTGACTTAGCAAGAAGTGCATTTAGCATAACTAGTATTAACACAAAGTGACAAGGCAGTGAGAGATCAGCGTATGGCATTACATTGCTGTGTTTGTTGTCGTTCTGACTGGTGATGAAATTGGTAGAGACTGGTGATGTATAACGTTTTAATAAAATTTCAGGAGATGGATGGAAGTGGATTGAAGCAGACCAGCATGGTGTAGTAATGTTCACGTGTTCGTTTACGAAAATAGTGAGCGAGTGTGTGTCAGTCCTCTCGTTAGTTGCGCAATGGCAAAACGGCTATGTTGCACGTCAGTGACACTCTAAACTGGTGATGGAAGCAGATCCTCATTTTGCCTTGTCTCCCCTCATCTTCCCCACACCACGTTATGCCTCGATACGTTGAAATACGTTACGCTGAGCTAAGGCAACTCTATGCTACACTACTCTGCGAACAGAAATGACAGTACTGCCTGCTAGTTGACCTCTCCTATCTAGTCAAGTGTAGTGTCTATTGATTAAGTAGAAGGCAATGCTCATTTCCTCCTTCATACAATGCCTCAATAACACCGTCTTCTGTCATATGCTCAAGACTCCCAAATGACAGATCTCTAGTTCCACATTTTAGACAGTTGACTCCAACGAAATACCTCCGAATGGTCGTACCATGGGCAATGTCTGAGAGGAAACAGCTTTCGGTAAAACACACTGGCCGTTTCCTCTCAGACACGTGAAGTGACTGCAGGCATGGTACGATAATTGACTGACTACGTCTCTTCGATTCGTAAACATCCCAACATGCATACGTCCCCCAACAAACTTTAATTGCCCACTGCTATTCCCCTTCATTCGGATTTAGGTAAATACCTCGTGATGGAACAGTGAAGCCTCCAATTGTCCAACGAACGACAGACACGAGAGCAGCTTCGGAAGAGAAAAGGCTAAAGACCAGCAATCTTGAACAGGCGGTGTATTTTACCAAAGAATTAGTGGTGCTTCTCATTCGCTTCCGCTTCTTTCACATTCACCATGATGCACGTAATTCAGCCGAGGTGAAGAATCACATGGACAACTGAAGCCTATTCTCACAAAACCACCTGCAAGAGATTATGCCCAAAATCGACACTAGGTTACATGTGCGACACGACGCAATACGTGTCTTTGGCCGTATCAGGCACGTGTTAGATGCGAAGAGGTCAATCGCACAACCAACCGTCAAGCATGCTCTTCTACGCGTTCCATCGTCTTCTACTATTCATCTTGCTTCCCATTGTCGTTCCTATCATCCAGTTTTCGTCAGTGCTTCACTCGCGCTATTCTTCCTCCTCGACTCTGGTCTCCTTCTCATGCTGCACTTTCGCCACCTCCCTCTCCATCTCCTCGTCACTCGGCCAGTCTAGAAGTGTCAAAAGTCCAAAACAGATGGATATCGTATAAATTCATGGTAAATTATTATACCAATCCCTCCTTCATTCCACGTGTTATGTTCTTCTCCTTCTCCCTCACTTTATTTGCATGCAGCGTTTCAATGTAATCACAACTGATATCCCAATTTGAATCACTTGGGAAAGAAAAACTACAGTTAACCTCCTTAAGCATGTCGTGCTATATTAGCTCACGTTTTCCCAGTAGGTTAGGAGGGAGAAATAATTAACGAAGTACCACAACACTGTGCAGGGACATCCTACGATCGCTTTTCCTAATGCCCTTCTTGCACTCCTTACCCTCACTCCCCCCTTCTCTCGACTTCCTGCATCCTTTCTCACTCTATTATTCCTTCGTCCCTTTCAGCTAAACGACCATGCTACTCCGCATTCTCCGGATAATTGCAATTATAGCCATTGTCCGAAGCAATGATTCGTTTAGGTATAAAGTTGGGAATACCCCTTCGATAGCTGCGTTTCATTCTTTGGGAGTAAGTACCCGATTCTTTTAATCAATTTTGCACCTTGCATATCTCTTACTATGTCAATTTTACTTTTATGCAACTTACATGCGTCAACAACCGCCAAATCGATGGCAGCAGTAGTAGCAGCTGACCCACCCTCCTTACTTTGGAAGCACTTCAACGAGGTGCGCTTGACTAGACTTGACAAAATCAGACTAGATTGGACTGGATCAGAGCAGACTAAACTAGCCATCTCTGCTAGACCATGACAGACTAGGACGGAATGAAAAAGGAGAAAGTGGGCAGTGCTATCTAAACTATCATTGGTGCCTCATCCTCAGAGACGGCATCCACGTTACCACTTGAGTCCGCCCCATCACTCCAATTTGTCACTCCAAGTCGACTAATCACAGCCCATGACACTAAATTAAAATCATTTATTCCGTTCTCCCTGGTATTAGGGACCAATGTACACGCGTAGGAACTAGGTCTAATAACGTCTGTAAAAGGGAGAGGAAGAGATCTTCCGTCTACTCCCCTCTTCCATGCCTCGTTCCATTTACGTACTATATGCTCTCAAACACCGAAGCTTGAATAATTTCCCACCGTTTATGCTTCATGCATTCAACTCATCCAAAGAAGAGGTGTAAGTACTCCCCATTTCGTCTCATTACCCTGGTGTTTCCACTTTGGTGAAATGGAAACGCCACGCTTCTCTTACATTTGCCTTCTCCCAAATGCAGTATTAATTCCTTCCTATCTTCTCTTTCTACCTCATTCTCCACTGGCATCCTTTGAGTAAGTCTCATTCATTTCCCCAATCACCTCACTTCTCATTGCGGCATGGGTGCATATTCAGATATTCAAGCATCCAAGAGTATTCAATCAATCCAACAAAATGTAGTGTCATCAGTGAAGGATGTGCATGGATTCCTTCCATTGCAGGGATTGCCTCACGCTTCATCTCCACCACCCTAGCCGACATCAATACTCTTCTTCATGATAATCGTCTTCCTTCATTTGAAGTGGGAGCAATTCTACGACTTGGAAGGATGCAGAAGAGCCGACCAACGACTTCTCGTACGCGTGCTCCATTGGATGCACGTACATCGAATGAGCCAGTAGGAAGCAGCCTCGCAGCTGATTGGCTCGGGCAACGACAGGCTTTTGGATAGTGATTGAGTTTTATTTGGGTTAACTCGCAGTTCAATGCTCTCTTCATAAGCCTGCCAAGCCGAAATTTGAGCAGTGCAATCATGAAGGTTTGACGTAACAAAGTTTATTTGTGGAGCCTGTTATTCCCTGCGATGCGAAGTACTTTTCACTAAGGTAGGTGGGAACATCTAGTCATTTTCAATGTAACGGCTTTGCCTACACGATTTCATAAGTAATCAGAATGCACTTAGTATGCATTGTATTCTATTTCAGCCTGCGATGCACCACCATTAATCATCCTTGTAATTCCCTCTTTTCACGAAACACTCACCTCCACACTACACAGAGTTGGCGAACTCAATCCAGTTGTCTTTGTCCGTCACCTAAAATCTAGTGCCTAGGGATGAATTGCTATTTCATCTCTGCGAAACCATAAGTGCTCAGCGATGTCTGTATGCCATGCGCATTGGGCACTCATCTCAAACCTGAGAACAACCTCCTCTCCGATTCGACGACACTCTCATCAATGGCCCTAATCTGGCACATAATAGCCCATTGCTGAATATTTTTGAATCTAAAGATCCTCATCAAAAAAGGCGTGAATCAGAAGAGCTGAACAACCAAACATTCTCTCACTCCAAGGCAATCACTAAGTGCATCTTGATCAGAGCAGACTCATCCATCGCGCAGCAAGTTGACACAAAATTGTTCATGCTAACATGGCCAAATATGTATTTTCATGAAACAAAACAAGTGATATAAATCCACTATATTGAAGGAATGCTCTTAGGAAGGCGTGAGCTAAAATATCGCACTTTTGACAAAGTGATTTACCTGTAGACATCAGCAAAAAACTAGTCCGTCTACATTTATTTTACATTCGAGTCAAGTGACCTATCCTGGCTAGGATTGTATCGAGTCAAGGCGAGACGACCACCACTTGCAGTTTGGGAAGAGAACGAGACAGAAAGTGCATAAGACCGCACGATCTATTGCAACAATACAATGTGCCTCCGAGTGCTTGACCAGCTGCGCCTGTTTTCGAAGAGGTGTTCTCTCGATTGTAGAAACTCCGAGGTAACTGACTTAACGGAGGCAAAAGTCAATGCGGGAGATCGTTTGCTGGCGTGTACAGGGATCTACATGTGGTTGGAAAGCAGCAAGCTATTGTCACTGTGAGGACGGCTAAGTTAGTTCTGTTACAATACTTAAAGCTTATAACTTATGTACGTCGACAGCTCAATGTTGCGTTCCACTAATGGTATGATAGATACCACAGATGGCCCACCAACTTAGTGGGATGGCGATGTGGGCTATTATAGATACGGCTGGGCGGACATTAGAGGTCAAAGTGTTATGGTGAGGCACAATGCCACCTACATAGATGGGATGAGCTGGTAAATAGATTGGGAGGACGCTCACGAAGGGTTGCCTTGGAAATCATTCAAAAGAAGGCGTACAGGCAGGATTTGAATGGTCAAATGACTGTTGATGGATATCTATGGACTGCTGCATGCTGTCCGATATAAAGCCGACCTTATACTGATATGGAGGTCCATCTGCTCACAATTTCGGTTGCACACAAAGCAGATAACAGACATCTTTCAATGAAATCTAATGGATGTCACTCGTACAGTCAGTCTCAGAGGTACGCCTATAACAATCGTGCTGCCATTTTCTCACCATGGCGAAGAGTGAAAGTGATCCGTGTCAAGTGAGTTTAATGTGATGGAAGGCAGTAGGTAGATAGCGACATGGTTGAGTTGGTTTCGCGGTGGCTAGGATTCCTTTCAGTCATCTATGAAGCCTTACATTTCGATTGCCATGAAGATGTTCACGAGTGTCCACTAGCTTTGCTTACCTTCATTAAAAACCAATGTAGGCACAGCAGAGCAAGAGCATTCTCCTGAAGCCCCAAACATAACACAATTAGGAAGCCATCCGTCGTTCAGACAGTGACTATGTGTGGGTTCGATATCATACTGGTTTCTCACTTTCTTATAATGCGTACCACCCAAACACCATTTCTCTGTGCGTTCACAAGACCTATGATCACTAATTTAATCTCTTCTCGGATGTATCGCAATTCAAGACTTTGTAAGTATGAAATCGCTGCCATTACTCAGATGGCAAATCAATTTGTCACACCCCACTGGCCACACTTTACTGCAGGAGAGTGTAGCATGATACACGGGAGGAGAGGAGCTTCGCGGTGGAAATGCATACACGTGCAGCGTCTGCTAGAAGCCACGGTGGGCCACCAGGCTTCTTACTCCAACCCTGTAATAAAAAACGTTTCAGTCACGCTGCACTTAGTGCAACACAATGTTAAAAGCCTTCTCTGCCCTGATATCTGCTCCTTTTAATGCACTAAGTCATGCGCATATAATAATATATTTTTGTCATCATTAAGGTGGTGTTGCTAGTGGAGCTGTCGTTCGTTAGGACTAAACAACAATTTCGAATTCTACTGGGTAGACACTGTAAAAGACAAATCCTCTCACTAGACTCTACGTAATCTCATCTTAAGGGACATTCCAAAACAACTGTTGATATACTCAACTCAGATGCCATTGCGTGGCTGGAGGATACCTTGACCTGTGTGGTTGGATGAAGGGTGCAGTGTAGCATAGGTCACACCACCACCTCGCCATGCCAACATGTCATCAAAGCTGGCCAAATAACAGGTCGTAGACCACGAAGTCAGCTTGTCTAAG
This sequence comes from Taenia hydatigena, assembly GCA_036345935.2. Lineage (NCBI taxonomy): Eukaryota > Metazoa > Platyhelminthes > Cestoda > Cyclophyllidea > Taeniidae > Taenia > Taenia hydatigena. Next base: position 7,692,511 of record JADWOT020000001.1, on the reverse strand, counting down.
CACATACGGCATTTACTCTATTTGTTTAATTTATCCTCAAATTGGCGGAAACCATGATGCCTACGTAACACACTGACCTCTCTGAATGTCAGCATATTAACCTGCTGCTTTTGTCTCCGTTTCTGTCAAGTCAGTTAACCGATGAGCTTTCGCATTCGTACTACCCTTCCTCTTCACAGTTCACTTTCCTGTGCCATCTGTCTTTCCTTCACATTCCCTTGGAGATGCTACACTTGAGTGACTTCCTTTACTGCCAGTTGTGTAATATTTTGTACCACCTAAAATGAATCATGAGTGGTTTTAAATATCATCTGACAATTAGCTTTCATTCATTTACATTTTAGTACGCTGCGAAGAGTGCAGTACATGTTTTATGCATTTTGGTGATGGCAAATTCTGACATTAATAAGAGTGAGGGGAAATATCTGCCCCTCATCTGTTACTGTTGTGTTTGCGCACTTTCAAGGATGGTTTCTAGATTGTGAGGTGTTGTTGTACTTTTCCTACGACTCTTCACCTTTTGTTGGTTAGCAGGGCTTAATGAGTTATGGAACGATGTGGTGTTTGGACACAATTTCTTCCCCTATACGGCAAAACTGGGGATTTAGACATTCAACAGTAATGTGAGGTCCTCAACTTTTGCACAGTGGACAAAATTTCTATCAGTTACTGAGGCCTTCAAAGCTGACCACAACTTGTAACACACTAGCAGCGATGCGAGCATTGTGCAGGATCAAGTGAAGTACAGCACTCTGTTGTTGATGTATCGCTGTGCAAGTGCGTAGTCATTTTTAACAGGTTTGCCTGCTTCCCAAGCAATGAACACACCTGCATACTCACCTATACACACACACACACAGTGCGCACGTACATTGTCTGTATGCACGCTTATATGCGCAGAAATATACATCGACAAATTCAGTTTTTCTACCATCCCTTTGCACCCCTTGAGCACGTAATTCCAAGTGACTATACAAGCGCATTCACCTATTGCTTATCACTTACCTCATCGTCTACCAAGAAGGCGATCTCGTCCAAATATAACGGTTGATTCCCTCGCTTGGGACACATCCCAAATTTTACCAACATTGGAGTAAAGACCCCTTCCGCGTAGTAAAAGTGCTCTCCCTCATGAACCACCTTGGCCGAAACGCAGAACTCCGTACCCAGCTAATAACGATCCATCACAATAGGGTCCGACTTTACAGAGGTGCTCCGCCGGTCGGTTACGAGGACGAAGCCTACGTAATCGTAGAAGAAAGGGAACCACCCGATGGTTGATTAAAGCGAAACAACGAAAGAGGTACCGAAAACGGCGCTCAAAATACAAGAGGACCATGCAATACTTATGTTCGTTAAATGCGCTTTGTAGGCCAGAGTTGGGAGAACAATTTGGAACCTGGTAGCGGAGTGACGTGGTGACTCCCAGGAACGTGACTTATCCTCGTCCTGAACTCTCTTACAAGGTCTCGCTGTACTCTCTCTGTCTCTCTCTCTCTCTCTCTCTCTCTCTCTCATAACAAACATGTCTAAGCGTGCTCAGACCCCTAATAACAAGGGAGATAAGAAGGGAGCGAAGGAACCCTCTACAATGTTAACATGTCGCTTTCAAATAATTTGATTAAACTTATTTCGCAAGTCCAAAATCCTTTTCAGAAAGAGTAAAAAAATCGTGGTTTTTCAATGTTAGAATAAAAGGGGGGCAGATGCGAATTTTCACGTCTGTCTAATTTATCCAAAGTTATTTTGCTCAAATTTATACATGCATAAGGTTGCGTAATTTCTGCTGAAAACTTGAAGTCAATTGCAGGTAGTATTCGTTTGTGATGCCTAACACTTTATAGAAAAATAAGTTAAACAATTTTTGCTAATGACATTTGCAGCCGCATCGCATTGTTTCGCCGGTGCAGTGGCGCCTTCGTTGATTTTATCAATGCGGGGATTTTGTCCAATAAATGGAGAATCCGGACTGACACTGCTTTCATTTGGTGACAGAGAATGGAATCAACAGGAATGTATTCGTCCTAATTGATCATTATCTGGAAAGCCGGGAGCATTTGCCGAACAATAACAAATACGAGCATTACTTCCGACATTGCCCCGTACATTGCTCAGGTAAGAATGAATTGCACTTCATGCAACTTCTCCATGCATTTTGTGCCCTAATGGCTTAAATGTACGTATTTAAGGTGTTGACGCTTTATGGCTATTTATGTCCAAGTCTTTTCATAATGCGTGGTATCATTCATATTCTATTCACTGGTTTCTACATCGCCGGTTGCAACTTCAGTCTGCGGTTTTGTGTTGACTATTTCCTAAATGCACAAAGCGAGGCCTCAGTCATCTCTTATCCGTAGGTTCGGTTTTTACGCGATTTGATGTTTGGGGTTGACCCGAGAACGAGGGAATGGCTTCTCGTTGTTCTGGGGCTGTTTGCTTTGGGGCTTGTAGCGGACTTTCCTGCATTGCATTGAAGTCATCCGTCATTCCACGCGCAACTTGATTTGAGTGCGACTGAATGAGACTTTCATCGTGCGAGTTGTAGGTAACACTCACAACTACGTTTGGGAGGTTGTAGACAAATCGACAGATGCTTGTCGATAAAAGAGCATGTCTTTTATGATTGATCACTTGTAATCGCAGCCGCTTGACTTATGATGGGCGGCAGAGGATGTAAATGTTTTTTTCTACTAAAATTTTTTGTAGATGTGAAATTCATTCCATTGTATCGTCAAAACGTGTATAGTGAATTGATAAGCATGAAGTGTACTTCAACGGGCGTCAACGACACGAAATGCGCTCGAGAAGGGGAGGCATGAGTTGGAGAAGGTGGATGAACTTCGGGGACGGAGCAGATGGGATGTGTATCGCGAGGAAGTAGCAAGAACGACTTGGGTAAGCTGGTTCTTAATCTGCCAGACCTTGCTTCTACTTGCTATTCCCATTTTTTTACAATATTCAAATCTGTGATTTCGGAGTTCGTTAGTGTGTTATGAACCGTCTGACTGCAAGTTGATGGCGCAAGAAGCTGAGGCTGTCACGTGTTCATGATGCAGGTGATGGCTTGTGGGTGTGAGGGTGTATTTCTGACTAGTAGCCATTTTAGGGACCGATCACCCAAAGGAAGGGCAAATCAGCGATTCATTTACGTGTACAGGCGTGTTGGCTAAAATGACGCCTAACCCAAAATTAACAACGCCAGTAACGTTAAAATACTACAAACTATCAATTGCTTGATATCGTGCACATTGTTATAGTGTCATGAATAGCCGCTCATTGTGAGCATCTGGTTAATCTGGCTGCTGCCTGTGCTGAACCTGATATCCAATATTTTCGTAGTTATCTTCAGCGCTTCCTTACTTAGTCTCTTGTCGCAACGGTACTAGTCATTAGTCTATCCATTGTGCCTGTTCATCCGTGTTGACATATCTGGTGGTTCATGGTCCAATATCTGTAGTGCATTTGGTCATTAACTGCCACACGAATTCGGGATACGGCTCAAGAATTCGAATCTGCTCCTGTTGAAGTCGGTCAGCTTTCTATTAATGCAACACCTGCCAACTGCTTCAGCTTTTACATTCAAGACACCTAAGAACATGCGATCTTCTTACATAAATGGGATAGTAATAAGGAATGGGTGTGAAGCGTAAAACCCCTCTGGTAGCCTCCAAGTTTGCTGAGGTTATCTCGTTAATAATATTGATTTGTTCGTTCTGCAACATTTCTTTTTTTATCAACTTCTAATGTGGGGATTTTTAAGAACATATATCTCTGGGACTATGCATTTTATTTTGTTTACCAATACATCTATCTGCAAACATGGAAATCTTTGCTAATTTTTTACCTATTTCTTATAAAATATAATTAGCCTAAATTTTTGATCATGTATATTTTATTAAAATAGGAATTATAAATTTTTGTGTTTGAGTGCACTGAATGTTAGGAATTGATTGGCTCATGGAAGACTGACATCTATGCACACAAATAACTACTGCAGTTCGTCGTCACATCATTTGCCTTTTATCAACGTCCAATTAGAATGTGCCTTATGCTGTTTTCTTTATTGTCATTGGCTGTTGTCTGAGCCATTGATAACTCGAACTTTGCCAGTGATGGTGGTGGAGATTTGTCTATAAGTAACCTTGATGGTGGCATTTCCGACGTAAATTGTTTCGTTTCACTGACAATTAGGGCAACAGGAAGTCGTCATGGCTCCGAAAGTAGTGTCGGGCAAAGCTGCAAAGAAGGCGTCGAAGGTGAAGGTGCCGAAGACGGATAAGGCGAAGAAGAGACGGAGGAAGGAAAGCTACGCCATCTACATCTACAAGGTGCTGCGTCAGGTGCATCCGGACACGGGTATCTCGTCGAAGGCGATGTCGATCATGAATTCCTTTGTGAACGACATCTTCGAGCGAATCGCTGCTGAGTCGAGTCGGTTGGCGCACTACAACAAGAAGTCGACAATCACGAGCAGAGAGATTCAGACTGCTGTGCGTCTGCTGCTGCCTGGTGAGTTGGCGAAGCACGCGGTGTCGGAGGGCACGAAGGCCGTGACCAAGTACACGGGCTCTAAATAGATGGGTTGGATGTGGAGTGCTGTTGGTGCTGCTGCTGACTAGTGGCGCTCTACTTCACTCCACTGCAGCCCACTTGACCCCGCCCTGTGAGTGAACGGCCCCCACGGCCCTGTTGAGGGCCACTACCACACTCATTTTTGAGCGTCGTGGGCAAAAATATGCATTTTGCTGCTATTTCCTCGTATTCTGTCTGGTCTTCGTTCTAACTGTCTTGGTGCTCTCGGGGTACTAGTGTTAGTGTGGGCGGTGGTCATCGCTAGGTGTAGGGCAGGTGAAGTCGAAGGAGAGTGGGATGTGGTAACCCGTGTGGGGGTGATTGTGGAGGTCAACGATGAAGAGAAGAAGGGGAATCGGGCTTTGTGCTGCATTAAGTGATTTCAGCGCCCGTGGTTCTCGGTGTTGTCATTAGAAGGATAATACTTTGTCGGTGAGTGACACGGCTGTCTTCTACTTCAGCAAGTTGGGGACGTGCGAACTGAGTGTACTAAATTTGGGCGTGGTCAGGTGGTTTTGCCAGAAATATGGCGGCGCGATTGTTCGTGGTTGGTAGCCTTTTGCTAAATCAGGGTGGATTCGAATTGTTTGCCACTGCCTCCATCTATTACATGGGGAAGCGCTTGAGAAGCAGTTGTCCACAATGAACGGCTGTTCTTGATGCTTTTTACAATGTCCGCAATCTTAAACAATTGATAGCTCGTGGCGTTTTCAGCCTCTTTGCGTGCACCAACTTTACTGCAGTTGTTAACTTCGGGATAGGCGTCATTTTAGCCAACACGCCTGTACACGTAAATGTAGATGCTATAAGAGCATTTGCCAAAATAAATAGGAAACACTATCAAGTAAGTAATTAGTAGAAAAAGAATAAAGAAGGAAATTAAAGGAAACCTAACCGTACATGTCAGGAATACAGCATAAATGTAAATTAGGTATGTACGAAAGCTATCTGTCCATTGCGTTATCTACTCTGTCCTTTTCTGGCATAGCTGACTAGAACGATTTAGGGTGTATGGGTGTATGATGTTGCAGTGCATGCGATATCGATAAAACGTAGGTCATCTGAGGTGGGAGTTAAATGAAAATACGTGGCTTCTCTCGCACACAATCCAGTCAGGCGAGGCGCAGTAATCTGTTCATTGCAGCAGGATAATTGGTAAACACCCAATGGCAGAGGGCGTTGGCGTTGGCAAACCAATGAGATGTGCAAATTGGTTAGACTGCTCTGTGACCAATGAGAAGTGTGTCTCAGTGTGATAAATGTGGCTTATAGGGCGGGAGCAGTGCGGCATGTGATGGAATCACGCTTCAATCGGTTTGCTGTTTAGTGTGTCGACAGGGCGCGAAGAATGAGTGGAAGAGGCAAAGGTGGCAAGTCACGAGCCAAAGCGAAGACGAGGTCGGCGCGGGCAGGCCTGCAGTTCCCGGTGGGTCGAGTGCACCGTCTATTGCGTCGTGGCAACTACGCGGAGCGTGTGGGTGCTGGAGCACCGGTCTACCTGGCAGCTGTGCTGGAATACCTGGCTGCCGAGGTGTTGGAGTTGGCGGGTAATGCAGCGCGCGACAACAAGAAGACGCGTATCATTCCTCGTCACCTACAGTTGGCCATCCGCAACGATGAGGAGTTGAACAAGTTGTTGGGTGGTGTGACAATCGCGCAGGGTGGTGTGCTGCCTAACATTCAGGCGGTGCTGCTGCCGAAGAAGACGGAGAAGCCGGTGGGCAGTAAGGAGTAGGTCGACCGAGTGCTTTACTGACCGCTGGACTGACTTGATGAGTCTGCTGCAACCATGAACGTGACAACGGCCCTTTTGAGGGCCACCGGAAAGACGGTTGTTTGTTTTTCGCTTAGGCTACTGAGGAATGACCGACCGATTAGTGCTTTTGCAGCCACCTTTGCATGTTTTTGTGTGTGTGAACGAGTCTTTGGGAAATGGTGTACCTTACTCTTCGGGTTGGGGCATTGAGAGAGGAGAGGTTGGGTGTGGAATTTCGGCGCAGTGGATGTGTCCGTGCAAGCGAAGGGATGGGAGAGTCATTGATGTGAAGTTGACGGGCGCGTACATGAAGTGGTTGAATGTGTTGGTTAATGTGTTGTTGAGTTTGGTTGTTTAAGAGTAAAGCGTAGATGGGTTGATTAAGCATGTTCGGTATCGGTAGTGAGGGATGATGTGGCGTTGGAAGCTGGCGCGGTGGAAGGGTGGTTGGAGTTGGGAGTGAGAATTAGTAGAAAGTAGGTGGTACGTGGTTGTTAGTGAGACGGGTTTAAGAGATGATGTAGTGGCAATGTCATGGGTTGGTCTCGAGTTTGGTGCTTATAGCGATCGCATAGTTCCCTCTCTTTTCAACCTGTAATAAATCATTTTATTTGAATAAAAATCTTTTGTCGAATGCTACCCGATTGTCTCCTAATGCTCGTAATCCTGTCGGGCATCCGATCATGGTCTACGCTGCTCTTTCCAATGCACTGCTCTCCGATTGTATTGGAGGAAATTGTGCGCTATTGTCACCAACGCAGACACTTATAAGGCTGTCACAATGCAGTTGGTTGATTTGTCATGCTGCACATCTCCGTTGCTTACACCACCTACTTCGCCCGGTTGAACCTCAAAATGACGGGTCTGAATTGACTTAACCAGTGGAATGGTAAAGCGACATTGATTGTGTTGTGAACATGCTGTTCTAAGCAATGCTGGATTGAATCCTCTTCATGTGAAGCAAGTTCGTGAAAAGACCTTTGGTGCATTGGGGAACCAACATCTTTGCGGACGATGTAACTTCCACCACTGAATTGGGCCGCTTCGCAAGCCATTACCCTGTGTAGTTGCTGGATGTGTTCCATGCTCTACAACTCTGCTCATTTCTACCCCATGCAACTCGTTAAACCGGCTTAAACTTAAAATGACAAGTTTGAATCAAACAACCAGTAGAGAAAGGGCCCAACACTTATTGGTTTGTGAGATGTCGCTTTCTGCTTTGGATAAAGGTGACCCAAACTCCACCCTAGGCGTAGGCATGTAAGAACTTCGAGGCATTGTAGTGTCAGCAAACTTGAATGCGATGAAAAAAGGCCCATTGCTTGGAACAGCTCTTCTTGACTGCCAGCCCCTCGGCATCGTTTTTTCGAAATCCAACGCGATCAGATGTGCAGTGGATTCCGTCCAGCCACTGCCTCTCGTACTTCGGCAGAAAGAATGATCAACCCGCCCGTTACGGCCTCCTTATACACCCAAAACTCAAGAATTACCATCTCCCTTACAACCACCACCACAATCTGCGCTGTGAGCTCAGAACCCACATCCACGAATGGCACACCACACCCTAGCGAAGATAATGAGCACACTACAAAAGCCAACCACCGCACATTAAAATGAACCTATATCAACTCATCAAAAAAGACCAAGCAATACAGCACAGGAAATAAACAGCAGCAATACACAAATGTTTCAGTGGATGGTATCCCGTTTATGCATTCCACGGTAAACACCCAGTCGAAGTGGTCGAACATTCGACATTCCACGTGTCGACTGCCCACCATTCATAACCGCGATGACATCGGGAGCAGCAACTCAGCACTCGCACACGCAACTCCATGTCCTGCACCTGCAAAAAAGGCAAAGTCCAGTCAAATGAATCGCTGATTTGCCCTTCCTTTGGGTGATCAGTCCCTAAAATGGCTACTAGTCAGAAATCCACCCTCACACCCACAAGCCATCACCTGCATCATAGGCACGTGACAACCTCAGCTTCATGCGCCATCAGCTTGCAGTCTGACGGTTCATAACACACTAACGAACTCCGGAATCACAGACTTGAATATTGTGAAAAAATGGGAATAGTAAGCAGAAGCAAGGTCTGAATCGGTCCATTTAACACTGTTGTAGATTGAGAGCTAGCTCACCAGTTTGTTCTTGCTACTTCCTCGCGATACACATCCCATCTGCTCCGTCCCCGAAGTCCACCCACCTTCTCCAACTCATGCCTCCCCTTCTCGAGCACATTTCGTGTCGTTGACGTCCGTTGAAGTACACTTCATGCTTATCAATTCACCATACACGGTTTGACGATACAATGGGATGAATTTCACATCTACAAAAAATTTCAGTAGAAAAAAAAACATTTACATCCTCTGCCACCCATTATAAGTCAAGCGGCTGCGATTACAAGCGATCAATGATAAAAGACATGCTCTTTTATTGACAAACATCTGTCGAATTGTCTACAACCTCCCAAACGTAGTTGTGAGTGTTACCTACAACTCGCACGATGAAAGTCTCATTCAGTCGCACTCAAATCAAGTTGCGCGTGGAAAGGCGGATGACTTCAATGTAATGCAGGAAAGTCCGCTACAACCCCCAAAGCAAACAGCTCCACAACAACAATAAGCCTTTCCTTTTCTTCGGATCAACCTCAAACATCAACTCACGTAGAAACCGAACCTACGGATAAGTGGTGACTGAAGCCCCGCTTTGTGCATTTAGGAAATAGTCAACACAAAACCGCAGACTGAAGTTGCAACCGGCGATGTAGAAGCCAGTGAATAGAATATGGATGACACCACGCATTATGAAAAGACTTAAACGTAAATAGCCATAGTGCATCAACACCTTAAATGCGCATATTCAAGCCATTAGGGCACAAAATGCATGGAAAAGTTGCATGAAGTGCAATTCACTCTTGCCTGAGCAATGTACGGGGCAATGACGGAAGTAATACTCGTACTTGTTATTGTACGGCAAAAACTCCCAGCTCCCCAGGTAATGATCAATTAGGACAAATGCACTCCTGTTTATTCTATTCTATTTCGCCAAAGTGAACGCAGTGTCAGTCCGGATTCTCCATTTATCAACGGACAGAACCTTATTGGACAAAATCCTCGCATAGACAAAAACCAACGAAAGCGCCACTGCACCGGCGAAACGCTACAATGCGGCTGTCAATGTCATTAGCAAAAATGGTTTAACTTATTTTTCTTTAAAGTATTAGGCATCGCAAACAATTGCTAGCTGCAATTGACTTCAAGTTTTCAGCAGAAATTACGCAACCTTATGCATGTATAAATTTGAGCAAAATAACTTTGGTTAAATTAGACAGACGTGAAAATTCGCATCTGTTCCCCTTTTATTCTAACATAGAAAAACAATGATTTTTCACTCTTTCTGAAAAGATATTTGGACTTGCAAAATAAGTTTAATCAAATTGTTTGAAAGCGACATGTTAATATTGTAGAGGGTTCCTCCTCTCCCTTCTTATCTCCCTTGTTATTAGAAGTCTGAGCACGCTTAGACATGTTTGTTATGAGAGAGAGAGAGAGTGCAGCGAGACCTTGTAAGAGAGTTCAGGACGAGGATAAGTCACGTTCCTGGGAGTCACCACGCCACTCCGCTACCAGGTTTCAAATTGTTCTCCCGACTCTGGACCATTATTAGCTGGGTACGGAGTTCTGCGTTTCGGCCAAGGTAGTTCATGAGGGAGAGCACTTTTACTACGCGGAAGGGGTCTTTACTCCAAGGGTGGTAAAATTTGAGATGTGTCCCAAGCGAGGAAAATCAACCGTTATATTTGGACGAGATCGCCTTCTTGGTAGACAATGAGGTAAGTGATAAGCAATAGGTGAATGTACTTGTATAGTCACTTGGATTTACATGCTCAAGGGGTGCAAAGGGACGGTAGAAAAACTGAATTTATCGATGTATATTTCTGCGCATATAAGCGTGCATGCAGACAGTGTACGTGCGCACTGTGTGTGTGTATAGGTGAGTATGCAGGTGTGTTCATTGTTTGGGAAGCAGGCAAACCTGTTAAGAATGACTACGCACTTGCACAGCGATACATCAACAGCAGAGTGCTGTACTTCACTTGATCCTGCACAATGCTCGCATCGCTGCTAGTGTGTTACAAGTTGTGGTCAGCTTTGAAGGCCTCAGTAACTGATAGAAATTTTGTCCACTGTGCAAAAGTTGAGGACCTCACACCACTGTTGAATGTCTAAAACACCAGTTTTGCCGTATAGGAGAAGAAATTGTGTCCAAACACCACATCGTTCCATAACTCACTAAGCCCTGCTAACCGACAAAAGGTGACAATCTAGAAACCATCCCTGAAAGTGCGCAAACACAACAGTAACAGATGAGGGGCAGATATTCCCCTTCACTCTCATTAATGTCAGAATTTGCCATTATCAAAGTGCATAAAACATGTACTGCACTCTTCGCAGCGTAATAAAATATAAATGAATGAAAGCCAATTGTCAGATGGTTTTTAAAACCACTCATGATTCGTTTTAGGTGGTACAAAATATTACACAACTGGCAGTAAAGGAAGTCACTCAAGTGTAGCATCTCCAAGGGAATGTGAAGGAAAGACAGATGGCACAGGAAAGTGAACTGTGAAGAGGAAGGGTAGTACGAATGCGAAAGCTTATCGGTTAACTGACTTGACAGAAACGGAGACAAAAGCAGCAGGTTAATATGCTGACATTCGGAGAGGTCAGTGTGTTACGTAGGCATCATGGTTTCCGCCAATTTGAGGATAAATTAAACAAATAGAGCAAATGCCGTATGTGCTTAGACAAGCTGACTTCGTGGTCTACGACCTGTTATTTGGCCAGCTTTGATGACAAGCTGGCATGGCGAGGTGGTGGTGTGACCTATGCTACTCTGCACCCTTCATCCAACCACGCAGATCAAGGTATCTTCCAGCCACACAATGGCATCTGAGTTGAGTATATCAACAGTTGTTTTGGAATGTTCCTTAAGATGAGGTTACGTAGAGTCTAGTGAGAGGATTTGTCTTTAACAGTGCCTACGCAGTAGAATTCGGAATTGTTGTTTAGTCCTAACGAACGGCAGCTCCACTAGCAACACCACCTTAATGATGACAAAAATATATTATTATATGCGCATGACTTAGCGCATTACAAGGAGCAGATATTAGAACAGAGAAGGCTTTTAACATTGTGCTGCATTAAGTGCAGCGTGACTGAAACGTTTTTTTATTACAGGATTGAAGTAAGAAGCCTGGTGGCCCACCGTGGCTTCTAGCAGGCGCTGCACGTGTATGCATTTCCACCGCGAAGCTCCTTCCCTCCCTTGTATCATGCTACACTCTCCTGCAGTAAAGTGTGTGGCCAGTGGGGTGTGACAAGTTGATTTGTCACCTGAGTAATGGCAGCGATTTCATACTTACAAAGTCTTGAATTGCGATACGTCCGAGAAGAGGTTAAATTAGTGATCATAGGTCTTGTGAACGCATAGAGAAATGTTGTTTGGGTGGTACGCATTATAAGAAAGTAAGAAACCAGCATGATATCGAACCCACACATAGTCACTGTCTGAACAACGGATAGCTTCCTAATTGTGTTGTTTCGGGGCTTCAGGAGAATGCTCCTGCCATGCTGTGCCTACATTGGTTTTTAATTAAGATAAGCAAAGCCAGTGGACACTCGTGAACATCTTCATGGCAATCGAATTGTAGCGCTTCATAGATGACCGCAAGAAATCCTAGCTGACGCCAAATCAACTCAACCATGTCGCTATCTACCTACTGCCTTCCATCACATTAAACTCACTTGACACGGATCACTTTTACTCTTTGCCATGGTAAGAAAATGGCAGCACGATTGTTATAGGCGTACCTCTGAGACTGACTGTAAGAGTGACATCCATTAGATTTCGTTGAAAGATGTCTGTTATCTGCTTTGTGTGCAATCGAAATTGTGAGCAGATGGACCTCCATATCAGTATAAGGTCGGCTTCATATCAAACAGCATGCAGCAGTCCATAGATATCCATCAACGGTCATTTGACCATTCAAATCCTGCCTGTACGCCTTCTTTTGAATGATTTCAAAGGCAACCCTTCGTGAGCGTCCTCCCAATCTATTTACCAGCTCATCCCATCAATGTAGGTGGCATTGTGCCTCACCATAACACTTTGATCTCTTATGTCCGCCCAGCCGTATCATATAATAGCCCACATCGCCATCCCACTAAGTTGGTGGACCATCTGTGGCATCTATCTATCACACCATTGATGGAACGCAACTTTGAGCTGTCGACGCACATAAGTTATAAGTATTAAGCATTGTGACAAAACCAACTTAGCCATCCTCACAGTGACAATAGCTTGTTGCTTTTCAACCACATGTCGATCCTTGTCCATGCCAACAAACGATCTCCCGCATTGACTTTTGCCTCCATCAAGTCAGTTACCTCGGAGTTTCCACAATCGAGGTGGATAATGGATGCCGCATTTTGCAGTGGCTTCCTTTTTTGGAGGTCATTTAGTTGCGCGATAGATATTTCTGCAACATTTCGAAGGTGTTCGAGAGAACATTTTCCCTTCGAAAACAGACGCAGCTGGTCAAGCACTCGGAGGCACATCGTATTGTCGCAAGAGATCGTGCGATCCCATGCACTTTCTGTCTCGTTCTCTTCCCAAACGGCAAGTGGTGGTCGTCTCGCCTTGACTCGATACAATCCTGGCCAGGATAGGTCACTTGACTCGAATGTAAAATAAATGTAGACGGACCAGTTTTTGTGCTGATATCTACAGGTAAATCATTTTGTCAAAAGCGCGATATTTTATCTCACACCTCCCTAACAACATTCTTTCAATATAGTGGACTTTTATCACTTATTTTGTTTCATGAAAATGCACCTTTGATCATGTTAGCATGAACAATTTTGTGTCAACTTGCTGCGCGATGGATAAGTCTGCTCTGATCAAGATGTACTTAGTGATTGGCTTGGCGTGGGCGAACGTTTGGCTGTTCAGCTCTTCTGATTCACGCCTATTTTGACGAGGGTCTTTGGATTCAAAAGTATTCAGCAATGGGGTATTATGTGCCAGATCAAAGCTATTGATGAGAGTGTCTCCAAATCGGAGAGGAGGTTGTTCTCAGGTTTGAGATGAGTGCCCAATGCGCATGGCATACAGACATCGCTGAGGAAACATGGTTTCGCAGAGATAAAATAGCAATTCATCCCTAGGCACTAGATTTTAGGTGACGGACAAAGACAACGGGATTGAGTTTGCCACTTCTGTGCAGTACGGGGGTGAGTGTTTCGTGAAAAGAGGGAATTACAAGGATGGTCAGTGGTGGTGCAGCGCAGACCGCAATAGAATAAAATGCATACTAAGTGCATTCTGATTACTTGTGAAATCGTGCAGGTGAACCCATTACATTGAAAATGACTTGATCTTCCCACCTACCTTAGTGAAAAATACTTCGCATTGCAGGGAATAACAGGCTCTAAAAATGATCTTTATCGCATCAAACCTGCTCTAAATTCGGCTTAGCAGGCTTATGAAGAGAGCATTGAACTGCGAGTTAATCCACCTGAAACTCAACCACTATCCAAAAGCGTGTCTTTGTCACAGCCAATCAGCTGCAAGGTTGCTTCCTACTGGCTCATTCGATGCACTGTGCATCCAATGGAGCACGCGTACGAGAAGTCGTTGGTCGGCTCTTCTGCATCCTTCCATGTCGTGAAATTGCTCCCACTTCAAATGAAGGAAGACCATTATCTGTTTCTGTGTGATCATGAAGAAGAGTATTGATGTCGGCTAGGGTGGTGGAGATGAAGCGTGAGGCAATCCCTGCAATGGAAGTAATCCATGCACATTCTTCACTGATGACACCGCATTTTGCTGAATTGATCGAATACTCTTGGACGCTTGAATATCTGAATATGCACCCATGCCGCAATGAGGAGTGAGGTGATTGGGGAAATGAATGAGGAGAATGAAGTAGAAAGAGAAGATAGGAAGGAATTAATACTGGATTTGAGAGAAGGCAAATGTAAGAGAAGCGTGGCGTTTCCATTTCACTAAAGTGGAAACACCAGGGTAATGAGACGAGATGGGGAGTACTTACACCTCTTCTTTGGGTGAGTTGAATGCATGAAGCATAAACGGTGGAAAATAATGCAAGCCTCGGTGTTTGAGAGCATATAGTATGTAGTTGAAGCGAAGCATGGAAGAGGAGGAGTAGACGAAAGATCTCCTCCTCTCCCTTTCATAGACGTCATTAGACCTAGTTCCTGCGCGTGTACATTGGTCCCTAATATCAGTGGCAATGGAACTAGAGAATTTAATTCACGTGTCGTGGGCTGTGATTAGTCGATTTGGAGTGACAAATTGGAGTGATAGGGCGGACTCAAGTGGTAACGTGGCTGCCGTCTCTGAGGATGAGGCACCAATGATAGTTTGGATAGCACTGCCCACTTTCTCTTTTTTTCATCCTATCCTGATCTGTCATAAACTATCGGGGACGGCTAGTCCAGTCTGCTCTGATCCAGTCCAATCTAGTCTGATTTTGTCAAGTCTAATCACGCGCACCTCGTTAAAGTGCTTCCAAAGTGAGGTGGGTGGATCGGCTGCTACTACTGCTGCCATCGATTTGGCGGTTGTTGACGCATGTAAGTTGCATAAAAGTAAAAGTGGCATAGTAAGAGATGCGTAAGGTGTAAAATTGATTAAAGGAATCAGGTACTTACTCCCAAAGAATGAAACGCAGCTATCGAAGGGGTATTCCCAACTTTATACCTGGACGAATCATTGCCTCGTACTCCGGGAGGACAATGGCTATAATTGCAATTACCTGGAGAATGTGAAGTAGCATGGTCGTTTAGCTGAAAGGGACGAAGGAATAATTGAGTGAGAAAAGAGGCAAGAAGCCGAGAGAAGGAGGGGATTGAGGGTGGGAGTGCAAGAAGGGCATTGGGAAAGGTGATCGTAGGATGTCTCTGCACAGTGTTGTGGTAATTCGTTACTTATTTCTCCCTCCTAACCTACTGGGAAAACGGGAGCTAATATAGCATGACATACTTAAGGAGGCTAACTGTAGTTTTCCTTTTCCAAGTGATTAAAATTAGGATATCAGTTGTGATCACATTGAAATGCTGCATGCAAATAAAGTGAGGGAGAAGAAGAAGAATATAACACGTGGAATGAAGGAGGGATTGGTATAATAATTTACCATGAATTTTTTCGATATCTATCTGTTTTGGGCTTTTGACACTTCTAGACTGGCCGAGTGACGAGGAGATGGAGAGGGAGGTGGCGAAAGTGGGCATGAGAAGGAGACCAGAGTCGAGGAGGCAAAAAGCGCGAGTGAAGTACTGGCGAAAACTGGATGATTGGAACGACAATGGGAAGCAATATGAATAGTAGAAGACGATAAAACGCGTAGAAGAGCATGTTTGACGGTTGGTTTTGCGATTGACCTCTTCACAGCTAACACGTGCGTGATACGACCAAAGACGCGTATCGTGTCGTGTCCCACATGCCACCTAGTGTCGATTTTGGGCTTCAGTTGCCCATGTGATTCTTCACCTCGGCTGAATTTCGTGCATCATGGCAAAATTTGAAAGAAGCGGAAGCGAATGTGAAGCACCACTAATTCTTTGGTAAAATACGCCACCTGTTCAAGATCGCGGGTCTCTGGCCTTTTCTTTTCCGATGCTGCTCTTGTGTCCATCGTTCTTTGGACAATTGGAGGCTTCACTGTCCCACCACAAGGTATTTACCTAAATCCGAATGAAGGAGAACAGCAGTGGGCACTTAAAGTATGTTGAGTGACGTACGAGTGCTGGAATTTTGACAAATCGAAGAGGCGTAGTCAGTCAATTATCTTACTATGCCTGCAGTCACTTCACGTGTCTGAGAGGAAACAGTTTTCGGTAAAACACACTGGCCAGTGACAGTACCGATGGTACGACCATTCGGAGGTGTTTCGTTGGAGTCGACTGTCTAAAATGTGGAACTAGAGATCGGTCATTTGTGAGTCTTGAAAATATGAGAGAAGACAGTGCTGTTGAGGTATTGTATGAAGGAGGTAATAAGCATTGCCGTTCATTCAATCAATAGACACTACACTTGACTAGGCAGGAGATGTCTACCATCAAGCAGTATGTCAGTTCTATTTGCAGAGTGGTGTAGCATAGAGTTGCCTTAGCTCAGCGCAACAAGATTCAACGTATCGAGGCATAACGTGGTGTAGGGGAGATGGGGGGAGACAAGGCAAAATGAGGGTTTGCTTCCATCACCAGTTTAGAGTGTCACTGACGTGCAACATAGCCGTTTTGCCATTGCGCAACTAACGAGAGGACTGACACACACTCGCTCACCATTTTCGTAAACGAACACGTGAACATTACTGCACCATGCTGGTCTGCTTCAATCCACTTCCATCCATCTCCTGACATTTTATTAAAAAGTTATACATCACCAGTCTCAACCACTTTCATCACCAGTCAGAACGATAACAAGCACAGCAATGTAATGCCATACGCTGATCCCTCACTGCCTTCTCACTTTGTGTTAATACTGGTTATGCTAAATGCACTTCTTGCTAAGTCAATAAATCCGTTGAAGCCCAGACATCATATGCGTTTTCTGAGTTTTGATATCACCTCAAACGTTTGGAATTAGTACCACAATCATCACACTGTCCAGAGATTGACCAGTCAAATCTTGTGTCAAGTTTTGGTACTTCAACTCCCAAATATGGTGGAACACAAAAGAGAGATGAATTACAGGTTGCTTGCATTCATTCGCATAAACAACTTTTATGCAAGTACTTGATTCTCCTAGTGGATGAGAATATGGCCATAATCATAATGGAAGTCAATTTAACCAAAAGCATATGAAGAGATAATTTTGAACAAACCACTAGCCAACATATGTTATTAGTCTCTTTCCAGTTGGACTTCCGATGATGATCCCTTGCCCACGTGGCTCCATTGTTGTGGCTGCAACTGCACGCATGCATCAAAATGGACACAGGAGTGGGCACAGGAAGCATATCCCGATGTATTGTAATGTGTAAGGCAATAGGACTTCATGATGATGTAATGCGACGTGACGTCTTCAACTGAAAGTGATCGGAGTTTGCCATTAGCTCCTCGCATGGCCCACACAACGTCGCACAATAACGCCAAGCTGATGCTGTTAGAGAGTTCACAGTGAAACCACTTGAGTAGTGTCCAAGTGCTGGAATACCAAGTCCACAAATTATAAATCGAAATGTGTTCGCACTCACTAATTCACCAAGACCCATTCGAACTGAGTTTTGATTGTGCCCGCAACTCCAGTCAAGCGCGCTTTTTTAATTGGCGGTGCGATGCCATGCAGTTTGGCTGTCACGTAAAACTAAACAATCTCGTGCCTCATTTAGAGGCTGTCAATCATATCTAGTGAATTTACAAAACAGGCAGTCACTCCTGACGTGACTAAACATTACTTACTGATGCATACTCGCATCAGCATTTCACGCACTGTGCCCAGCGTTTTGCGCAAGCATACAATCAGTTCTAGTCGAGTAAAAGAAGACGGCCATACAAACAGACGTGTAGTCTGCAATTACTTCATGGTGTAAGAGTCCATCTTTCCCTCGTAGAATGTGAGTGTAAATTTGGCCCATGCATTAGTAGAGCGTGTGTGCTGCTAATTCAGACGCCTCGGATTCACAAGGTGGGAGTAGATTAAAGCGGCTAATAGGTGGCGCGGAATCCTGTACTCAATGTTAACAATGAGAGGAAGAGCACAAGGGACATATGAGCTTAACTATGTGGATGGATTGTGCATGGATTGCCTCGTCCTTTACAGCCAGCAAAATCTTCACTATCTTCAACCACGTCACCTCATTTCCTTCCTATTTTTTTAGAGGAACGGATAATATTCCTTTATTTAAAGCCAATGGATTGGTATAGAACTGAAGGCCATAGAGGTGCAGACAAACGACTTCGCTCACACACGCCGCTTGGGTGCGCACCACATGCAAGGAGCCAGTAGGAAACATCCTCGTAGCTGATTGGCTTACTGAAAGGCATATGCCGCTAAGGTAGATGAACCGCGTTGGTTTACCTGCACCATTTATTTCATTTCAGTATTCTGTCGTGCCAACGTTGGATCAATGCAACCACCACGGTTCGACGTGACAAGGTTTATTTTTTGAGGCACTCATTCCATAGTTTATTAAGCACTTCCCATTCAATGAAGTGACAAAACCACGTCATAAGTACTTGAAAGCATTTTCCTACGATCCCTCAACTCTCATGTGTGCGTCCTCGTGCGGCTTGTACTGCTCCACAACCAGTCAACTTTTCTTTCCACATTCCTCTGTAGTCCACGAATTCACGGATCACCCACTTTCGTTCTGTGCAAAGGTAGTGGTCTCGATCTTTTTGCTCTCGACTGCCACGTTGGCGAAGTGTGTCCGAAGGTGATGCTTAATTATGCGCTTGTGAAATTATTTGTGGTCTACAATGTCTTCATGCCATGAGCATCGTGCACAAGGACCTTTAACCCGAGAACGTCCGCCTCGCGGACTCGGGTCATATTCTCATCGCTGACTATGATCGGTCATATGACATGCCAGAGAGTGAGAATCAGCCAGAAGCGCACGACTTTTGCACAAGTCCCCATTTCATGGCACGTAAAACTAGCCAATAGGATAGCAATTACAATAAAGGCACATGCTTGGAGTCTGGCTCTTCCGCTTGCCTACATTTTGTCAGGACCAGTACAACCGAATGCTAGTGGAGGGATCGATGTAATGCGGCGGACGAGATCAGGTCACTATAGCATAAGGAAGGTAAAAAAGCTCTCAAAGTCACTGCAGGCTTTGTCCCAGTCCTGCCTCATACACTATCATAAGGAGCGTCCAGACATCACAAAAGTCTGGGATCTGCACTTCCATGGCGCTGTCGATTGGAACGAGGTAGCTTCCGGCACATTGCGATCACCTTGCCTTTCCTCCCAGCTAAAATCTCAGGCCACCTTAAGTGACTTCGTGGACGATCGACTTGATCATTTGCTTCTTGAGGCTGCGTACTGCAAGGAAACACCGGTAGTGGATCGCAGTCCCCATTACGCACTTGACGGAGATGGTGTTCCTCACGTGGAGACAGTGCCACTTGATTGAGAAGAGCTAGCAAACGTCGGTTTAATGGCTGACAAGATCGAGGAGCCTATGGCAAACTTCGATTTCACGAGTCCTCTTCTTCGAATCCATGACGATGGCATTCACGTGGTTGAGTTGTCCAACCACCTTGAAGAGAGTGAGTGGAGCTTTGCTCACATCCCTTTCTTTGAATGATTGAAAAGCATTCTCCGACGGACGATTTCCTATTTTAAAAACGGTGACCCTTCTCAGTGCTACTGTTTTCAGTATTTGTGGATGGATCCACTAACTGCAGCCTGTTTGTGCACTGATTATATTATGCAAACACAGCCCCCTTAATAATGCCTTTTTTATTCTCCAACATGTCTTCCATACGACTTTTAGTCTACGGAGGAGTCCAATGAGCCATATCGTCGCCGATGAGCATAATCGAGTGGGCATGACTTTGCCTTAACTTTATCTGGGTGTCAAAATGCAGGATTTAAACGTAAGTACATTAAGCGCGCGTGGTAAAATGCATTTGGTGAATGCCGCTGTAGCTCTTTGAGAGTCGCCTGAAGGTAGATGTTGACATGATACCTGATGAAAGTAAAAATGTTCAGCTTGTGGAAAGGATTGGAGCTACTAGCGTGGCTTGGAGGTCAACCCACCCAACGAAGGTACAATGACCATCCAAGCGATTGTAGGTGAAATTGAGAGCTGAACAGACGGCACACGCACCAATTTATATGTTGAGTATTTTTATTACTGCTAAATCATAGTGGTCTAAACAAAAGAAAACTAGACGTGTTTTCCATTCCTTACAGGCAACACCCCTACGATTCATGCTAAAAGCGTTCCAGATATTCTGCACGTTATTCATATAGACAACATTTGTAGGGACATCTTCATTCTCCTCCCTATCCCTGCGCTTATGCCTAAAAATGAGAAGGTTGACTGTTCTGAGACACCGTCATTTTTCGATACAAGGCCGTAAAACAGTAGCATATTAATAGAGGACTGTGTAGCGGCCTATATCTGCATGGAGAGATTTACGTTGCGTTCGTACCTCTCGTCGAAATGGTATGTTTAAATAAACATCAATTAATAAACAGCAGTAAATAATTTGGCAAAAAACTTACTATTAACTAGTCTGTATAATAAAAAATCATTGGTGCCAAAATTACATTCAAAGTCTCGTACAAATGCCTTACAAAATTGCACTTGTCAAAAATTCTGCCTAGTTTTGCAAAATAATTAGGATTAGGTTTTTATATTTTGGTTCTTACAATCAACAACAATATTTGTCACCCTCGTTTTCTTTTTTTCATCCTCAGTACCCTTTTGATGTGTTCAGCGGCATATATGAAATGGTGGGCTTTGGCTTAGTCGTTGCTATGTTTGGTTCGCGATTTGCTCTAATGAGTCCAGGTACGTTAGCGTCGGTTTTGGAAGCTTTTGACCTATTTTATGCATGCGCACACCCATATGAAATCGTGGCTATCGACTTTTGAGGCTTGCTGCATTTATGGTTTGTGTAACGCTCGTAGTGAAATACTCGAATTCTAGTAACTTACTTGGTCAAATACTAATGTGAACTACATCCATTTACCTTAAGCACATTTTAAACCAGGACGGCGTCTACAGGTCTTGGCCGCTTTAAGTCTCTTTCAAATCATGGCGAAAGGCGGGGGAGTCGAATTTCCCAATCATTTCTGGGCAAGAGTCTGTACACCGAATCACCGGGCATGCGATTTAAGGGTGCTTTATGGTTTTACGATAATTATTAAGGTTTTTTATGTGGAGCTTTGATTTCTCCCTGGGTGAATCAAATGACACCAGAAACAGCGTGTCAATGCTGTAACAAAAGTGGCTATGTTGGTTGGAGATCTGGGATGGTTTCTGCATATGGACATAATTTTTCGCTTCCAAAGAAGGGTCATCACATTCTGATATTTTCGACAAAAGACGGCGAATTTCGCTCTATTTGAAATGAATTTTATAGCATTGACCGACATGAGACGCGAAGTTTTGCACCTTTGAACGGAATCTTGTAGTTTATTTGCCAAAGACGGCGAATTTCGCTCTCTTCAAACGGAATCTTTTTCTATTATCGACACGAAGTGGTGAACTTTGCTCCCTTTAAATAGAATGTTGTACTATTAAACGACATGAGACGGCGAATTATGCTCTCTTTGAATGGAATTTCGTGGTATTACTCGACAAAAAACGAAGGAATTTACTCCGTTTGAATGCAATTTTGTAGTATTGATCGACATGAGTTGGCAAATCTTGCTCTGTCTGAATGCAATCCTATAGTGATTATCGTCATAAAAAGGACGAAATGTGCCCTTTATAAATGGAAATTTTCAGTATTTCCTGACATGAGATGGCAAATTCTGCTATCCCTAAATGGAATTTTGTAGTATTGATCGACATGAGATGGGGAATTTTGCTTATTTTGAATGGAATTTTGTAGTATTAATCGGCATTAGATGGCGATATTTGCTCTCTTGGAATGGAATTTCGTGGCAGTGAGGGACACGAAATGGCGAATTTTGCCTCTTTGAATGGAATTTCGTGGTAATGATGGACATGTGATGGCGATATTTGTTCCCTTTGAATGGAATTTTGTAGTATTGATGGGGAATAGACGGCGAGTTATGCTCCCTTTGAATGGAATTTTGTAGTATTGTTCCATGTGAGACGCCTTTTCTTTACTTACTTCCTCCTAGTATTATCCATAATTTCCCCTTCAATTCTTTCTCCTCCTTTGTCTCCTGTCTCCGTTGTATCGTTCTCCCACAGTCGTCCACCCATGCCCACTCGACCGCCTGCCCCCCCCCCCCCCCCCGCATGCACCCATTCCTACGATGCACTCTCCACCTCCCACTACTCCATCGCCTTCTCCTCTCGCACACACACACACACACACACACACACACACACACACACACACCCGTTCCCACCGGTGCACTTACTCCTAACACTACTCTTGCACACACACACACACACACACACACACACTCACTGCACCCACTCGCCCCCGTCCACCCATCCATCACCACAACTACTCAATTAATACGCTATCAGCCTAAGGCGCCACTACTTACAACTTACCAGTAGAACCATTACTTTGCCTCCTCCTCCTCTCAACTACTTATACGCTGCTAGTAGACCTCTTCCCTCCCTCCCTCTTTCCTGCCTTCTTTCTCTCCTTCCTCCTTTTTTTTCATCCCTTCACTTCAAGTAATGCCTTTTCGTCAATGAGCACTACTTTTACCACTACCGCATTCATTCATTCATTCGCACACTCGCACTCGCACATCCCTTATTCTTTCCATTTCCCCCAACCTCTCTCTTTCTCTCTCCCATTCTTCCATTTCTACTTCCATTGCAGATGCACCCTCTTTTTCCCTTCTTTCTATTTTCTTTTCCACCACCAATCCATCGCACCGTCATTCACATCACACTCACAAGTGACGAGACGTAGCAGAGCAGCAAACCATCAACTGTAATGATGGCAGTAAATATTCTATTCACAAACAGGGCAAACACAGCAACAAAACACTCTCTTTAAACCGTCTTTGCAGACGCTTGCACCACTAAAATGAACAAAATGCAGGCGGTCATTTGCTACATTATTCTGTTTGGCTTTGTGCAGTTTAATTGAATACATGTGTGCAACCCACCGAAGACCGCGACTTGTGCGGCGCTGGCAGTTCCGGCAACGTTGGGCGCTCTCTATTCCTGCGCCAATCATCTGCGTCAATGGAGGCCAAACTAAAGGTGCTCTCCATGCTGTCCGCAGACCCGGGCCAGACGTCGGCAATAAGAATGAGGTGGAAGCTATTTATATCTTCCTCACCTCTACGGTCACGTGGCAGTGCCCCCACCGTAAAGAACTCTTAAATATTCTCTTCACCTTCGACGTCTTCCCCTTCCAATGCTGTTGATGAACTCCGCTCGTCCTCTTCATGCTTCACCGACTCCAACTCCACGTCCGCTGTTACTGTTCAAGTAAAAACGAAAGGCCAGGCTGTTGTACAACTTGGCAATGAGGCAGAAGTGGAAGGTACGAATTCACTTCAGTGTAATGACCTACATTGAGTGGGTGATGCTGCACTTGCCAGTGGTGGCAGGGCACCCAAAATCGGCCCGCTTATCGACGGCAGTAAGAGCACAATTGACTGACTTCGGTTCAACCATGAGCACGGTGAGTAATCTACAAGGGGAGTAAATCAGAGGCACCAATAAGATTGACAACTCGTCTTCCCTCCTTTTGTGGGCACCTAAGAAGCCACAAAGTGAACCCTACCAAGTGCAATCGCCCATTGCCTAGCCCACAGGCCTCGGCGATGAATGCCAATCCACTGATAATAGGCGAAAAGGAAGCAGATGAGGGCGAGTATTCGCCGCTGCATCTCCAGCGCTGCAAGCATTTCCACAATGTTGTCGTTCATAGTCATTGAGCGCACAACTTTCAGCGAGATTGTCACAACTCAAACGGCAATTCAAACTTAGCACATCGATTGACGGTCAAATTGATTACCTCCGCGCTCACCTGCTGACTTGCCTCATTGGTTAACTAAGGGGGAATCAATAAGACGGGATTTGAAAATCCCATGCTCTTGCACACGGAAGCGAACCAGGAGGTGTCAATTCAGAGTAGACACTTACCATAAACACCAGCCTAGCGACTGAATAGCCCTCTTCATCAACGTAGATTGTAGGAGCAGTGTCTGTCTGCCTACTCTACTAGCTCCAAGTTGGCAGGAAGTAGTCCCTTGTCACGACTAGCCTTCACGTCCATAGTAAAGGGTGCTTTTACAATTTAAATGGTTTTCTCCATTGGGGTAGGGCAGTGAGACGGCGATATTTGCTATCTTTCAATTGAATTTTGCAATATTTATCGAGATGCGATGGGGAATTTTGCTCTCTTTGAATGGAACTTTGTAGTATTGATCGACATCCGATGGCGAATTTTGCTCTCTTTGAATGGAATTTTGCAGTTTTGATCGAGAAGAGACGGCGATATTTGCTCTATTTGAAGGGAATTTTGTAGTATTGATCGACACGAGATGGCGATATTTGCTCTATTTGAAGGGAATTTCGTGGCAGTGATGGACACGAGATGGCGAATTTTGCTCTCTTTGAGTGGAATTTTGTAGTAATGATCGACATGAGATGGGGAATTTCGCTCCCCTTAAATGGAATTATGCAATGTTGATTGACGCGAGACGGCGATATTTGCTCTATTTGAAGGCAATTTCGTGGCTGTGATGGAAACGAGATGGCTAATTTTGCTCTCTTTGCATGGAATTCCGTGGTAATGATCGACATGTGATGGCGATATTTGTTCCCTTTGAATGGAATTTTGTAGTATTTATTGAGAAGAGACCTCGAGTTATGCTCCCTTTGAATGGAATTTCGTTGCATTGTTCCCTATGAGACAATGCAAACCTTATTTGATCGTCTTTTTACTTTTCACTACACCTGCATGAATCGTGCATGCTGTTGTTCACATCGGCCCATTCAATCTTTTTGGAAGTCGTATTTGCGTACCGTGTGAGGCACCGGTTGGGATTTTGGCAAAACGAAACAAAATGTTCTTTACGGTTCCTCTGTAGATATGGGCTGTACAACGTGACGCAGCCTCTTCTCATCGTGCAGGGCATATAGGGATGGCGCCGTAATTTTCGAGCCACCTTAGTTCCTGGTCGGCCTTTGTGGGGAAGTGTGAACAGGAAACAGCCTGTTTGGGCTCCTTTTCCACTTCTATTTTTTGATGACTTATCGGCTTTTCTTATTACTGTAGGGTGTATACGAATACCATCTGCGACTGCTGTGGGAAGGAATCCACCATAAGGAGGCAAGCAACGGCATAACTTGGATCGAGGAGATCGAAGTGCTCAAGCACTCGGAGTGTCCACAACCCTCTCCACCTAAAGGAATGAATAGGATTTGGACAACTCGCAAACGCAAGCACCATGTAGTAGTAATGAACAACCCTGCTTGCGATTCGCAGGCGCCATCGACGTCGTCCTGTTTATTGTGCAATTTCAAATAATGTTTTTGCCATATTCGGTGTCTATTCCCCTTTATGTGTGCAGAATCTGGTCAAAGTTGGTAGCACAAGCAGAGGTGGTTTGGATGATGATCAGGAGCGCGACAGTCGGCCGCTTCATTGCTTTATCACATTCTCCACGTATAGTCAAGTCTCCATTTTTCGCGTAATTACCAAAGTAAATGCTCAAAAAATTAATGTCGTTGTCAAAACTTTTGTTTGTCATGGTAGTGTGTTAAATGGTTTGTTAATTTGATACCGGCGGAGTCTGACTAATGGACCCAATTTGTACCAACATGCCCCCAACTCTTTTGAGTTATTGTGCGGTCTTATTCGTCCAGATGGAACGGTGTTACCACATAGAGTTGTTTCATTTGATCATGGGTCGGCCATAGAGAAATGAAAGGTGTCAGCAGAAGGAATGAGGAAGAGATGGAGGTTGTGTAATTCTGTGTCTGTTCTTAAAAGCTCTCTGGGAGGGTGGCGGATAGCAAACAAAGAGGACGTCTTTACGAAGAGGGTGTCATCTGTCCCCTCGCGAAGGGAGTGTAATTGTGACAGTGGTGCTCTGATCACTGGGCACTGTTATGCTTGCCATGCAAGAGGTTTACAATGTCTGGCAGAACGGGACTATCAATAACACACAAGGCAGTTCATTTAGTTGCTCCCAAAGAGCATTGTTTTGGGCTCAGTGCAAAATTTCGCCTTTACAAATGCTTCGTCTCGTTAGATGCCAACGAAAGCGGAGGACGGTAATGAGTTGCACCGGTGACGCTAGTTAACCACAATTTGCGGCGAATAGTTCTTGTGTGTGTTCGCGGATTAGAGCAGAACTCTGTTCCACTCCGCCAATGCAGAACGGTGAAGGTGGCCAAAGGAAAGTCCACAAGCGCAGCATCAATGTGTAGTACAATACAGTCGGAGTGAATTCAATCAACCACTGCCAGTCTTCTGGCTAAATGGTGAAATCTGCCTCTATTAAATGAAAGGACATTCTTGTTATGCAGAAGTGTGAGACAGATTACCAAAAGCATTATAATTATTTGGCAAACCTCTTATCAATGGCCATAATTGATGGGTATGAAGCCCAGACTGCTCCACGATGGTGTCGACCATTATTTGTTAGGATAGAGCACCCACATAGTGATGCAGACGCTCTACCAACTAGTAGACCAGTCTCGACAGAATGGGATGATGTTGCACTGCGAGTGCATTAAATATCGCTAAAAGAGGACGCGGAGTAACAACCTCTGCACGGTTCTGGTGCACGAAGCTTCCTGCTGCCTTCTTACTGACAACACACAGCCAAAGGTACGAAATGATCCAGAAAGTGAGATGGATATGCCACCGATGGATAAACCCCTCCCTGGAGGATGAAGTTGGGTGATATTATGAAGGCGTCAGGTCTCCTCTGTGCCTAACGCCATCATAGCCATTGGTGCAAACAGTTCTTTAAGAGAGCTACACAAGTAAGTGGACCAAGTGGGTGATGCCAAAGCTGCACACTTAAGGCACCTTTAGAAGGCCTGAAATCACAGTGATCGCACAGATCCAGCCTACGCCTGAAGGGGTCCCAGTGGAAAGAGTAGACAATGATATCGTAGGTCCTCTACCATCCCTTCACCAATGCAATCTCGATATGATAGACTGCTTATGAAAGTGGCTGAAACTAAACTCATGTATACACAAATCATTAAAATGGTCGCTAACGGTTTTCCATCAAAAGGAACGAGATTTGTCAGTATGGCATGCGTTATTCGGCGGATAGCAATCAAGAACGTAATTTCTTTAGCCGACTCTTTTACTTAACTATGCAAGACCCTACAGTTCAAAGACATACGCACAAATCTGCAGAGCAAAGGGCGGGTAAAAGTGCAACAACCAAACTCTTGTCGGACTGCGAAAATTTTGCGCTGAATGTGCGATACAAGATGACTGGGATTTAGATCTGGGGCGCATCTTGTCCTTATCAAACCAGTCTGACATTCTGAAGGTCGAGGAGGAAGAGGAAAATGGCGCACCTGCTACACAAGTTTATATAAAGAAAATTCTACGAAATCATGTAATCCAATGAGGAGTAAAATGACAACAAAAATGCTGCAAACAGATGAAAGGGAGTGAATCCATTTGATCAACTTAATGGCTGATAATGAAGTAACTTATTAGTTTGCCCTTCTTTGTTCCAAGCCTCGTTGCACATTTCATCCACCCTCATTCTGCGGTCGACGAGCCAGAGCAAATGATGACGGCAGTAGTGGAGCAAATCCTGGGAGACGACAAATTAGAAGATTCGCGTCGATTAGCTATTGCTGTACTCCTGTTCATTCTTCATCCCCATTACTGCACAATAACCACGATGTAGTCAGGCACTGAGTGACGATCGTCGGTGGCATCCCGCTTGTTCTCTTGCAAAGCATACTTAGATTGTCTAAATTACTAAGGTGCCACTAATACTTCTCAGTCCCACCCTGAAGACTATCCATTAATGGCTTGTATATTTCACCGAGGGCGGGTGGCAGTGTCCCCGTCACAGTGTTTCTGTTGCGTACGCATGCAGCTGGTTCAACCGCCCGCAACGTTGGATATTGGTGCAAATTACCGCAGAGTCGATTAATTAAAAAATGACCCTTGTCAGATTAGTTCAAACTGGTTTGGTAACGAAAAGGTTCGTTTCGGCTTACCTGTTTTCCAAAGCAATGTAAAGGCACACACTACACTCCGCATCGGTTTAGTCAGCATCCCAAATGTATGAGCATCTGTTCGTGATTTCAGCCACCCCACGCTTTCTATACTGCATTAATAACCCCTTCTTCACACCGACCCTCTGAATCGCATGTCACATGATGCTGCTCTGTTTCAATTTAATCGTACTTCAATCTCAGCATTTCGAATTCCGATAGGCTTATCATTTGTAGTGTCACATAAACTGGACAAAATTATACAAAATAATGAGACCGTTAAAATTATTTGCTAACGTAGTGCTGGCAGGACCTCTGCACGTCCTTCCAAACACTTTGCTAATTGGCTGGATAAAAGAAGTGATCATACCTGGCTGGTGATCCCTTGTCACCTAAACGAGGCTTCATTTAAGCAGTTGTTTTCAGATTTTACGTAATAAGATCTCAGGTAGGTCTCATTAAAACTGCGTCCTTTGCAGGGCTCTACTATATCCTTTTAATAGTCATTTTCTCTGCGAATGGCACTGAAACTTATCAGTTAAAGCAGTACTTTTAGGAGGGGTCAGCTAATGCACAGACAAGCACGACTTCTCTGATTTAATGAGACTAATAACAAATGTAGCCTGAATTACATGAGATAGGTGGATGAGTACCTCTGCCTGATGCTTTTCGCTCAAGGAAATCGAACCCACCTCAGTATCTTGGCTAATGCAACAGCGCATTACGACCGAGAAGAAAGGTTCTTTTGTCGGCTGCCGTCGCAAGTGCTCCCTGCTTATATACGGGGGCCCATAAGCTGTGTGATTACCACGCCGTGGCATCGCACAAGACTGCCGCCATTCAAAATCACACGATACAAATGTGATTTGTCATTGTTGCATTCTGCTCTCCCCATTCATCTCTCTTTGGATGTGTCGTCGGATATTCCATACTTTTCGGACCAGTGGGATAGGTTTCTGGGGACAGCAGATGTTGCTCTGCTTAACACGTGTGAGTGGTGGGAATGACTTGGAGGAGTAGGGCAGAGGATGCAGCTGATCGATTATGACTGTCATTTTATATCTTGATTATGTGAATTTCTAACGTCGGAAACGTGAACACCTAAACGCGCTAGGTGGCACCCTTACGCTTAAGCAAACATTTGCGTTCACTAACACGATATGGCAACTGTTATATCCCTACTTGAAGTTGGACTGCATGGAGAGGGCTTTTGAGCTCTTAGGCGGTATTTGCTTTCGCCCTTTCTTCAAGCTACCTCAAAACTAGCGCATTTGATGTAACGGGCGGCAAAGCAATTCAATGATCCATTTTGTGGAGATATTACACTGGGCTTGTCTCAAAGCCGTGTAAAGTAGGAGAAGAACTAAACGCGCCAAAGTATACTTACAATGTGCCAGTCTATGGCGTCATGCTGTGGAGCGTTGAACAGCCTAAAATGGATGCTATTTAACTATGCCTGACAAGACCTGCAACTCTTATTCATGGGGTTTGTTAATTCAGAACGAATTGGAAGGTATTTTGTGGTTGATGCATGGAGGGTCGTAATATATCGGCTTGGTACCTTTCAGTGTATGGAGGCGTTTTCGTAGACCAAAGTGGTGACAACGTTACTAGCCACTTCAAAGCAGACGCTGGTGAAACACAGTATCGCTACAGTGCATCGTCTTGCAGCCGTCGCGTAACTCGAACTGATTTAGGGATCTAACTTTGCACGATCCTCTGTGTGTGCATAGAGAGCGTTGTGCTGGCGCTACAGTGTCACATGTCATTTTCTTGCCGATTGATTTCCTCCCGCTGCGGGTTCTGGTATTGGATATCACCGATTTCACCTTGCGTTGACTAACCTTGTGCTCTTTAAATGCTGCTCAAATGAGGGAATATCAGTTGAAGTCCGGTGAGCTTTACGACTAATGACCCACAGTCGTAATCATAATCAAACGGAACTCTTCATCAGTCACATTAGTGAAGTCAAGTAGAAGTACCGATGCCCGTAACCGTGAACAACGTGCATCTAATGCAAATTTTCCAGCTGAATTGCAGACCACTAAAGCAATGTTAAGTGAGTGCACTGCCAGTTGAGATACAAGGTAGGGTAATGAGGTGTAAATGCATTTGTGGCAAAGTAAACATGAAGGAATCTGTCTCGAGCATCTGCAAGCTCATCCTTGGAGGTGAGTAAGTACGGTTCGAGAAGGCAGCTCCACCGCATTTCGCTATAAATCGAGTATGAGTTCAATTAGAGTGGCAAGAAGTCGAGATGGATTCGGAACAGCTCTTGAGTTTGGCTACCTCCATCAGTGCGCAGTGTTAGTAACTAACACATCAACACCAAAATGAGTGATTTCTTCCTTTCTTACTTTCTTTGATGCACCCTTTTGTCGAGCTATCCCTTTTTCGTCAATGTCGCTCCCAATCATCGCCAACCAGAAGGCTACTTTATCGTGTCATTCTACCATGCCAGCAACTTCACAGATAGCATCAATAGAATATTACATGCATTAGAATTGTAAAAGTCCAAAAACATTTCGTCGAATTCCTCTATTATCTTAAGTTTTGTACATCTTTGATGCCTTAATGAGCGAGTCCAGTTAATGCGTTTTAGATTTCTAACCACACGAGGTGAAGTTGTGGAACACCCAAACTCGCCTTTTTCACACACTGATGACGTACCCATCTTCGTTCTTTGCACGATCCATGGGCATTTTGGCAGCTTTTTCTTGGATCTCGATGGCGCAGCTGTTCTTCAGCAATCAACTATTTGCACTTTTAAATTCACCTAATTCGTTTTACGTAGCAGGTTGCTAAAATTATTAGTTTGCTGAAATTGACATTTGCCTAATCTTTTCTAATAGGAAATGTAAAATTATGCACAGGGATTGCTAGCATGGACAAGAGAATGCGGATTAGTCAACGGAAGGATTTAATCGGTTCGCCCCTCGTGTACAGTGTAGCTAATGTCAAAATAACTTTGGACGCTTTTGAGAAAACCTCCATTAAGCAGAATGTGCGCCACATAGGGAAGGAGTAGACTCGTGTCAAATCACGAATCCAATCACTCCCTCTATGGACCAATTTGGCTGTTTGAATTCAAGGCATCTCCTCACTTACACCGGCGGTGGTCAGTAAGGTGTGGCAGGGCAGCTTTAACTCGTGATATTCCGCACATTTCAAAATGACTCGTATTTTAGCAGCAATGCGAACACAGCCGCATTAGACCGTAGTTCCAGAATGAAATGTTGTCCCGTCTTTAGGCAAGGGTCCACGACTTTGCAAGATTGCGGGCCTAACCAACCACGCACGGTGCTATGATTTGTGCTGATCTGACTTATGAATGAAATGGCAAATAGACAGCCGTGACAGATTTACACATTTGGCTCATCGCTATTGCAATGATTAATTAGGCAACGAGATGGGCAACCCGACGAACTGTGTCGATATGATTCCGACCAGATCGACAACTGTGCGCACAGATTATCTGTCAAAAACTGTTTTGTTGTTATTGTTGTTGTAGCTATTCACCGCTAAAGGAAGGCAGAATCTCGGCAGTTTTGCATTTGTCAGCCATTGTAGAATGTTGCGAGAATTTTCTTCGCGTTACTTTCTCCGCCTTATTCTACATCAAATGACGACCCTTTGCTACTGCTACAAAAAATGTAGTTTTGAAAAATATAGTTACGGTGGTTGCATAGTTATATGCAGTTTATTGTCTCATTTGTCATCAGCGCTGCCTTAAATTCCATAGAAAAATATCTCATTCCCCTACTCCATCGATAAGAAGAGTTCAGTGAAGAGCGCTAATCAAAATCCCCAACATTCTGGTTCCTGATAAAATAGTTATCTCGAAGATTTGTTAATTCGGCTTTGGCCTAAACATTTTCTACCTTAAATGGCTGTTGAGGATGTTACAAACATCTTCTACGTGGCGTAGGAGAGATTTTCCCAATTTGCCTACAAGCATCTGGACCATGGGACTGTAAGACATTTTGTGAAGCTTCGCACAGCTGCTGGTTATGTGAACAAAAATGAGGTACATCCGGAATGGTGAAACACTTGAGGTCAGCTTGAAGGTTCCCTAGACCACCAGCATTAAAAACAACCTCAATAATTACCACCACACACAACATCTAACCCTATACTTTGAGTTGATTTCGGTATTCAATTGGCATTTGCAAGGCTTTTGCATCTTTTGACGTACCGGGATTTGTTAGGGGTATGGGGGCTGTTGATGGGTCGGATACTTGGACTGCCTCTTGGTCGTGTTCCACGACTTGGCTTCGTGTGGTTGGTAATCTCAAAACACCATCTGAGAGCACTCATTAAGTCCATTTTAGGTGGCTCAATTACGCTACCACGTGACACCTCTTCTCATTTGTGCAATCAAAACTGCTACTGAGAATAAGATGCATATCACTGTTTTAAAGCAGTTAACGCTATGGAAAAAGCAGTGATGTTGGAGATAGTAGTAGACACTGGGATCAAGACGGGCTCCACAGTGTCAAACGAAGACTCATAAATGCAACCCAGATGATGAAGTATACAATGCAGCCTCGTAGCTTGTATTCGCATGTGCATAGACAACTGCAACAAGGAATGCAAAGTAAAACATGGAGAGAAAAAGAAAGAGAGTCCAAAAGCTAGGAAGAAAAGGGAATCAGAGGAGGATAGAAAATGCTAATTAAAATATTATGTGGTTGGACTTGTAGACACGAACACATACTGGGATGAATGAGTGCATGCAAAAGTGACTGAAGGGAGGAATGCAGCTATAGATAAATGGAAGGGAGGTTGTGGGGACAGCCACGGTAGCATAGAAAAGGAGACACAAAATGGGATGTGATGGCGAAGTGACTGAGCAAATTCTAATCGTCAATTGGGCTTGGTCATGCAATTAATGCAACGACGGACGGAATTCTTAGAAGCTGTAAGCAAAACAACCACTTGTCTGGCCGCTTCGTGATGTTATGCCTGCCGAAAGTACTATAATCGCTCAATTAGTGCCACTTGCGAATGTGCAAGGACGGATACCGCTGAGATGGGATAGTTTGTCTGCAGTAAGGCTTCAAATCGCCAAGCGCACATTGCAGGACTTTAATAATTAAAAAGTTGTAGCCATAAATGCGCGAACGCAAACTAGCCCAAAGGAACTTGATTACGCTTTGAAGATCCAAATCTAAGTACTTGAATTACAAAGTAGAGGGATGACATAAGTTAGGAATCTATGCATATGAAAATAAGACCAGAAAATGCACATTTATACTAAAGTGACTTATATATGCTACGTTTTCCGGTTGCATTTATTGATGTGCATTAACTTTGCGGCTCACCTTGTAGGACTTCGTGCAATTAACGATGCATTTGCGAATGCAAACTAAACAGCCACCTTCCACAGATACGCCTCAACGCGCTTGCACTCATTTATTTCCTGATACGGCCGCCGACAGCTCCATGAACACAGCATCCATCTCCACCACCAACGTCATTGCGCGCAATGGTCTTCAATCAAGTCCGGTGCGAAGGGATGCAATATAATGCGATAGACTTGACTGTACGAACCAGCACAAATATGCGGGGAGGAGTATAGAAGAATAAAGAGCTGCAGGGCAGGCTAAAGTAAGGTGCAGCTGATTGAAACGTAACAAAGTGAGTCAGCGATCCCGAGCGTTCCACTTCTGTCACCAAGGCGTGTGTACCATCCCAGACCCAGGCAGCACAACCCGAGTAAGGTCCCAAATCCACGGATTTGTGCGCAAGGCTATCAATGACGTTCACTTCGCTTTACTAATTGCCATTCAACTCACAACGTTCCTTCCGAACTGCATGCTCTGTTGCTTCTCTTTTCTTTTTTACTGTCTTAGCCACTGCCCAAACTCACAAATCACTTCAGCTTTTTTGACATTTATCAGGTGTTACCCTAAAATCTTATGCCTAAATCACTTCTTCTTTACTTATCCTGCCAAATCCACAAGTTTTCTCCGTTTTATTTAAAAATGCCGTTTTCCTTTTGTGTCAGAAATGTTTGAGGAGTTTTAGCACTACATGCAACATCCAGTTCAAAATCAGGTATTGTTTGATCATGAACAGTGAGTCCTTATTCATAAAATAGTAAAGCTGTGCCAATAAAGACTAATTAACTTTTTGAGTTACACACAGTTCTCTCGCTGTTGATGTTCAACGCAGTACCGCACCTTGTTGGGAAATTGGTCAGACATGCACCGTTTGCATGACCTTTGACGTTACTATGACCACTTTCCTTATTTCCAAATGTGTCATAAATAAAGCAAGTGGTCGCATAATACACCCGTACCCTATGAGTGGGTTCTGGTCTCATTTGCTGCTGCGGTGTCTGAAATGTCAATTTGGAATAGGCAGTTTTACGCTCTTTTGCTTCACGGTTCGCTGCCTCTATGCCATGCTGAATTGTATAACAACCTATCTGTAGGAGAATAGTGCAGTTTTAACAATGTCAGATTTGCGTCAAAGCAAATGCACCACTTGCAAACAAAAAGTGGTCAACCTAATCACTGCTCTGCTAGGAGGTCTACATGGTCTATACGGAGGATGGAAACACGCCATTATCGCGTCAAGGCAAATTTTTTTTTGAAAACAAAGATAAAACCGGATGTCACCTACCAAATGTTGGTACCACTGAGATGGGA
This sequence comes from Taenia hydatigena, assembly GCA_036345935.2. NCBI lineage: Eukaryota > Metazoa > Platyhelminthes > Cestoda > Cyclophyllidea > Taeniidae > Taenia > Taenia hydatigena. The sequence goes on along the minus strand of JADWOT020000001.1, from coordinate 7,657,650 downwards.
AAGTATTTGGCTGTGGGAGAGGCAACCAGCGATTCTGTCAACAAAGGTTGTGAGATTTTGTTCAGTCAACTGTAATATTGTGATAAGACGAGTCCAATGCTCCTTTTTGCTGTGGATCCGAAAACAGACATAATAAGCGGCCTTCATTTTTCAACGTGTCATTCAGATAAATACGCAGAGTTTAAAATAGAAACAAAATATTGCTAGAATTTGTGGAGTTAACTTTCCACTTAATGACTGTTGCTACGATACTGGAGGCAGAAGAGAAAGAGACAGCTGCATCGCCCTGAAATGCACGCAAATGCTCCCAATTTCACGGCGGAAGGACAAATGTTCCATTCCCAAAGCTCTGCTTGAACAAGCCCATAATAGCTAATCACAACTTATGTACTTACTTACTGCATCAAAATACATCAGAAATACTTCCAAATTCAGGATCAACTGAACTAGTCGCAGTGCATGACATCTAAATGCACGTACCTGCATGATTCGCTCCAAAGTGACACTATAGCCAATGATGTTATCTAAAGTGACGGAAGAAGACGAAGCAATCAGAGATTACAAGCAACGATTTAACTACGAGTAGTTTGTCTCCTGTTTGCATCGAAGTGGGCTGCATTCAATCATCAACATTCGCTTTGTTGAGGAGCCGCACACACGAGGGATGATTTGGCTTCAAATCCATTGGTGCATGAGAGGAAGTGATGAATGCTTCTCTTTCAAAGCGGACTCGGCTAATTTGGACAAATTACTTGCGCCATGAACCCAAGACCAATTAACAGTTCCGCCTTGAAAGAAGCTGGCTAGGATAATCAGAGAACGCTGCATCAGGAACCTTAAAGAAGGGCGTTTGTGACACGAGTGATGTAGTCATTGGTTTGCAACTGCAGGAGTTAGGCAGATGGAATCCATATGCTGACCGTGAATTAACGAAAGACGAATAAAAGGCTGCACAATTCATTAGCTTGTTCAGCGACTCTTTTACTTTATTTGCTAGCAGAAGTGCTTGCAGTATGAGTTGGCTTTCACAGTCACATCGCTCATTACGTCACCAACACCGATATACTTGTTGCTTATGCGATATGCACCTAAAAGATACAATACACTTCATCTCCATTCGTCCATGCCTGCCTGGATTTCAAAGCGCTAACAACAAGACTCACACTTGTGAATTCCCTGTCGAACGCGATCAGCACGATGCAACTGGTGCGAAGCTGTATTTGGCTAGTCAAAATGAGGCGAGTTCCCACAAATCAATGGCGGTCTAAGCTATCTGTCTCTTTGTTATGCAGATGTTCCTAAGAAAATTTGCATCATTTATTTGACAAAGAGGTATTCACATAATATGACGTGATTTTAGGGCGCGAGTAGTGATCATTTAATAAGATTCATTCCATGAGTGTTAGTTCAATACATTTTAGTATTATTGATCATTTGGGCGAAAATTCCATTTATGCACCACCATATTTAAGTGTCTGACACTCGGATGATGAAATTATGGAAAGAAAGTACAAACTGGCGCTCAATCGGTTTTTGAATGTCTTGGTTCCTGTCTTCGACTCTTCCTCCTCCTCTTGCTATGGCTCCAAGACATGCACCATCCAGCATCGTGATGACAGTTGTTTGTCCAAATAATTGCTGCAACTTTGACAGCCATTCAATCTGAATTCGATGCCACATCCACGTAGGCTAGCAATTCAGCTATGGATGAAGTGTGAGGGGGACCGAAAAGTTGTACGAATGGCTGTTAATTATAAGTTATCAACCATGGCGTTAGTTGTCCAAAGGACTGCTTGAGTTGCCATGTCTCACTGGCTGCCACTGATACCCGATGCGACCTCTTAAGGCCGTCGTATCAGCGTCAGAGCAATGGTCACTTCTCTTGTAGACATGAGCAATCATTGACCCTGTACCAGGCCTCTTCGATCACTCCAGCTGATACTTCTCGAAAAGTAGGCAAAGTTAAGATACTTTATGTTAGTTTAGTGGAGCACTTGACTTTTGTAGTTGGAATGAACTCCCTAGCTTCCCACTAAGCAACATTGTCTTGATGTGATTTCCACGCGATTGTGGCAGTACAGTCTCATAGAAATGCAGTGGTCTTAGGCAAAGGGATGGGCTTGTAATAGTCTGGTAAAGGTGGGTCTTACTGACACAGGCTGGATTACTCTTGAGCTCCTAAGTAGAGTAACTGAAGAGAGACCGTATAATTGGGAATCTGGGTGCTCTGACGTAGGCGTGTGTACAATTTACGAAATTCCACACTTGCAGAATATAGTAAGCAGATACTGTTATCGTATTCCATATCATTCGACATGGTAAATCATAGCAAGCTGAGCTGCAAGTTTGCTTGTTTTACTAATGTGACCGATTACGACTGTTGGTCATTAGTGGTAAAGCTCACCGGACTTCAACTGATATTCCCTCATTTGAGCAGCATTTAACGAGCACAAGGTTAGTCAACGCAGGGTGAAATCAATGATGTCCAATACCAGAACCTGCAGCAGGAGGAAATCAATCGGCAAGAAAATGGCATGTGACGCTGAAGCGCCAGCACAACGCTCTCTATGCACACACAGAGGATCATGCGATGTTAAATCCCTAAACCAGTTTAAGTTATGCGGCGGCTGCAAGGCGATGCCCTGCAGCAATACTGTGAATCACCAGCGTCTACTTTGATGCGGCTAGTAACGTTGTCACCACTTTGGCCTACGAGAACGTCTCCATACACAGAACGGTGCCAAGCCGATATATTACAACCCTCCGTGCATCAACCACAAAATACGTTCCATTTCGTTCTGAATTAGCAAACCCAATGAATAAGAGTGGAGGTCTTTTCAAGTATAATTAAAAAGCACCCATTTTAGGCTATTCAACACTCCACAGCATGACGCCGTAGACTGGCACATCGCAAGTACACTTAGGCGCGTTGAGTTCTTCTCCTACTCCACACGGCTTTGAGACAGGCCCAGTGTACCATCTCCATAAAATTGATCATCGAATTGTTTTACCGCCTGCTACACCAAATGCGCCAGTTTTGAGGTAGCCTGAAGAAAGGACGAAAGCGGAAACCGCCTCAGAGCTCAAACGTCCTCTCCGTGCAGTCCAAATTCAAATAGGGATTTGACATTTTCCACATCGTGTTAGTCAACGTAAATGTTTGCCTAGGTATAAGGGTATCACCTTGCGTGTTTAGGTGTTCACACTCACGACGTTAGAAATCCAGATAATCAAGCTATAAAATGACACAGTCATAATCGCTCAGTTGCATCCTTTGCCCCACTGCTCCAACTCCTTTCCACCACTCACACGTGTCCAGTAGAGTAACATTTGCTGACCCCAGAAACCGATCCCAGTGGTCCGAAAAGTATGGAATATCCGACGACACATCCAAGCAGAGGCGAGTGGGGGAAAAAGAATGTAACAATGACACATCACATTTGTATCGTGTCATTTTGAATGGCGGCAGTCTTGTGCAACGACACGCCGTGGTGATCACACAGCTTATGGGCCCTCGTACATAAGCAGGGAGCACTTTCCACGGAAGCCCACAAAAGAACCTTTCTTCTTGGTCGTAATGCGCTGTTACATTAGCCAAGATACTGCAGTGGATTCAATTTCCTTGAGCGAAAAGCATAAGGCAGAAGTACTCATCCACCCATCTCATGTAATTCAGGCTACATTTGTTCTTAGTCTCATTAAATCGGAGAAGTCGTGTTCGTCTGTGCATTAGCTGGCCCTCCTAATAATAGTGCTTCTACTGAAAAATTTCAGTGCCATTCGCAGAGAAAATGGCTATCAAAAGGATATAGTAGAGCCTTGCAACGGACGCAGATTCAATAAGACCTACCTGAGACATTATTACGTAAAATCTGAAAACACCTGCTTAAATGAAGCCTTGCTTAGGTGACAAGGGATCACTATCCATGTGTGATCACTTCTTTTATCCAGCCAATCCTGTCGAGATTCTCAAGTGCTGCTTCAAAGTGTTTGGAAGGACGTGCAGAGGTCCTGGCAGCACCACATCAGCAAATAATTTTAACGGTCCCATTACGTTGCATAATTTTATGTGACACCACAAATGATAAGCCTATCGGAACTCGGAATGCTGAGATTGAAGCACGATTAAATTGAAACAGAGCAGCATCCTGTGACATGCGATTTCAGTGGATCGGTGTGAAGAAGATGTTATTAATGCAGTATAGAAGGCGTAGGGTGACTGAAATCATAAACAGATGTTCATACTTTTCAGGTGCTGACTGAACTGATGCGGAGTGTAAAGTGTGTGCCTTTACATTGCTTTGGAAAACAGGTAAGCCGAAACGAACCTTTTCGTCACCAAACCAGTTTGAACTAATCTGACAGTAATTTGCATCAATATCGGACGTTGCGAGCGGTTCAACCAGCTGCACGCGTACGCAACAGAAACACTGTGACGGGGACACTGCCACCCGCCTCGGTAGAATATACAAGCCATTAATGGATATTCTTCAAGGTGGGACTGAGAAGTATTAGTGGCATCTTAGCAATTTAGACAATCTAAGCGTGCTTTGCAGGGAAACAAGAGGAATGCCACCGACGATCATCACTTAATGTCTGACTGTTTCGTGACTATTGTGCAGTAATGGGGATAAGGAATGAACAGGAGTAAAGCAATGGTTAATCGACGCGTTTCTTCTAATTTATCGTCTCCCAGGATTCGCTCCACTACTGCCGTCATCATTTGCTCCGGCTCGTCGACCGCAGAATGAGGGTGGATGAGATGTGCAACGCGGCTTGGGAGGAAGAATAGCAAACTGATAAATTACTTCATTATCAGCCGCGAAGTTAAGCAAATAAAAACACTCTCTGTCATCTGTTTGCAACACTTTTGTTTCCATTTTACTCCTCATTGGATTAAGTGATTTCATAAAATCCATTTTCCCCTTTCTCCGCGATCTTCAGAATATCAGACTGGTTTGATAAGGACAAGATGCGTCCCAGATCTAAATCCCAGTCATCTTGTGGCGCGCATTTAGTGCAAGATTTTGGCATTCCGACAAGAGTGCGGTTTTTAGAGTTTTACCCACCTTTTGCTCTGCAGATTTGTGAAATGTCTTTAAATGTAGGGTCTTGCATGGTTCAGTAAAAGAGTCGGCTAAAGAAATTACGTTCTTGATTGCTATCAGCCGAATAACCCACGCTATACCAACAAATCTCGTCACTTTTGATGAAAAACCTGGAGCGACCATTTTAATGATTTGTGTATACATGAGTTTAGTTTCAGCCACTTTCATAAGCAGTCAATCATATCAGGATTGCATTGGTGGAGGGATGGCAGAGGACCTACGATATCACTAACTACTCTTTCCACTGGGACCCTTTCAGGCGTAGGTTGGATCAGTGCGATCACTGTGATTTCAGGCCTTCTAAAAGTGCCTTAAGCGTTGCAGTTTTGGCATCACCCACTTGGTCCACTTACTCGTGTTGCTCTCCTAAAGAACTGTTTGCACCAATGCCTATGATGCCGTTAGGCACAGAGGAGATCTGACGCCTTCACAATATCATCCAACTTCATCCTCCGGGGAAAGTTTTGTCCATCGGTGGCATACCCATTTCACTTTCTAGACCAGTTCATACGCTTGGCTGTTTGTTGTCAGTAAGAAGGCAGCAGGAAGCTCTCGTGCACCAGAACCGTGCAGAGGTTGGTACTCCGCGTCCTCTTTTAGCGATATTTAATGCATCCGCAGTGCAACATCATCCCAATCTGTCGAGACTGGTCTACTAGATGGCAGAGTGCCTACATCACTATGTGGGTGTTCAATCCCAAAAAATAATGGTCGACACCACCGTGGAGCAGTCTAAGCATCCTACCCATCCATTATGGCCATTGATAAAAGAGGTTTGCCAAATAAAGATCATGCGTTTGACAATCTGTCCCACACTTCTGCATAACAAGAATGTCCTTTCATTTAATAGAGACGAATTCCACCATCCAGTGAGGAGACTTGCAGTGGTTGATTGAATTCACTCCAACTGTCATTGTACAACACATTGATGCTACGTTCGTGGATTTCCTTTGGCCACCTTCACCGTTCTGCATTGGCGGATTGGAACAGAGTCCTGCTCCAATCCGCGAACAAACACAAGAGCTATTCGCCGCAAATTGTTGTTAAATAGCGTCACCGGCGCAATTCATTACCGTCCTCGGCTTTCGTTGGCATATAGCGCGACGAAGCATTTGTAAAAGCGAAATTTTTCACTGAGCCCAAAACAATGCTCTTTGGGAGCAAGTAGATGAACTGCCTTGAGTGCTATTGATAGCCCCGTTCTGACAGAAGTTGGAAACCTCTTGCGTGGCAAGCATAACAGTGCTCAGTGATCAGAGCACCTCTGTCACAATTACACCCCCTTCGCGAGGGGACAGATGACACCCTCTTCGTAAAGACGTCCCCTTTGTTTGCTATCCGCCACCCTCCCAGAGAGCCTTTAAGAACAGACACAGAATTACACAACCTCTATCTCTTCCTCATTCCCTCTGCTGACACCTTTCATTCCTCTATGGCCGACCCATGATCAAATGAAACGACTCCATTTGGTAACACCATTCCATCTGGACGGATAAGACTGCACAATAACTCAAAAGAGTTGGAGGCATGTTGGTACAAATTAGGCCTTATTAGTCAGACTGCGCCGGCATCAAATTAACGAACCATTTAACACGCTGACATGGCAAACGAAAGTTTTGACAACAACATTAATCTGTTGAGCATTTACTTTGGTAATTGCGCAAAAAGTGGGGACTTAATTATACATGGAGAATGTGACAACGCAATGAAGTGGCCGACTGTCGCGTTCCTGATAATCATCCAAACCACCACTGCTTGTGCTACCACCTTTGACCTGATTCTGCTCACATAAAGGGGGAATACAGATACCGAATATGGCAAAAACATTATTTGAAATTGCACAATAAACAGGATGAAATCGATGACGCCTGCGAATCGCAAGCAGGGTTGTTCATTACTACTACATGGTGCGTGCGTCTGTGAGTTGCCCAAATCCTGTTCATTCCTCTAGGTGGAGAGAGTTGTGGATACTCCGAGTGCTTGGGCACCTCGATCTCCTCGATCCAAGTTATGCCGTTACTTGCCTCCTTATAGTGGATGCCTTCCCACAGCAGTCGCAGATGGTATTCGTATCCACCCTACAGTAATAAGAAAGGCCAATAAGTCATCAAGGCTAGAAGTGGCAAAGGAGAGCAAATAGGCTGTTTTCTGTTCACACTTCCTCACAAAGGCCGACCATCCCGATAAGCCCTACACGATGAGAAGAGGCTGCGTCACTTTGTACAGTCCATGTCTACAGAGGGTCCCGTAAAGCAACTTTTGTTTCGGTTTATCAACATCCCAACGATTGCATCACACAGTATGCAAACACGACTTCCAAAAAGATTAAATGGACAGATCTGAACAACAGCATACACGCTTCACGCAGGTGTGGAGGCAAGTGGAAAGAGGATAACGTCTGCATAGAATAAATTGTGAGTTTGCTAAATGGCTAGGGATTCAAAGAGCACAAAAATCGCGATACCGTGTAAATTAAAAACACCAAATTAAATTCATAGCGAACCATATTCACGGTCTCATGTGCAAAAAAAAATAAAAAAGTTATGCAGAGAAGGCAAAATTCACCGCCTTCAGTAAAAAAAACTATCAAATTACATTCAAAAAAAAAATTCGCATTCTTATGTCGATCCATACTACACAATTCCATTCAAAGAGAGAGAAAAAATTCGCCATCTCGTGTCGATTGATACTATAACATTCCATTCAACGCGAGCGAAATTCGCCATCTCATGTCCATCAATACTACAAAATTCCATTCAAAGAGAGCAAAATTCGCCATCTGGTGTCGATTGATACCACAAAATTCCATTCAGAGCGAGCGAAATTCGCAATTTCGTGTCCAGTGATACTACGAAATTCCATTAAAAAGGAGGAAAATTTCAAATTCCATTCAACGCGAGCGAAATTCGCCATCTCATGTCGATTAATACCACAAAATTCCATTCAAAAGAAGCAAAATTCGCCATCTCATGTCGATCAATACTACGAAATTCCACTCAAAAAGATCAAACTTCGCCATCTCGTGTTGATCAGTACTACGAAATTCCATTCAAAAAGAGCAAAATCCGCCATCTCATGTCGATCAATACTACGAAATTCCATTCAAAAAGAGCAAAATTCGCCATCTCATGTCGATCAATACCACAAAATTCCATTCACAACGAGCGACATTCGCCATTCCATGTCGATCAGTACCACAAAATTCCATTCAAAGAGAGCGAAATTCGCCATCTCATGTCGATCAATACCACAAAATTCCATTCACAAGGAGCGACATTCGCCATTCCATGTCGATCAGTACCACGAAATTCCATTCTAAGAGAGCGAAATTCGCCATCTCATATCGATCAATACTACAAAATTCCATTTAAAGAGAGCAAAATTCGCCATCTCATGTCGATCAATACTACGAAATTCCATTCAAAAAGATCAAACTTCGCCATCTCGTGTTGATCAGTACTACGAAATTCCACTCAAAAAGAGCAAAATTCGCCATCTCGTGTTGATCAGTACTACAAAATTCCATTTAAAGAGAGCAAAATTCGCCATCTCATATCGATCAATACTACGAAATTCCATTCAAAAAGAGCAAAATTCGCCATCTCGTGTCGATTGATACCATAACATTCCATTCAACGCGAGTGAAATTCGCCATCGCACGTCGATCAATACTACAAAATTCCATTCAAAGAAAGCAAAATTCGTTATCTCGTTTCGTTTGATACTATAACATTCCATTCAAAGAGAGCAAAATTCACCATTTCGTGTCCAGTGATACTACGGAATTCCATTGAAAAGGAGGAAAATTTCACATTTCATGTCGATCAATACTACAAAGCTCAATTCAAAGCGAGCGAAATTCGCCATCCCATGTCGATCAATACCACAAAATTCCATTCAAAGAGAGCAAAATTCTCCAGCTCATATCGATTAATACCACAAAATTCCATTCAAAGAAAGCAAAATTCGCCATTTCATGTTGATCAGTACTACGACTTCCATTCAAAAAGAGCAAAATTCGCCATCTCGTGTCGATTGATACCATATCATTCCATTCAAAGAGTGCAAAATTCGCCATCTCATGTCGATCAATACCACGAAATTCCACTCAAAGAGAGTAAAATTCGCCATCTTATATCGATCAATACTACAAAATTCCATTTAAAGAGAGCAAAATTCGCCATCTCATGTCCATCAATACTACGAAATTCCATTCAAAAAGAGCAAAATTCGCCATCTCGTGTCCAGTGATACTACGGAATTCCATTGCAAAGGAGGAAAATTTCACATTTCATGTCGATCAATACTACAAAGCTCAATTCAAAGCGAGCGAAATTCGCTATCTAAAGTCGATCAATACTACAAAATTCCATTTAACGCGAGCGAAATTCGCCATCCCATGTCGATCAATACTACAAAATTCCATTCAAAGAGAGCAAAATTCGCCATCTTAAATCGATCAATACTACAAAATTCCATTTAAAGAGAGCAAAATTCGCCATCTCGTGTCGATTGATACTACAAAATCCCATTCACAGCGAGTAAAATTCGTCATTTCATGTCGATCAATACTACAACATTCCATTCAAAGGGAGCAAACCTCACCACTTCGTGTCGATATTAGAAAAAGATTCAGTTTGAGAAGAGCAAAATTCCGTTTAAAGTTGCAGAATTTCGTGTCTCATGTCGGTCAATGCTACAAGATTCCCTTGAACGAGAGCAATATTCGCCGTCTCCTGTCGACAATATTAGAATGTGATGATTCTTCTTTGGAAGCCAAAAATCACGTCCATATGCAGAAACCACCCCAGATCTCCAACCAACATAGCCACTTTTGTTACAGCATTGACACGCTGTTTCTGGTGGCATTTGATTCACCCAGGAATAAATCAAATCTTCACATAAAAAAACCTAATAATTGTCGTTAAACCATAAAGCACTCCTAAATGGCATGGCCGGTGATTCGATGCACAGACTCTTGCCCACAAATGATTGGGAAATTCAACTTCCCCGCCTTTCGTCATGATTTGAAAGAGACTTAAAACGGCCAAGACCTGTAGACTCCGTCCCAGTTTGAAATGTGCTTAAGGTAAATAGGCGTAGTTCACATTAGTATTTGACCAAGTAAGTTACTAGGATTCGAGTATTTCACTACGAGCATTACACAAACCATGGATGCAGCAAGTCTCAAAAGTCGATGGCCACGATTTCATGTGAGTAATATAGTTTCACTTGTGCGCATGCATTAAATAAGTCAAAAGCCTCCAAAACCGACAGTAACATACCTGGACCCATTGGAACAAATCGCGAACCAAGCATAGCAACGACTAAGCCAAAGCCCACCATTTCATATATGCCGCTGAACACATTAAAAGGTACTGGGGATGATAAGAAGAAAATGGGGGTGACAAATGTTATTGTTGATTGTAAGAATCCAAATGTAAAAACTTAGCCCTAATTATTCGCAAAACTAGGCAGAATTTTTGACAAGTGCAGTTTTTGTGAGGCATTTGTACGAGACTGAATGTAATTTTGGTACAAATGATTTTTTATTATACAGACTAGTTAATAGCAAGTCCTTCACCAGGTTTCCCACTACTGTTTATTAATTGATGTGCAATTTTTTAATCTACTCACATCTTATCTTTAATCACATTCATCGAAAGTGGTATAATCATGTGGTATTTATGTTTATTTAAACATACCTTTTGGACGAGAGGTACGGACACAACGGGAATCTCTCGATGCAGATATAGGCTGCCACACAGTCCTCTATTAATATGCTACTGTGTTACGGCTTTGTATCGAAAAATGCCGGTGTCTCAGAACAGTCAACCTTCTCGTTTTAGGCATAAGCGCAGGGATGGGGAGGAGAATGTAGATGTCCCTACAAATGTTGTCGATATAAATAACGTGCAGAATATCTGGAACGATGTTAGCATAAATTGTAGGGGTAATTCCTGTAAGAAATGGAGAACACGGCTAGTTCTCTTTTGTTTAGACCACTATGATTTAGCAGTAATTAAAATATTCAACACAAAAAATGGTGCGTGTTGTTGTTTGTTTAGCTCCCAATCTCACCTACGGTCGCTTGGATGGTCATTGTACCTTCGTTGGGTGGGTTGGCCTCTAAGCCACGGTAGTAGCTTCAATCCTTTCCACACGCCGAACATTTTTACTTTGATCAGGTATCATCTCAACTTTTGCCTTGAGACGACTCTCAAAGAGCTACAGCGGCATTCATAAAATGCATTTTAGCACACGTGCTTTATGTACTTACTTATAATTCCTGCATTTCGGCACCCAGATAAAGTTAAGACAAAGTCATGCCCATTCGATTATGCTCAACGTCGACGGTATGGCTCATTGGACTCCTCCGTAGGCTAAAAGTCGTATGGAAGACATGTTGCCGAATACAAAAGGCATTATAAATGAAACTGTGTTTGCATAATATAATCAGTGCACAAATAGGCTGCAGTTAGTGGATCCATCCACAAATACTGTAAACAGTAGTACTGAGGAGGGTCACCGTTTTTAAAATAGGGAGCCGTCTGTGAGAAGATGCTTTCCAATCATTAAAAGAAAGTGATGTAAACAAAGCTCCACTCACTCTCCTCAAGGTGGTTGGACAACTCAACCACGTGAATGCCATCGTCATGGGTTCGAGGAAGGGGACTCGTGAAATCGAAGTTTGCCATAGGCTCCTCGATCTTGTCAGGCATCAAACCGACTTTTGCTAGCTTTTCACAATCAAGTGGCACTGTGTCCACCTGAGGAACACCATCTCCGTCAAGTGCGTAATTGGGACTGCGATCCACTACCGGTGTTTCCTTGCAGTACGCAGTCTCGAGAAGCAAAAAAGCACGTCGATCGTCTACGAAGTCACTGAAGGTGGCCCGAGATGTTAGCTGGAAGAAAAGGCAAGGTGATTGCGATGTGTCCGAAGCTACCTCGTCCCAATCGACAGCGCCATAAAAGTGCAGATCCCTATCTTTTGTGATGTCTGGGCGCTCCTTATGATTGTGTATGAGGCAGGACTGGAACAAAGCCTGCAGTGACTTTGAGAGCTTTTTTACCTTCCTTATGCTATAGTGACCTGATCTCGCCCACCGCATTACATCGCTCCCTGCACTAGCATTCGGTTGCACTGGTTTAGACAAAATGTAGGCAATCGGAAGGGTTAGACTCCACGCATGCGCCTTTTTTTCTAATTGCTATCCTATTGGCTAGTTTTACGTGCCATGAAATGGGGAGTTGTGCAAAAGTCGTGCGCTTCTGGCGGATTCTCATTCTCTGGCATGTCACATGACCGATCATAGTCAGCGATGAGAATATGACCTGAGTCTGAGAGGAGTTCGTTCTCGGGCTTGAGGTCCTTGTACACGATGCTCATGGCGTGAAAACATTGCAGACCGCAAATAATTTCACAAGCGCAAAATTACGCATCACCTTCGGGCCCGTCGTCAACGCGGCAGTCGAGAGTAAAGGAATCGAGACTGCTACCATTGCACAGAACGAAGGTGGGTGATCCGTGATTCCGTGGACTACAGAGGAGTGTGGAAAGAAAAGTTGACTGGTTGTGGAGCAGTACAAGCCGCACGAGGATGCACACATGAGAGCTGAGGGATTGCACGAAAATGCGTTCAATTGCTTATGGCGGGGTTTTGTCACTTTATTGAGTGAGAAGTGCTTCATAAACCATGGAATGTGTGCCTTGAGAAATAAACCTTGTCACGTCGAACCGTGGTGGATGCATCAGTCCAACGTCGGCACAACAGAATGCTGAAGTGAAATAAGTGGTGCAGGTAAACCAACGCGATTCATCTACCTTAGCGGCATATGCCTTTAAGTAAGCCAATCAGCTACGAGAATGTTTCCTACTGGCTCCTTGCATGGGGTGCGCACTCAAGCGGCGTGTGTGAGCAAAGTCGTTTGTCTGCATCTCTATGGCCTTCAGTTCCATACTAATCCATTGGCTTTAAATAAAGGAATGTTATCCGTTCCTCTAAAAAAAATAGGAGGGAAATGAGGTGATGTCGGTAAGAATAGTGAAGATTTTGCTGGCTGTAAAGGAAGAGGCAATCCATGCATAGTGGGTTCAAATTTTAACCAAACCACATAGTTAAGCTCATATGCCCCTTAGTCTCCTCCTCTCATTGTGTTAACATTGGGTACAGAATTTCGCACTGCCTATTTGACGCTTTAATCTACTCCCACCTTGTGAATCCGAGGCGTCTGACTTAGTAGCACACACGCTCTACTAATGCATGGGCCAAATCCACACTCACATTCCACGAGGGAAAGATGGACTCTTACACCATGAAGTGATTGCATACCAGTGTTCCTCTTTCATTCCGCCCTAATTACCTTTACGCTTTCCTGACTACACGTCTGTCTGTATGGCCATCTTCTTTTACTCGACTAGAACTGATTGTATGCTGGCACAAAACGCTGGACACACAATGCGTGAATTGTACTGCATAGCATAAGTCATTACTGATTCTTTTGACGATTATTTTCAACATCATTTTTAATTCTTCTGATCTCAACAGCATGTCACAGGAACCTAGTCGCGGTGTCTCTCTGTTGATGAGATTGGAGTATGCACGACCACTAGATCATCAGCGGTCCATTCACCCACTTGTCTACCCCTTTGTTTTGCTGAATTTTTCTATCCGAACAAGTTTTTGTCTTCCAGGCTGAATATCTTATGAAATGTGTCTAACTTCCTCTTATTCATCCCAATGGCTGTCGCTTTAGGGGTTTTTTCAATTGTTGATGCTTCCCCAAATTTTCGCACCCTTTTTATTCTTTCTAGCCTCCCTTGAAAATGACCTGCTTTACTCTTGTTTTTCTATATCTTTTCCAGTTCAGCGATCCTGAATGCGATGCTGAAGTTCCCTTTGATTACTTATTTCTGTACTTCCTAGCCTCCCTCTGCTGTCAAAACATATCTCTGGTGATTACGTTTAAGAGAGCAAACAGCTGGCAGCAGGTGGACAAAGTGTCTATGAGATGTTACCCTATCAACCCCTTTCTCATTCTTCCAACATTTCCCGTACTTCCTATCTGTTGGATCTCATCGGGAGCGGGTTTAAACGAAGCTTTTGAATGCAAGTCCAGTATGTCGTGGGTCTTCGTTCAGTTCTTCATTCACCAATCCTCCATTCTTTCCCACTTCCACTTCACCTTCTTCAGCCTACTGCCGCATTTCATTTGCCTTCAAGGAAGGCAGTTCAAGAAGTGTGTCGAATTCATTTTGAGCATTCAATTTAACTTTAATGACTTACTTGAGCTTTGAAACTTTAATTCCCCATCTCGTTATTTGCCAGGGCAACTTGTCACGGCAGCACGACTGCTTTTATTGACGCGTTGGCTGGTGGTAATTCAAAGAAATGTTCCTTTGTTTAATCCAAAATTCTTTGTGTTTTTGGATGTGCCTGTTTCAAAACCATCACCCTTTGGTAAATGAATGCTACTGATTGAGACGATTTTCTGGAATGATATCTATTGACTTTCCCAAATTATCATCTGTGTTTAGGCTCTCCGCCCATTCCTAAGGAAGTAAGATGCGACAATCGAATTGCCCACCCAGTCCTCGGGAGACATTAATGTAATTTGTGTGATTATTGTACCACTACATTCGGGAAAGAGACCCTTTACCTACTGCACACCCACTTTTCATTAAAATGGAACGTTAATTTCGTATTGGTGTTATGGGGTATGGGGTGTTTCTTCATTTGTTATGGTACTATTTTTCCTACTGAAGTAGAAATTTCCATTTTTCATTGGTATTTGGGTGTTTAATGGGCCAGGATCTACCAACCTGCCTCTTTCCCCCCTCCCCATGCAGTCTGAAGACGTGACCTTTAGTTGCGATCCTGGCGAAGGGCGTTTTAATTGTTTGTCTTTTATCTGGACAAAATTCACTGGCTTAGAGTTGCACCGCTCTCATTGGTGCTGGCAGTAGTAAGTCTTTTGGTAAACTTATGCATACGTGTGTGCATAATGCCCCACCAGTTAACACTACGGCCATTTTATGTAAACTGAGGGCTAACGTGGTTGACAAATGTTCCAAGTACAGTTGAAACAGATTAAGCTAGAGAAATAACGGAATCCTTTACAGAGTGCGGCATAAGAGCCACTACAATGCCAGCTAAAATGGCATTCGTGTCTTGGCGGGACAGAGATTCGGGGCAGCCCTTGCAGGGATCATGCAAGTGTGTTGAGCCTCCTTTATGTTTGCATTGTTATTGACGTTGAACGAGTGCTTTTGACTACGGAGGTCAGCATTTAACATCCACAATGGCGTTAGATGGGTGATATCAAGGGTACTGTCTTGCCTCATACAAATGGCAGCATCCATCCATCTCATCTCGCGAAACATCGTGCGCATAAATACGTTACTTTGAAGAAGGTATCAATTCAGGCGGATTGCCTCCACCCCTGGCACGTAAATTTGTTTGATGTGCCCTCCATTTTTTTTTGTAAGGAGGAGGTGCAGCGAAGAGGAGGAATAAAATGAAAGCGAAATTTCTGCGCCTTAGATAATGCTACCATCACCGTATGCACTGACTGACTTTTGTGGAGAAATAGTGTTGAAAACGTTGAAGTAGTAAGATTATGCGGAAGCACATGTCCTTTCGGCTCCCAGTTCTTCTCTAAATGAAAACATTTAACTAATCGCAGTAGGTCGGCTAACCTGCCAGTATACTTCGCGTACCAATGGAAGCGCTATCGTTACATATTTAGTGGGAAATAGGGGCATCTTAATACCAACACAATTTTAAAGGCAGAATCGTCTGGTTATATTGTTGGATGCAGCTTTTTGTTGTCTACCTGTGATGACTTTGTTGACATCGTCTTTCCCATCGGTGGAATACGCCCATCGGATGTAGATACCCGTGATGCTTTGTGCATTTCTGTCTCTCTCCAGTCGTGGCATTTTGCGTGTCTCGGGGAGACCCGCATTCTACCTTGTCTCCCTGGAATTGGGGATTGGTGAACCTTTTCGGTGTACAGATACGAACAGAGCATTTCATGAGTGGAAGCACATGATGATGGAATGCTGAAGTCTAAGCACTGATCGGATTGGTCGATTGCTGAACCGCATGTGACGATTCGCAACCATTTTCGTGTAGTGACCCGAATTAATTTAGAATTGTGAGTTGTGGGTGTCAAGCTTCTGAGACTTTGGACAGTTCAAGTAGAGGAGAATCGAATAGAATAGAATAGAATGCAGTGGAGATGAACAAAGGGTAAGAGGGGATTATGCGATGTATCCTAGGCTACTCTGCACCCAGAGTAGGATGCCCCTTTTGCATTTCCTCACGGCTTCATTCTGGTCAGGAAACCGAAAGTTCGTTTTGCTTGACTAATACAACTTTGCTTTCCTCACAACTGGGCGATCTGGGCATTTTCGTTTTATGAATAAGTCGCAAGAAAGAACCGCATATTCGCTGCTGTACGCGACTCGGAACAGCAACGCGTTTTTCGATAAAAACAGATGCGCAAGTGCGTGGCGCCTAAAAGCCAGCACGCAAAATGTGAAGGAATATTGTCTAAGCATTTGAGAGCCGATCCGTACGTACGCATCGTTTCACAATCCGCAAACATTTGAGTCTGCTGATTCGCGCGCAGCTAAACGGATATGTGGCGCAAAAAAGATAGAGAGAAGACGGCTTTCATAGTGCCCAACGAGCTTTATGAATTCCAGACAATGCCGTTTGGACTCTGTAACGCCGCAGCCACTTTCCAGCGCCTGATGCAGACAGCACTGATTGAGTTTTTTTCCAAAACACTGCATAATCTGCCTCGATGATGTCCTTGTTTTCGGTAGAGACATTCGCGAGCATAACGCCAATCTCAAACTAGTCCTGGACCGTCTACAGGATGCAGGTTTGACCTTGATACCAAAGAAGTGTCATTTTCTTCGTCGTTCAGTCACATTTTCGGGGCACACAGTCTCGTCAAATGGGATGGCGGTCATCGAAGATCGTACAAAACAAGTGAGAACCTGGCCAATACCAACTAATCAGACGAAACTCCGCAGCTTCCTCGGCTTGGCAAACTACTATAGGCGTTTCATTAAAGGCTTTGCCGAGATCGCCAGTCCCTTACACAATCTAACCGAGAAGCAGACGAAAAAGAATCTCAGGTGGGAGACCGAACATGGTGAAGCCTTCAAAGAACTAAAACGAACGCTCTGCTCCGCTCCACTCCGATTCTGGCCTTGCCAAACTTCGAAACCGACGCACCACCCTTTGTACTAGACACGGACACCAGTGACGCGACCGCGAGCGGTGTACTTTGGCAAAGAGACAAAGAAGGCAGAGAACACGTCATTGCCTACTCTATTGCCGGACTAAACAAAAAAATGAGACAGAAGAGTGCAACAGAATGTGAACTTTTCGCCATCTACACAATGGTGCGACACTTCAAGCACTACCTGATAGCGAGACAGTTCATAATGAGAACGAGGAACTGCAACAGTATGACTTTACTGTGCAGTACAGAAAAGGAACTTGGCATAGCAACGTGGATGCATTGCCCCACAGAACTCTCTCGGTGGAAAGGTATAGCGGCATAGTAGGCACCCTATGTTTAAGCGAGCCGACTAAACATCAGTGGAGAAACACACAGAGTACAGACCCGACACATTCACTGGTATACGACAGATTTCTGGCATCCTCGTCCAAGCCCACTGCGGAAGAGATGAAATCGTCCAGCAAGGCGGCCAGGCAGATGTGGCAACAATGGTCCCAACTCTCTCTGGAAGATGAGGTCTTGTGGTACCAAGAAGACGTCACGTCTCCCAAGCGTGTGGTTGTTGCAGGTTCCCTGATACAAACAGGCTACTGAGGGATGGTCGAACGACTAGTGCTTTTGCAGTCACCTTTGAATGTGTTTTGGTGTGTGTGGGCGGGTCTTAGGGAGATGGTGTATATTGCTCTTTGGGTTGGAGGAGCATTGGAGAGGGGTGTGGCATTGGGAGAGGAGGGATTGGGTGTGGAATATCGGCGCAGTGGATGTGTTCGTGTAAGCGAAGAGATAGGAGAGTCATTGATGTGAAGTTGGCGGGCGCGGACATGAAGTGGTTGAATGTGTTGGTTACCGTGTTGTTGAGTTTGGTTGTTTGAGGATGTACCTTGGCACAAGTAAAGCGTTGATGAATTGATTAAGCATGTTCGGCATAGGTGGTGAGGAATGGCGTGGCGTTAGGAGCTGAAGCAATGGAAGGGTGGTTGGAGTTGGGAGTGAGAACTAGTGGGAGGTGGGCAGTACGTAGTTTTTGGTGGGATGGGTTGGAGGGAGGATGTAGTGGCAATGTCACGGGTTGGTTTCGAGTTTGATGCCTATCCCGACCGCATACTTTGTTCCCTCCCTTTTCAGCCTGTACTGAGCAATATCCTTTCAATGAAGCCATGTGTCGAATGCTAGTATACTGTCTCCCAATGCTCGTAAACCAGTCGGGCATCTGATCATGGTCTACGACGCCCCTTCTGATGCATCGCTCTCCGATTGTATCGCATCCAATTGTGCGTTATTGCCACCATTGCAGGCACTTATAAGGCTGTCACAATGTAGTTGGTTGATTTGTAGTGCTGCATGTCTTCGTTGCTTACACCACCTACTTCGCCTGGTTGTACCTCGAAATGACAAGTTGGAATTGAATTAACCAGTGTTAAGGTAAATCGACATTGATTGTGTTGTGAACATGCTGTTCTAAGCAATGCTGTACTAAAACCTCTTTTTGCTATGCAAGCACGAGTAGAACATTTGGTGTACTGGGACACCAACGGTGATGAGACAAACTGTCCTGAGTAGAACGCAAGTTCTCTGGATGAATCAGTGGGAATCGCGAAACTTTGTCGTCATAAGTAAATTGTATATACGCAGTTCATGCAGACAACCTGCCGGTCGTGTCTACGTGTCATGAAAGAAACTCTTAGTGGCAATCGCAGGATCTTTTCGATACTATCAAATACCAATGGAGCACCACTTTGCAGTAATAAAAAGCATGCAATTGGGACGAAATGCGTTAGCCATGGGCTGCAATTGCGAGGTCGCGGAGAACATCTTGCGTTGGTGGCCACTTCTCTATCTGATGCGTACCAACACGGTGGCGCACTACCTGCCACTCACTCATCGAATGCGTGCAGCTTGGCAGACGCCGGACGGCAGGAAAAAGAGGAAACGAGTCAACTGAAAACGGTTGACAAACTTGTTAATATGGACGACTCGGTCAAAGAGATTTGCAGAAGAAAGGCAAAACGTCTAGAACGAATGGTAGAGCAGATTACTACAAGCTAACGATGCCTTTTGAACTGTAAAAATGGTTCGATGCGGAGACTAATAAAAAAGCATGCTGTCTATGCCACTAATGAGGAGATCGCAACTAATTTGGAAGAGGATTGCTCGGAACCCTACATTACGCCAACCGGTATGGAATATTTAGAAGAACTGATCCACATCAATGGAGTACACGCGAATGAATTCCTAACTGACATGTTGACATTAATGGGTGAGAAGTTAAAGATGGATGCCAATTGCTTCTAAGACGCAAAGAATACTGGTAGAAGTCTACTAAGAGAATTACTTTCTTTTCCTTTATTACCAATTGTCAAGGCGCACTAAATAACTTAATAAATGTATTTTGTTCCTTATGGGTTGCCTCAGTGACGGGGAGGTTGGACCAGATAGCATTCTATTTCGACAATTTGCTGGAAAATGCCATGAATTACCATGACTACACGTCAGGATTTTAATCGCCTTCTCTGTGGATAACGAACGCAAATGGGGGCAAGTTGCGGCTCCTCATTGGTTAGCATTAACCAATCAAAACGCTGACGTCAAAAAGACGTCACTTCCATATTTGGCTACCTTTGCATGAGGCACTCGTCGCGACTTGTCGCCTCATTAAAACGGCTTAGCTCACATTGTTATTTTCCCCCAGCTGCTTCTGGTGGTGTGGTTTGTCGGCTGGCTCGTGAGTGTATGCTATCAACGCTATTCACGTTGTGATGACTGGTGCAAGAGATTGACAAAGGGAACGCCCGACTTGACTGCGAGAGGGGCCGTGTAAGTGTATTTTTTGAATGCATTGCTCTTCAAACCGGTAATGAGCAACTGGTCACCAATTTTTACCTTTGCTGGGGGGCCTGGCTTCCAAGTCGTGGCAGTGGTTCCATTCCTTCTGTTCGCCGAATATATGTGCATGCACCTTGTACTAGTGCCATTATCCGACGCTTCCGCAAATCCTTGCTTTTGTTATCAATTACGTGTAAGTATGGACGTCGTTCGCCGCTTATAGTTATGTTGAGGCCGAAATCCTTTTGGCTCTGTTTGAATTACAATGTTCGGTGTTGGAGTCGGTGTTGACTCGGGTGCGGCGTCGCTGCTCTGATGTGACCGCGTTTGTGATGCGATGGGAGGTCATTATGTGGGGTGCCAATTTACACTGAAGTAAACTGTGGGTGCAAATATTCTTGCTCACGAAGTAGAGAGAGTAGGATGAACCCTTTCTGCATTGACTACCCTGCTGTTACCCATCTTTCTGTGGCTCTCGTGTGCAGATGCTCTACCGCTGCGATGGAAGGCGTGGACGGGTCCTCTACCAACGATGCATTAGCTGTTTTCGATAGTGTCGTGTGGTGTAATACTCGACCTTCCATGCGTTGCAATGGCTTGTTTATTGCGCTACTGTTGACGTTTATGTTGTGCTCATTGACTCGGCAAGATTGTGGGAACGGTGGCTGATGAAGGTGAGCAGTCTTACTGACTAGCACTCGCTCTGCTGCCGCTACTGCCTTCAACGTAGTTGTGGATCGCTTTTTAACGGCATCATAGACCTATGAGTCTGTCAACTACACCCATATTTGCCGTCGGTGGCAACGGCAAAAGGAAATGAGGATGTAGAAGTCGACCCTTGGGAAGCCACCGAGCACCCTTAAACTCGTCGTCGTCGACAGCGGCGCTTTTGGAATCATTTGGTCAATCGACTCTGCCAAAAATTTTCTTGCTCAATATGGACTATTCATTCACCTGGGACATAAGAGGCGCGGCTTCGTGCTTGGAGGAGGCCTTATGAACGATTGAGTGTGATGTGAGTGCCACGTGAGAGCGGAACAAGAGCGAACCTGTAACTTGGTAAGCATGCTGGATAAGTAGAATAAGATGTTATTGTCTTCTTGCAATTGTTAGTTTTGCATGTTCATTATTTAAATCTAAGATGTCCAGGTACTGTCGCCTTTGCCACTATGGCACGAGGCGATGGTGGTATGAAGTGGGTGTGGAATAATTGGAAGTGTAGTTATGATGCTTTGATATGCAAGTATGGTTCTCTGTACGATCCATTGTCATATTCGATAATCGCTTGCCTGATTTTTAAGGCGCAGGACGCATTTTTGGTGAATCCCACATGTGGATGTTGCAGTGGGTGGAATGACCTATTGCCCGAGTGCGATTAATTTGTAAGAGAAAGGCAGTGTCCAACGACTTCATGTCCCTCTTATTTCCACAGTTTCTAACCTATGCAGCTTATGTTACATAAAAATTTGCGTTTTTGGGATTCTTGTGCGTGCATGTGATTGTGTTATTTAACGATCATCCGCGAGTTGGCGGTATTAAGTGTATTTTCACTGCCTGAGACAAGTAGTTGGGCTTGTCCTCGCATGCTTCCGATGTGACAGTAGATTGTAGACTGATAACCATGCTAAAGCTGAATCATTCTGTCACTATACTTGTCGTGATGCCGCACCGTTGGCGGGAGTTTGACAATTCGTTTCTAGGTCAATATTTCCTCCACTGGTCGTGGACACGCTTGATGGCTGACACGTTTGCCTATCCAATGGGGAATCGGCTCCCACCACGAGGGATGGGGAGACTGACGACAGTAGCCTTACCGAGGAGAGTACGGAACACGGTGTTGGACAAGACAAAGTGGACTGTGTAATGCGTCAGTGGTTTTTTGAATGAAGAATTTTGGTGATGGACTAATTGATTGCATCGTGGTTGTACCTTTTCAAAGTGGTGTGTTAATTACACATTTATGTGTTCTGCCTGAGTGCGATGTCTTCTTTCGCCTTCGAGGAAAAATAAGCTGAGAAAACTGCAGTACGTATGTATGAATTGGTAATAGAGATGTCCGATTGAAGACTAAAGCTCTCCTAGCCGCAGTCCTTTTGCATGACTACGTGACAGGTGTGGCGTATTTTGCTTCGAGAGGTTTGGAGCTGATTTTATTTTGTTTGGTCGCAGTTGATTGTTGACAGCATGGGTGATGGGTGCGTTATGAAGTGAGTTCCTTACTATTGAAGGTTTCATGAACCCCTAAAATGTGGCATGTTGCCGCCTAGCCTTGAGAATGGCTTTAGGAGGTGCAGAATGTGTAACTTGTGGGTGGTTGAATAGGCGGGTGTAAGTGGGAAGGAGAAGGAAAGGCTGCATACTGCTTTATTAATCTCTCCGTAGGGCGACTCTAAATGTTGTTGTGTTGTCAATTCAGCACGCGATACCGTCAAGCAGAAGTGGTAGCCAATGCCACCATTGAGCGACTGTGTGGAGTTGAATGATATGCTGGCATTTCAACTGCCTCGTTGGAGTGGTATTGGAACTCCCTCAAGTTGGCAACATTGGTCTTTAAGCGAAGTAACGTCGATTAATGCACACTGTGGTACAACTGTATTTTAGAATTATCAAAACAGAGATAACATGAAACGCTTCTCCATGGAGACCAGACCTGTCGGGACGAAAGTGAAGCAAAGACACTAGCTATAAGAGTAGCAATTGTATTTGGAGTCCAAAATTTGTAGTGGCAAGTCTAACAGGAAATTTTACTTGCAAAACCTAGCTTCAGCATCTGTGTGTGGTTGAGTTTCGGGCAAATTATTCCTAAGGTAAATGCGTGGCGGTGCGTTGTGGGATGACCTGGGAACTTAGAACAAACTGATTTGTTCAAGCCACTTAAGAAAGACTTGATGTTGTTTTGCATTGCTTAATGGTGGAGGAGTTCTGCTTCACAGGGCGAGGACGGCGATGGTCTTGACAACGTCATAATACCATGCTGGTGGATCGCGGTGGCAAAGAAAATGTAGTTGGTAAAGGCAAACTGCTGAAATATGGAGAACTGAATGAGTCTTGAGACGGGAACCTTAAAGCACAACAATAAATTTTCCTGTTGTAGGATAAAACTGGAAAGCAGTTAGACAATCTTACCGTGGAAAATAAATGTGAGATGTTTCCGGAAAAGCGGAATGCAGGAAATACAAAGTGGAAGACTAAGAAGAACAAAAGGAACAAATTGTGTGCAATAGCCCAAAGTTCAGATGAATGCGAGTTAGAGGAAGTAGGCAAAAGACAAAGAGTTATTCGAGGAGGAAGAAAGGAAGATTGGGAGGGAGAGCAGAATGGCGAAAAAAGTGAAGAAGGGGAAGACAACACTCGCGGCAAACGACAATGTGTAAGCGCCTGCATCGCTACGTGTCCTGCTGTCTACCATCCGACAGATGGGAGCACTTGGCTCTAGAACTTCATGGGCTACACGAGGTGAGTGAACTTGTGGCAACCAAGCCTCCTGGCGGCGACGACCCCGACCGACAAATTTGGTATGACGTATGCACCAGAACTTCTCGACCGAACGCCAAATGAAGGATAGGAGAGAAAGAAAGAGAAGGGTAGGACAGACCTTCTTCCCTCGAAGTGAAGTGAAGAAAGTGCCTGGTACTTGGTAAAGGTAAAGGTCATCACCTATCTCCTTTGCTAACCACTGGCTGTGCAAGCAGGTACATCAGCAACAACAACAAGAACAACAGGAAGTGATATGTCCCTAACACCCTCATAGTCGGGAGGCTGCATTAACCAGAAAGACAATCCCACCAACACGTCTTGGTGTGAGGTGGGGAGCAAGCATCCCCTCGTCCATCAATGCCCAATGGAGTCGGTAAACCTAAGCCAGTAAGGTTGTTGACGTCGTTGCCGCGCAAGTACGCCGATAATGTTGGTGAGGAGTCGTTCCCGCCTACTATGAGTCTTCTTTGGCTCACCGTCAACATGGAATTCGGCATTTACCTCGTACGTCTTCTCATCATCAACATCTTCTCCTTCTTCCTCCTCCTTCTCCTCCTTCTTAGTTAAATGATCATTTGTCTTCCTCCTTTTTCCCTTTATAGTGTCGCCCCCCATTGCGCCATTCCCACCTCCTTCTTCCTCTCATTCGGACTCATCTGGGAGTTCAGCTATCCCATAGCCCGTGTCTGCAGTGGTAGTTTCTTGCATTTTTTTAGATTGCAGGGCTTGGCATCAAACGAATTCTAGGCAAGGTGAAGAAAGGGACTATGTGCTAAAATCTGATGAAGTTCATGTCAATCGCTTCTGTCGAGTCCTCCTCCTCCTTCACCTCTTCCTCTACATGATCATCTCTATGAAGTGCCTTGTGAAAGATTGCTCTGCTTCTTCGGCAACCTGCAAGTGATTGGCGTTAGTAGAAGTGTGTGTGGAAAGGCGAGCACCTACCTCTTATCAACAACACAAGCCCCTTATGTCTGCCTCAGTCCAGGCGGCTAGGAAGGAATAAGGCACGTGAGACTAGCATTCATCGTCGTGCCACTCATTTTGAGCATATGATGCTATCAATGGATTCAACCGATTACTTTACTATTTGAAAGTCAGCTGCCTGGTGACTGTGACATTGCACGTGCAAAGCATGCAGGCAGGAAGGACGAATGCTGTCGCCACAACCGCAGCCGGCGTCTCAACACTCACTCACTCACTCACTCACTCACTCACTCACTCACTCACTCACTCACTCACTCACTCACTCACTCACTCACTCACTCACTCACTCACTCACTCACTCACTCACTCACTCACTCACTCACTCACTCACTCACTCACTCACTCACTCACTCACTCTGTCTTATTGCATTACAACTTCGCCCATCTGTATGTCGGTGGTGGTGGTGGTAGTGGCAGCACGCACACCTCGGCAGGAGTGGCGTTAGTGAGAGGTGTTGTGTACTGATGTGAATTGAGTGGCGCTAACAACTTTTATTTGGTTGTTTGTCGAGCGAAATCATCCGCTGCTCGAAAGAGGAGGAGGAGGAGTGGAGGGTTTGATGTAGTGGGTGAAGCCTAATTTGCTGGTAACGGGGAGGACTACAGCCTGCCACTTACTTGGATCTACATGATGCCAAGGGCGTTGTGGGTCCAAAACACAGCAAGTGATTTGCTGTTCACAGAACAGCGAATGAACAGCACTGGATGCAGACTTTGCACGTTCGCCTTGTCAGTCAGCCGCTGCTGGCTCCACTGCATGCAACCCTTGGTTGTGGGGTGGGGAGGCTTCTTAACCTCATCACCAGACTGTCATCGTTACTTGCCCATGGTGACGATAGTGACAAGGAAGAATGGGACCGTTATTCGTGTTACTTTTTGGGCTTTGCGAGAGGTCCTGAGTCCTGCGGCCTCACAACTTGACCTTATTTTTTAATGATGTACTTCTCCAGCCTTATCGCCTGCTGCGTCATTGAGGTGTCGGTTGAATGTGGTATCTCTCCTTCTCACCCTCCTTACAAGAGGTAATTTTTAAGTCATGTCATCCGTCTTGGTTAAAGACTTCACACTCAAATGCTACGACTTGAGTTTGAAGGGGGAGGAAAGTGCGTGCACTCCCGTAGAAATGTTCCTCTTCCCCCTTAGTGGAGGAAACAATGACAAGTCTGCGTTGGGTGGATCGCTAGCGAATATCAGATCGTAGGCACACCAATTAAGCGCATCTAATAGCAGAGTACTGTTGCACTGTTCTGCTACAGTGTGAGCGGAGAAGGGAAAAAGTAGATTTAGAAAGTGTGTTTGTGTGTGCCTGTGAGAAATAAGACTGGAAAAAGGCAAGGATATCGTTAAAACGGCAAATATTGGAACCTGATTGGCAAGTATTTAGTTCTTCTTTAAGCAGAATTATTTGGGTGGTGGTGTGGGGACAAGGACACACGAATAATAACGATGAAAGAGAAGGCGAGAGGCAAGAGGGGATGGTTTCTTTTACTGTTAGCAAATTATACATACAAACAAAGATTAAATATTCAGTGAATATATCTGTGATGAGTGTAGAAATGGAGGATTGAGAGAAGGAGCAATGACAGAGAAAGAAGGAAGTTAAGTTAATACTTGCTAATTAAATGGCATTTTCTGAGAAAGAAAAAGAGAAGGAAGGAAAGAAATCAAGAGAGAAGGAAAGAAAGTTGTACGAATAATGGAGGGAGGAGGGAGGTGGGGAAGGGCACCTACTAGCAGTAGTTTTGGCGGCGATGGAAAGGAGAGGGTGCATTGGATGAAAGAGAGAAGAGAGAATGGAAAAAGAACAAAAGAAGGAATAAAAGAAAGTAAGGAGGAATGAATGAACGATTGAAGAGATAAATGAATGGGGGGAGTTGGCAAAAAGTGCTCTGGATTGCAATGTAAGCGGAGCGAAGTTGAACAGGGCTAATGCATGTATTCTAACTGTCTAGCTACTTGCCCACCTTGGAGCCGAGGAGTGTTGTGGGCATGCTTTGAGTGCCACACTTTTGCTGCAGCATGCTGCGGAAATGACGAATGGGTCCAATTCAATTTCTGAGCTCATTTGGCCTGTCTGACTAGGCATCACTATATTACTTCTTGTAAACCGTTAAATATCGCTTATCAACTGTTGCATCATTTTAATTTCCCAACAAAATTGAGTGAATCAAATTTCGTAGCGTCTTCTATCCTATTGAAAGGAATCTCGGTTCACGCAGCCACAAGAATCGTGGGGTTTGCCCATTTAAATACTGGTGGTTGAAGGGATTTAGAACCTCAAATTTATCGTGATTTGATCGCATTTCCACGATTTTAAAGTGATTTTTTTTGACAAAATGAATTTAAGTAGGAGGTGACGTGCGACGTCATTTGCAACGTAGCAGTTGTTCATCAGCAGAAGAAGGCAGAATCTCAGCAGTTCCGCTTATGCTAGTCAAAGTGGAAAACTGTGAAGTTTCTCTCCACTCTCATTCCTCCTCCTATTCCTACCCCACTTTACAACCCTTTGCTACTGATTCATATAAAAGGCAATTTTGGAAAAAAATCACAGGTGTTTGCATAAATAATATGCAGTTTATTGACACAACACCCGAAGCTGCCGCATTTGCTGTCAGCACTGCCTTAAGTTCTACGAATATTAAGGATTATGGAAAGAAGGCGCACTTTTCGATTTCCAGGGTTCTTCTAATGTACGTCTAGCAGAGTTTATTGAAGCGCTCTAATCTCATTCGTTTGTGCGAAGATTTGTCTATTTGGTTTGAGGACTTATTAATCTTTACCTTAAATGGCAATTGAGGATGTTATAAATATCTTCAACATGACGTAGGACAGATGCCCCACAAGTTGTTTGCGAACATCTGGAGCATAGAACTGTAAGGCACATGGTGGAGCTTCGTGCAACTGCTAGTTATGTGGGTAAAAGTCGCGCAGACGGAACGGTGAGCCTTCAAGGTCAACTTAAAGATTTCCTTGACCGCCAGTATTGTTTTGAACACCATTTATTACTACCGAAAACAACTCCGTAAGAATCGTAAATAGTAGAGCATTAATCTCTAGCATTTGTACGGTTTTTAGGTGCTATTGACACGCAGGAGATTAGGAACGCCTCTTGACCATGTTCCACGACTTTGCTTCGTGTGGCTGGCAGTCTCTACACACCATCTGGACTCACTCATGGAGGCCATTTTAGGTGCCTCAGTGATGCCACTACGTGACCTCTCCTTGCGTTTGTGTGCAATCAAAACTATTGGCTAGAATAAGACGCAAATTAAAAAAAGATTAGTGAGTGCAACTCTGTTAGTGTAGTGTAAAATGAGGCCTCGTAGATTGTATTTGCAAGTGCATGGACAACTGCAACAGGCATTTCAAAGTAAGGTGTGGGGAGAAAAAGGAAGAGGGAGAAGATTGTAGGGAGCAGCTACGAGAGCATGAAAAAGGAGATGCAAACGGAGTCTAATCGAGAAGTGACTGTGCAAAATCCAGTTGTTAATTGGACATGACTTTGGAATTTACGCAACATGGACGGATTTCCCAGTTGCTATAACCAAAATAATTGTCTAGTCGCATTGTGATGTCATGTCTGCCGGAAATACTTTACGCACCCTATTAATGCCACTTGCGAATGTGCTGTGACAAGAATCCACTGCAGTGCCAAAGTTCGTCTGCAGTAGGGCTTAAAATCTCCAAACGCACAGTGCAGGATGCCAATAACCAAAACAAGTGCAGCCATAAATGCGCGCACAAGGGCTAGTCTAAAAGAACTTAGAGGCTTTTTAAAAATGCACATCTAAGTACTTGAATCACCCTGCAGATGAATAATAAAATTAGAAAATAATGCAGAATGAAGTAAAGTCAGAAGAGTTACATTTAATTTTAAATTGACATATGTCCATAATGTTTTCCATTTGCGTGCATTGATGTGTACCGGTTTCGCAACTCACTTTCCAACGCTTTGTGCATTTGACGATGTGTTTGGAAATGCAAATTACAAATCTGCATATGGCGAAACACACTTCAACGCGCTTGTACTCGTTTATTTTCTGATGTGGTTGTCGACAGCACCATGAACACAGCATCCACCTCCACCGCCAACGTCCCTGCCACCTTTAATATTGCCTCACTCAATTCAGTAGCACATGCACGAAATAATCCGCAATCAAGCACAGTGTGAAGGGGTGTTCCTCCACATATTTGTGCTTGTTCGGACAGTTAGGTTCTATCCCATTATATTACATCCCTTTGCACTCTACCTGATTGCTGATTATTTTGCACACATAATTCTTTATTGAATAAGGTAATATTAAGGGAGGAGGCAGTGAAGTCGGTGGTAAAAGTGAACGCCCTGTTTATGCTGCATCTGGAAGCGTCATCAGAAGGCAAATAAGTGCAAGCGCAAAAGCATTGCGTCAATAAGCTGCATATATCTATTGAGCTCCGCAATTTTTATCGAAATTGCCTTTTGTGAATCATTAGCAAAGGGACGTTGTGTGAGGTAGGATAAGGCGGAGGAAGAAGAGTGAAGAATAGGTTCACAATTGTCTAAACTGACTAACAAATGCGGAACCGCTGGGAATCTGTCTTCTGTCGATGAATAACCACTACGTCGAAAATGATGTCGCATGTTACCCCCTACTTGCATTCATTTTGTCCGACAAAGTCACTTAAAGGTCGCGCAAAAGCAATCTAATGACGATATATACGATCCTCCTGATACCTTCAAATAACAGCGTTTGAATAGCTGAATCCCACAGTTTCTGCAGCTAAGTGAAACGAATTTTCTCCTATTATGATGAACGGCGCTAAAGAGATTCTATTTCTTTTATTTTGGTTGGGAACCAATGGTAACCCAGCATCTAGTAAGTGATATCCGAAAGTCATTCCAAAGAAGTTATAGTGACGCTCAGTCAGGCAGTCTAAATGAGTTCAGGAGTCAAGTAGGATGCAAGTTGTCAATTCAATATCCTGCTGGCATAAGATAACTGCAATAAATTTAAATTTAACGCGGAGGAAACAAAGGCACTTCTAGTAAGGTCGTGACACTCCTTATCCCTATAGCAGGCGATACTTAAGCATGCACCCAATGCTTGCAAAAACACACTCAAGGAGAAAGCTCGAATGACATACTTTGTAATGCCCTACCCACTTTGCACCATGTTCCACGTGAAACAGAAGTGTAAGAAGATATTTGTAAACCTTTATTACTCAAAGATCTTAACAGCTACAACGCAACGAGGAAATTGTTTTATCGTCATAAACCAACAAACTGATAATCCTCCCCGCAGCTTACAAAAAATACAAGGAGTGATGGAACATGGAACTGCACTCGGAGCATTAGCATGAACAAAGGCATAGGTTGCGCATAATGCTCCAAGAGGCGTATGACTCGACCCCAAAATTGGTTTTGGACACTAAAGGGCCTAATTGGACTTTTGTCAAAAGATGTATGCAGTTTATTGACGCAATGCCTTAAATTCCACAAGAAGGTGTCTTATTCCTTTACCAGGCCAAGGCCGAGGATGCGAATAGAAAGCCGTAATTTTTGAATCGTATTCTTTGTCGGGATAAAGTTGACAAATGACAAATCAGGACTTTTGTTTCTAGATGATCTGAGATTGCTGCCTTACTATCTTTCCCTTTGATTGCTCTTCGATGTAGACCTTAAGCCCGTTCTCTGGTGCACACCTGCAGGCCTTTTCGGCGTTCCTTATACACAGCCACAGCATCCCTCAAGAAAATTCGCTACATTCTGTCTACGCACTTTTCAATTCCTTGTATTATTTGAATATTGGGTGTAAAAAGTAGCGAGTTTTTTGTCAAAATCAAGTCAACTCCAAATGCTTACATAACCCACCAAAAGCTTATGCTTGTCTATTTGCAAATAAAATGAGATTGTTTTATAACACCGAATAAGTGGCACGTTTTTTTGGCCCTCACAGATTCATTTAGTTTCACAAACCCCACTTGCCTTTAAATTATAAAGGATAAATATCTGTTACTTACCTCGGGGAGTTAGACGCATTGATGTTTCACCAGGTGGAGGACTCTATGCTCTACTCCGGTTGGCGAAATCACACTACGTATAAATGTTCATGCCTTATTTCCACGTCACCACATAGAACTGCTGAATAGACAAACAGCATTGCAAGGCTTATAATGCGCCTACTGTAAACGTGATCTTGGTACTTTTGACAAAAGATCATTTGAGTAAAGCATTCACTAGAGAGGATAAAAGCATGTTTCTCTTTAGTTTAACTCTATACGGACATTTGCCTTGAAGTACTTTACCTTCGTCTCTTCTTTCTGTCATACCCCAACTATCTTCACTTAGAATTCATGCCGAAATCGACGACAGACAGCCTTGACGTTGAGGCTAATTGCTGCACACTCGTAAGTGAGCAGCTTAAACAATAAATTACTGAGAGAGCTGCACACGATGTTCCTGACCTCCCTCATGTACCACCTACAGAAAATTAGTTAATCGAGTCGGAAGAAAGTGAGAATGGGCAGATTAAGCTCAATTAATTAATGCACGCACTTTAAAGAGGCATAATTACGTGGCTGGTTGATATTTTGAGAACAACCACTTTAGTGGCCGAAATTGGAGTTGACGTCTCTCCTGAAGCCAGATCATTGCGAAGTCCACGCATTGATTTCACTTTAATTGGGAAAGGTGATTGGCTTTATGCATATTTAAGTAAATATATTTCGCCCCATGTGTCGTAAAGTGGTAGGTTAAGAACCCTTTCATGCAGCTAAACTTTCTTCGGGTTTTAGACGAGTCAGTTAACGCAATGACAGTCTGATTAATCTTTTCCATTGTTTGTTATTGCAATCGCTCTAAAGATATTCACAAACAAAGGTGATGAAAAGATGAAGCTGAATAATTGTAGGCTTCACCAATGCCACTCCTTGCACTATCCTAATCGTACGATCTGTGAAGCCGCTGGCATGAAAGAAGATACGCAAAAGTCACCTTCTAGTTGATAGTGAGTGCAAGCGACACTGGCGAAAAAGAGGCGAAATTGGCAAAAGGGACAATGACAAAAATAAAAGCACTTACTGTGCTGTTGATGCGCTATTGGCCCCCAAACTTGAAAGCCACTGCAAATCCACCTCAAATTCTTCCAAATCAGATCAGATCCCACTTGGTTTCCAGCAAATACGGTAAGGCTGCTTCTCCTAACCATGCTTCCCTATCTCTGAGGATGGAACTCTCAACAGTTAATTATTATCCAATAGGCATGGATCCTATCTCAATTTCGAAAACACCTCATTTCACAATTCGCTGCAAAAAAGCAGTGGCCTTGACTAGGTGAACAGTTCCATCCGTGCGGATACAAATTATGCGTAGGAATCACATTAAATCACTTAGTGTAAAGCAGCGAAAGAAGCAAATGCTGCTTGAAAGTAACTTCTCATCGGTCATTTTACATGTTAGCCTTTCATTCCAGTTTAATCGAATTGATTGGCATCGAGACGTAATGCAGCATTTTAAGCTACCGTTCTGTGAAATTGGGCCTCAGGTTTGACGCATCAGATCTGTGCCTCTGCAAAAAATTACCGCATTGATTGACTTATTCAAAGGGTTCAAATAATGTACAATTCTCAAACCTTGCAAGCTTGTGCTTTGTTCGAAGTGCACGCAGTCCCGCAATCACACGATCTTGCTGCCACCTTTCCAGCTCTAATGGCTACCATGAAAAGCAGTCCCGCGTGCGATGGGTTCAACATTTTACAAATGGTGGAGAGCTATCAAGGTAAAGGGAATTCTATGCTAAGCTAGGAGACAAATCGTATTTCAATTCTAGCCTCGTAAATTTGTGCGTTTAGTGTCAGAACTTAAATACAACGGCTCCATGCTGTCCAAATCTCTCCAAGCCGATAGTCTTCTCAAACCTTAGCTGGACCCATTCTCAGTCAATGGAAAGGACTGTCCATAGTAAAAGGTAAGCATGTGTTTCAGAACCTCCACTGGGTGATTACGCTGAAGGATTCATTTGGTCTGATACAGCTTTGATGCATCATGATGTGAGGCGGGTTGAAGCTAATTCTCTGCACACTCCAAGGCTTCGCTGGTTAAGAAGTTAGGCTTTCCACCAGCTGAAGTAGGAAGAAATGATTTTTTGAAATAAAGACAGGCCTTATTTATCACGGGAAAAAATAGTTCGCTTTTCGTTTAATGCGTCTCAGGAAGTAAAGCGAGAAAATCTACTTTTAAATATCGGGAGGCTTCTGATGCATAGGAGGTAGATTTCATGTTTGAAACCACCTCGGACCAGCAGCACACCAGTCGCATGCTTGTCAAATTCCATCGTGTTTTTACCCCGCACGGACACTAACCTACTTACCAAACATTTAGCGAAATAATCAAATCTATTTTAATGCTGTACGTTTTTCACAGTTGGAACGATGCAAAGGTATAGCCAGCTATTGCAATCGCTGGATTACACGGATCGCAGGCAACTCCTAATGCTTATTTCGGTGCAAATTTTGCGGCTAGCTCAGAGAGTTGCTAATCATGAGGTGGTTGATCATAACGATAATGCGTGGGTGAACTCCGTGTCCAAACTGGACAGTTGTTGACCCGGCTAGCCCGGTCCGAGGTAGGTCACAGAATGCTCGTTTTTCTAATAGTTTAAGATATTTACGGTTTTTTTGTTCATTCAGCACACTTTATTATGCGGATCGAAAAATTCCCTAGCTGATGCCTCTTCTTCATGATCAATGGCTTATTTGAGTCGTGCAGCACGTCATTCTAATAACTTGATGTCCTATCCTATCTACTCTGGTGGCTAAAATAAGCTTTAAGGGAAGGGACCTAGAGTTCAAAGGATCTTTAACCAGCAGATACAGAAGCAGGGCTCCTGAAAGAATGATTATCCGGTGACAATGGCACTGGTGCAATATGCTTGGTGATATTCACACATCCTTGGCCTCCATAATTTTGGATAGAACAGACAATTTGGGTGGAAACTTGCTTTGTAAAGAGCAGACGAGTTCTGGCAATCGGCTGACCAATGTCACCTCTGAGAGCATTTGAGCTCCTAAGACTGTAAAGTGCTGGATGACCTACCTTTCGCGCTCTTTTCGATGTGGGAAGTTAGCGTAGAGGAGTAGAGCTGAGCTAACAGAATAATACACCTTAGCGAACAAGGAGCTCTCTTCAAAAAAACCGTGCCAGTGCAAGTGAATCCAAGGCCATCCACTTCAAGCTGATGGTGAATATTTATCATTATGCTGTCCCTTTGCAGTTCTTGTGACCTCCTCCTGCATTGGTTTTCTGTTCAAGGGAATGACCTGCTGTGGCCTTTTCCTTGCTCCATTTAACAGATTGGAACACCAAAGGTATTTGCTAGGCATGAACAATTCCAAAGTTAGAGTCTATGCTTAGGAGGGCGCCTGTTTGTGTGTAGCACTGTGCTTTAGTCATCATTTGGTATATCATGGTTGTATATGCTCATAATTCGAGGAACCAGATGAAACCTACTTTTTCTACCCAAGGACTGTCGTATATTAGGCACCAGAGATGTTATCAAGTGGGCGGACAGACAATTACAGAAAAGGAAAACTGGTACAGTTGTGTAGGCCAGCAAAGCAGATATGTGTTCTAAGTCATTGCAGTCATCTTACCAACAAGCACCCCTTCCGTAATATGCAGCTTCGCGCCCATCCGATTATCGCCCATGCAAAGCACCATATTTGGTCAAATGCAAAGATGGACTCTACGTTTTAGGAGAAAATGTCAAGAGCGAATGGCATTTGCGAAAATCTTCTATTAAAAGAATGACAGATTAGTGCCCAAACGTAATGCGAGTTGCAATAATGTCCGTATAAATCAACTTTTAGGCGAGATGCTGCCAACTGACATGAATGTTGTTACTGAGGATATATCACTTCCTCCTGAGGAGAAAAAACCCCCTACTCTACAAAGACTTCTGCATGCTTGTGGTTTCAATATCCGCCAAAACATAACCTCATCTAAACAGCTTTCTGCTCTGGATTGTGCAATGGCAAACGTGAGGTCGATGAATGCTAAAATCACTTGTCCTGTTATAGCTTGCAAAGCTTTGCTATGGCTGCTTAATACCGACATGTATGAGCAAGCAATAGCGAGCAACAGCAAATGCGCTCAGGATAAATGACGAGGCAGTGAGATGTCGAAGGCAATGGTAGCTGCTCTCTCGCAACCCCATCGAAATCGTCACTCTGTCCAGGCCTAGTCCAGCTACTAACGCTCAACACTCTGGCACCAAGTGTAAAAGGACTACCCAGTCCCCCTGCAGAAGACATGATTTGTACTGCCCTACAAGCTATACGGGCAATGTCGGGGCTATATCTCCACATCAAATGTCAGAGACTCTCTATACTACTTTCCAATCACCAGACCAAGGTAG
Source organism: Taenia hydatigena (assembly GCA_036345935.2). NCBI lineage: Eukaryota > Metazoa > Platyhelminthes > Cestoda > Cyclophyllidea > Taeniidae > Taenia > Taenia hydatigena. Next base: position 7,622,594 of record JADWOT020000001.1, on the reverse strand, counting down.
GACACTTTTTCGAGTAGAGTTTAGTGATGGTCAGAACGTTATTTTTGTGATCAGTATTAGCGTGCTTCACATTGCTCAGTTTGGATGAATCCATCTACGTAAAAGTCCGCACATGCTGGGCCATGTGTTCCTTAAGTAGGGACTGGAATGCCTTTAACCCAGAGGATTGGGCTAAACAAGGAGTTTTCATTAATCCCAAGTCCACTATCTTCAGTAATGCTTGGAATGTAGCTTAAAATGCATGAAATGAAGGAGTAATCTAGCTCACTACTTCATGTTTATTTGAAGTGGGATTGTCGATTTCTCTAATCCAATTATTGTTGGGGAATCGTCTTCTTTATTTAGGCAGCAACGAGGCAATGAGCTAGAATACTTAACTTCCACAGGTTGCTTTGGTCAAGGACATTTGCCTGATTTTGCGAACTGCGGTATCTGCACCGCATTTAACTGTGTAGAAGCTGCACTTCAGCCTCATCTACAGTAATAACCTGTAGCAAAGCCATGCAATGGTTTTCTTTAACCTAAAAAATTTAAGTCGTTCGCCTGGTGAGAACTTTATATCCACCAGTAACTTGCCTGTAGAACATAAAACAAATTAGAAAAAGTGTCGATCTTATAACTTTGGCAGAAACGACCCCAAAATGCAAAGAGTCCTTTGAGAGTCCAGTAATGCATGCTTTCGATAATCTAGAAATGTGCGACGCAAATCAGCTGTTCTGTTGGTTTTATTGGTTGCTTTTTATCAGCGATGTCTAAACCCCTACTCTCATGCCAACGATGTGGCAAATTAACAGCGCAAATAGACGCTTTAGAATAAGTCCAATTCGCAAGAGACTATGTTAATGTATTACTTTCGCAGCGAACTGAGAGTTGAAAACCATTAGCTTGAGGCACCATGCATTCTGAGCAGACGCAAACCCATCCCTTGCACTAGCGGGCTTTTTTAGATCAAGCGAAATTCAAAGGTAATGTTTCCTCTTAACACTACTCATCTTGTGCATTTTTATATTAGCAACTACAAATGCGCCTCGGAGAAAGCCTACCACCTACGATACCGCGGGGTGAATTCGCCGCAGTATTTTATCGACAACAAAAATTATAAGAGTACGAGCTAGTAAATCTCTGTTCTTATTGTCAGGACATACATGCAAACCGGCGAGGTTATTACTCGTCGAAACACGTCAAGTATTATGAAATTAAAGTCCAATCCTGCATAGCGCACAATGGAACCGATAACATGCGTCTGTGTAATTAAATGGCATCGAGTATTAACCGTAGTCGTAAGAAATCATAATACTGATGTAGGTAATGTGTTACTGATGCAGGATGAGGGTGTAAGGCCAATGAGTATGATGCTGATTAAAGCGCATTATGCGGATAATTGATAGGCAAATGATTAAGCGCAGAGATAAGCAAACTAATAAGTTCTGTATAGTAGTCAAAACTTTCTTTGTGGCTACACACAAGCATGGCAGAACAAAGTGCAAGAGAGTAATTTTCCATAAACAAATTTTGTCCTATGCCACTTACGGTGCTAAAACTGAGTTATTGACTACCTTACATTAAGCAACGCAAGCTGACGAGCCTCAGCGATGTCGATAAAAGCACAACAAAGAAAAAAAGGAGTTGTCTCTGTTTGAACACTAATATTAAGAAAAATGGATGTAGAAATGAGACCCGAAATTTCCTTGATAAACGATAAAATGCAGAAACGTTTTAAGCAGCTGTTCGCAAACGCAAGTTTGCGAACAAATGGGCTTCTTTCTTAGGCGCATTTCTGGCCATATGCCATCATCACTCCTTGATCGGCTTAGAGAAGGTCTGTCCTTCGGCTGAATATACACGATCCCACTGCCTGAAATGCCCATGTAGCCATCACTACGATTGTTAACGTCTGCTTCAAATGAATTTACTGAGTCACAGCCGCTTTGTGGTTTCGTGGGCATCAGGTTGTCGAAAAAGCAAATAGGCCTCTATACAATTAGGTCTTGTACAATGTTGAACCGATAAAAACGTTTGATAAATGATGATAGGAATAAAAGTTAATTACTCTACCGGTATTATACAATTGTTACTCAATAGCATAGCCAACAGATGGGACATAAATCACGGGTCTTTACTACGCTCTACAGCTTTTGAAATCTTTTCACAAATTTCCATGTTACCAAGATTACTGGCGATTGACAAAGCTGTTCTCTTTTTATATACTTTGCAGTCACGTCGGCTCCTAAAGGCAAAGCACCAAAAAGTAGATTAATAGGACGCTGGTAAGGTAAGGATAACGATGTTCACCGCATTTGTGACTCGTTGGCTTTGAAGGTGTAAAAGATTAAGTTAGACTTCAAGAGATCGGTTATTTACAATAAATGACCACGGTAAACGCCTTTGTTCGGCGAAAACTCAACCACTCACTGGCAGCCAGAAGGCACTCGACCATGTTGGCGTCCCCAACTTTGACGGCCAACATAAGTGGCGTGAGGCCCTTTCTGTCTCGTTGCTCGATATTGGCTCCATTCGGGATAAAGTATTGGAGAACAGGCACGCGACGTCCACAAATCGCTGCTTAAATAGGTGGTTTCATGCAGGAGACGCATCGGTTGATGTCAGCTCCATGCAGGAGCAACAGTCGTATCAGCAGAATGTGGCCGTTCAAGGCAGCTTGCTCGAGTGCGATTTGCAGACATCTGCTTCGCGAAGCCGAGGGACGATTTGTCTCCAAAATGAATTTTGCCGTTTCATAGTCACCCTAGTTGTAGGAAATGTAATTACAGGTATGATGCATCATCAGATGGTTAGCTCAGCAATTCTATAAACCAATATTTTGCCCACTTTTCGAGATCGTGTCATGGGCAAAATTGCCTTCATAGAAAATTGCATAATGAGTAAGAAGTAAACAATGTCTCTATTAACTCATATAGGCAAATGCAGAACACGCACTTGGACACTAGCAAGCGTGAGCGCAGCTTGGTCTCTTTTATCCAGTCTGTAGCCTTCACCGGCACCATGGAAAATAAGGCATCGAACAACCTTTGTGCGCATGTGGTGAACAGCTCAGCTTAAAGGGGCTTCATTATATACATTCGCCGCATCAATGCGACTTCCATGATTCAGAAGCATTTTCACAGGCGGCAGGTGACCTTTGGTGGCTGCACAATGAAGTGCAGTGTTCATGTTTTCGTTGGTACAAGAGACCGACGTGCCATATTCAAGGAGGACCTGCAGTGCTTCTCGATGACATTTATACACCGCTACATGAAGAGCAGGACACAATGAACTCCCGTCACCTCCGCTAGCATTCGCCTAGGAGTGAGAAATGAGCATTGCCTTGGCTTAATAATCCTTGCAATGCCCCGATGTTATGGTACTGCCAAGCAATTTTAAGGCGCAAACACACAGAGCATGCTATACTTTAGTTTAGCCTTAGTATAGGATCCTATGTGCTTAAATCGCTAAAAGTTGCTTCTGTGATTTGATGAATTGCAAAAAACGCGGCTTATGGACAAGACATGATCAACAATGTAGAGCTTTAAAGGCCACGAAATCTGGCTTACATCGCATTCCAACAGACGTTTTATGGCAGCGATATTATTGTGTAATACGGCTTGGAAGAGAGGTTGCTACTCATCATCTTCCTTTCGCTCGACTCCAATATCGTCTAGTCCATGCGACTCCTGCATTAGTTGAATTTACTCCAAATTTAATAACCATGTTTTTCTTTCATAATTTCGTTATACTTAGCTGCAATGGAAGTGACGACTTCAAAATATATGCACGTCGGTGTCGTACTTCTGAAACTATGCGGAATCTATAAGCGCTGCAGTTTATCAGTATAGGAAAACGTAGGCGTTAACAGATAACGCCGCATGTTGTGTTAGAAAAGGGACCACCTAGGCCTAAACACACAAATATAATACTTGCTTAGTTTGCGTAATGATACTGGTCGCAAAGTGAATAGCCTCACGCGCCGCAGCACAAGCAGCAACAAGTGTGAGTTAATTTACATCACTTGGCAGAAGTTCTTCAGTAGCATCCTGAGAAAGCAGGTATTGCACAACATCAGATTGACCATGCCTGCGGGCTTCCATCAGCGGTGTTCGCCGGCTGATGTTTGTCACAGCGGTGACGCTGCCTGATTGGCAGAGCACAGTGACAGCAGCCAAGTCGCCTAATCTTGCTGCCCAGTGAAGAGGAGTGTTGCCGTGGTGGTCACGTAAGTTGACATAGGCTTCCTTTTGGAGAAGAAGGTTCATCATTTCTACATTGCCTCTTTGCAGCTTCGATGAGCGGAGTTGTCACAGGATCCTCTGTGTGTATGTTAGGATTGGCCTGAAAGTTGAAGTAGTGCTAATGCAAGTGTTTTGATAATTTGATGCAGTAAAATTTAAACTTCTTCTTGTACATGATAGCAAAATTAGAGCTTTGAGTAAAAGCAATGCCGCTCAGCATCTAATTCAGAAGCAAAGCCTTAATCCTGCTTTTTAGCTATGCAAGCACTAGGCTTGGCCTTGAGTAAATGCGCAATTTGATCGCTGTCAGCCATTCCAGTCAAGCAAACAACAATGGCTTAGATAGACAGTGACGCTATAACAATAACGCGCGCCTTCTTCCAGTAGTTGTTTAGCAACTGCGAGCATGTTGTTGTGCACAGCTTGAGACAAAGTCATCCGTGCAGTAGCACAACTCGAAGGACCAGCAATCAGTTTTATTTTCTTAAAAGACAGAACCAAATGGGCATTTAAAAAAATCTTGACAGTGATATCTACATCAGAGAACTCCATTTTGAGGCGGTCAAAATCGTGAAATGCTTAACGTATTTAATAAGCAATTCTCAATTATTTTGTAGGCTGTTGACTATAAAACGTTTGGCAAAAAACTACTTCAGATAAGTTTCCGTACAAATAATTTTGTACCGAGGTTAAAGGGCATGGCGCCACTGGACATGTGTTCAAAATATGACAAGCTATTAAAGTGATAGAGCTGCCAGTTGAGAAAGTAAGGCCTTCTGCGAGGCGGCTGTTTGTACGCACCTTGAACTCACTCATATTTGATAAGCCGTTCTCACGAAAGAACTGACTAACGTTCCAGTCGCTTAAGTCATGTTCTTCAAGGTGACTTCAAATATGCAAAGTAAAACAAACTACGGTGAGAATTGACTGAAATTCATTTGTGAAAGCCAACAAAGAGTGTGATTTTGTTTCGACAAATTGCCTATAATAGCAGCAATGAATTTAAAAACCGATAACATTATCTTGCTTAAAAGTGCTCAAGCATGAATAGATTACATCGGAGCATACTGATCCTTTGACACAGATCCAATTTTTGCGATTTTCATCTGCACTGCACATTGGCGCATCAAGATTGTGCGTTTCCCCTTATTATAGGCCCTTGCGTCAAAGTGTTAAATATTTAAAGTTGACAAAGCATGCAATTAATTTATTCACTTACTAAATGAACTTTTAAAAACTTTCGTGCTCCTCTGATACACTTGTTGAAGTCACACCGAAATTATAAAAGCAATCTACGCAGTGATAAATTGACACGTATTACAGATTTCACTCAGTAGACAAATTTCCACGAATGAATAACACATCGTGCAACCAAGTGGCCTTTATTACCTTGCTTTAGGCATCAGATCCTCGTTTTGGTTTTCACCACTGCAATCGCAAATTTGTGGCCTAGTTAAAGCATCGTTTCGATAGGGCCAGTGTTGTATTTTAAGTGTTGAAGTGTGGCGTGCATTGGTGCAATGGCAAAGGGAAACGGAAAAGTGGGCTACCAGGCTTTAGGATATTTTCAGTTGACGCGTCCTCAGTAAGTGGGCTGCTATTGCTCGCTGCAACAACTTAGTATCGCCTCGCTTCATGTCTTCCCTGAGAAAAATGTTTGACGCACAGCTTTTGAAAGACAGCTGGTGCACCTGAGTGGTCATGCCTCTGAGCGAAAATGCAATGTTGATGGATTCTGTGACATGTATTTCTATGAAGTACTGCAGTTGCGCAAAAAGTGCTTCGGTCTATTTAAGTGTCCAAGCAAATTCCTTTAGTGGAAAAAAGGGACAACTGTCGCACAGAATATCGCCTAATGATTTTACATAAACTTGGGCCTCAATAAGTTTCCGACATTTTGCGGAGGAAGGCAGTAAAATGATTTCGGGACTGTCTATCAGCTTGCACATCACTCTTATAGACGATTGCAGTGATCAAAGAGGCTTTGAAGCTGGCATTCATTAGAACGTCACGAAATGGCACAGGTGAAACAGAAGGTTGCATAAACATGACTGGTAAGTATTGAAATGCGATAGACCCTAAGAATATTGAAACTGTTAGCGCATGTAACCGTGGTTGCTGGAGGAAAGGGACTGGACTCGTCGTGGAAGGATGCGTCTAAAACCAAACTGCGGTCTTTAAATGCAGTTGCTTTGACATTTGCTGCCCTAAAATACTAGTAATGTCCACCAAAATGCGACCATTGCAGCTTTGATGATAGCGTTCAATCTAAGTCTAGTCTATTCTTCGTTAAATTTGATTCCAAACTTTTATTATTTGGAGCTAGATCGAATACAAATCATCGCATCGTCGTTGTTCTTCTACTGCGGCCTCCTCACATGAGTGCTAATGGATCAAATAGGTGTCGCCTTTTAGTGAGAAAAATCACGCTAAACTAAGAATGATAAGTTTAATCATTGGTAATTCTTGCAGTAGCGTCAAAGCCGAGCCGAAAAATGGCTTTCTCTTGTAGGACGCATGTTTGGTGCTTGACGTCGTAAAGCGAGGATGATGCATGGCTTGCTGCTTCTAACGCAACTGTGGGTACTCTTAACAGCCATTCACATAAGTTGCTCTCTCCCTGATACTCTTTTGGTGATATTGAATGCAGAATTTTTGGTTCGCTGCTGTTGTCTTTAACGTCATGGAGAGCAGTCACCATCGGTGGTATACGTGGTACCCAACGTCCCACCATCACTGTCAAATTTTACTAGCGTAGCAATCTACGCACCTACCCGGGGCTCGTCCTAAAAGTGCATCCATACCTGTTAAGTTCGCACAATGGTTACTTTCTTACTTTCTGCCTATCATTGTGCGTCTCCCTCAACGTTCACTCTGATCGCTCTCTTGCTTTGTGTGTAGCGACCACTACATTAGCAAGGCTGCACATTGACTTTGTTAGGTTAGACTTGTTTTTCCTTCCTGCTTCAGCCCTTCTAGCTCCCCATCCAAAGGGGTATTTTACCTGTGACGATCCCTTTTTTGACTTCAATGAGGAAGGAGAATACCAAGGAAGGGCTTGCTAAACAAACTTGTAGGCGGCGTTGCCGATGCAGAAAACAAGCATAACCCTTCGCTATCCAAAAAGGCTATGCTGGTAACCCACAAGTTTGCTTTGATTGCATAACTAAATACAAGTATACAACACCCATCATGATTCACCCAAATAAAGGGCAGAATCAAGGCAAAGCCTTCAGCCTTTAGCCGCAATCTGCTCCTCAATACTCATGGGCTTGGTTGCGATTGTTCACGAATTCACTCAAGTAGCAGCCGCACTGATGCAATGCATATCAAAACCACAGAATTTAGAAATAAAGCAAACTGAATAAAGGATTCGTAAATGTTTATGCGAAAGGCTCTCATTGCCAAAGGAACACGCAAAAAAGGTCAGCAGTGTTGGAGTGGCAACTGAAAAATCTGCGTTATCAAAATGTAAGGAGGCGCAAATGTGTGCGAACGATTTCGGTGAAAACAAAATTCTGAGGTTAAGAGAAGGATGATACATCTGCTTGCACGCAAGTCCCAGTTTCGTGAATTCAGAGTGTTGCATTCCTTTAAAATTAAAAATGCTAATACTTTCGCAAAATCAATGTTGTCATAATTCAGTGCCTTAACATGTATCGACGGGGTTTACAAATGTCAAGGGCCAGTCCAATCACCACTAATAACAATGATAATGGGAGACAATGGCAGCGCATTGAAGAAATAGTGTGTGTAATTATTGATAGAGCTAGTCGCATACCTGTTCAAAAACTTAAAGAACTGCTTCATTGGAACGTTTAAAATAATCGCGAGTCTGACGATGAGAGGTCGCATAACTAGTGCAATGCAAATTAAACTTTAGTGAGAAGGAGCGCAATCACTTGCAGGCTTGAAAAACTGGCTGCGCTAAACATTGAGGCCACTGTCCATGGTTGATTTAGACTGCCATGAAATATTTCAGAGGTGCTGACTAATGGTTTTACACCAAGGTCTTCCGAGTATTCATAAAACAGACGGAATATCGATGTAAAAGTGAACCTAGAGATTGCTCTAAAAGAAAGGCCTAGTGTACACCTCGTGTATGTGTTTGTTTTTCCTCACTGGGACCCCAAATATTGGTTAAGCTGAAAAACTCCCCTTAAAATTACACGCATCCTCCTTATGTACTTAACAGTAGCAACCCTTTGCTGAAATCGCTTAAGTAGTAATTTTATTTGTATCGCGTTTCCAGCTCATCGCCATTATCATGCCACAGCGCTTGTGCACTTATGCCTGATTGCGGGTGTCATCTCTTCTACAAAATGTTTTAGTGCATCCGTCACGTACAACACGAAGCGCATCGCTCCAGCGGTGCAAATAATCGCAAAATAATAGTGCGGAGGTGACTCGCAATTCAGCACAGTCATGAACTTAGTGCGTTGATTCTCCTCTACTTTTGAGTTGTAGCAAGCAAATTTTATACCGATTACTCGTTCTTTTTTAAGACCACAGTATAAATCAATGAAGTTGCTTCATATTCCACACATCACCAAAGTGTCCTGTTTTAACCAAAGCCTTCCATGAGATCCATATTAAAAGGCATCTGTTATTTTATCTTTACGTCTATCTGAGGAAGTTGAAATTCTGTAAGAAACAAAATATCATTCTTTCAGTGGATTTCACAGTTCGCGTCCGATGGGGAAGAAGGGCGCGCGCCGAAAGCCGTTTAAGGTCCTACTCGCTCATATCCCTTGCCCGTGCAAACTCTTCCGCCTACAGCTGCGCTACTTCCTTTCATTTACCTTCTTTTCACACTCACCTCTTCTTTATGTATATCTTGCACAAATTTTTATGCCAGCTCCTTTGTTTCCTCCTTCTTTAAGTAGTAGCATTAGCGGTGTGGGGCTATTTCGGTAAATAGACGCACTTATTTTTATGAAAAGGTTATCGATGGCAATGGAGTAATCAAGCACTTTGCTGTGGTAAACCTGTTGAAAGTGGGGTGGGAGAAGTCGTGTTGTGTGAGCTAATCATCTCTTTTCTGTAGCGCGCCATATGATTTATTTATTTAGACGTGCTTTCGGTAGTGGGTATTTGAGCCGAACAAAAGCAAGGCGACACAACACGTAGAGTCGTAGTGCTCTCTCTCCTTCTATTCGATATCATGACTATTTCTTTAGTTGGATTTTTGCGCATTTGACGTTAGCACCCGATTTTTCTTAATCCCTTATGATCCAAATCTTTTTAAGATAGACGAAGGCAGGAGGAGGATTATTGAATGGAACATTAATTAATATCAACATCAGGTTGATACTTCCCTCCGACTACTGATTGTAGTGCGGTCGGGCTAAGGTTTTTGCTTCGAGATGAAGGCGGCAACAAGATTTGTCATTTTTACACCAAACAACAGATTTTGTAGAGTTTCGTGGAAGTTAAGTACGAATGTTGGGCAAGCGTGTGTTCTAAGTTCAGCAGAGAGTCCACGTGATGTAATTTCTAGACAGATGTCGATTTCTCCATGTTGGTTAACTTGCGAATGCTGATTTCTAATTGGTTTTTAGCTTTTATCCTTGGCTTAATTTTTATAGCAGCCCTTTGTCATTGTGAAATATTATCATCTGCTCAGTTGCTTTCTTCACATAATGCCTCTATACTCCGTTACCTATTCGCCTTTACTTCACTGTGACCCTACTTTTTATAAAGACAAAAAATGCGATGCGGCAAAGGCAGCGATCGACACCGCATTGTTGAACCTGCAACCCTCTACCACCTTAAGCCTCTTGCTGCAACACTATCATCGCGACCACGAATTCGGACATCACTGACGGTCCGTCCGTGAGGTTATAGATGCGGTCGCACAGGCTCTGGAGGTGGCAGAACCTGGTAAAAATATGGGTCTTGTCGCTTGTCGTTGCTTTAGAGAAGGGAAAGAAAGGGACTTTAAGACTTGCTTTGTCCAAAATGTATGTGTCTCCTTCCCATAACATGTTTTGCTCGAATTAAATTGGACATTTTTGCTAATCGGTAGTCAGTTTTAATTTAACATCCAAATATTTGTTTTCCTCCTTCGAGTCAGCTGAAAGCTGCTGAAGATTCTTTCCAGCTGGCTATTACCTCGATGCAGATTCAGGTTTTCTTTTGCCGATTTTGTGTCCTATTATCTGTGAGGCATCTGAAGGGTCACCCTACGCGTGATTCACTCTTTCGATAATTAGTTAGCCTTATTGACTAAGAGTCTGAACTATCGAAACTGGTGTCTGATTGTCGAATATGGCTGATTGTATTGTACAACTTACTTGTGTTTGGGCAACCCATTCATGTGACTCAAATTGTCCGGATCTCTCATTTCTTATTTGAACACTTTGAGTTGCATTGGTTCTGATTTTACACCGCTGTTGTGATATAACCTGCTGCCAAAAACTCGTCAACCTTATGCAAACCATTTATCGTTTGTGTATTTAAAGTCAAACAATATTTTTTCGCCGATCGCCTTCACTTTTGCCGTTACCAAGTCGTGGGGCGCTTTGTGGTGCATCGGATGGTTGGAAGAGCTCGTGTGGTTTCTGGTGCAACCTGTTGCAGCACGTTGTGAATCACGTGCATCAGTATCGATGCGATGCTTTCTGCTGTTCGATGCTTTGAATGCGATGGGAATGTAATGCAGTTCCAGGGCTGCAGTAGAGGCCTGACATTCTTCGAACATTTTTGTATAGCATTGAATAGGTGTAGCAGCTAGCATCGAAACGTACCGCTTGTAATTAACTGGCTTAAACGATTCGGTTTTTGTTATGATAAGCCATCCGAAGGACATTGCATTTGGGAGGACTCCCTATTTTGAGTGACAAAGAATAACTTATGACTTTTGTCCGATCTCATTCGAGATTGATGCGTCAGCAGCGATGAGACAATTGGTTCACTCCCACGCCGGCATCGAAATGGCTGTCGTTGTGGAAGCTGGGCACACAACTGCCATATACACGCCACACAGTAGGGTTGATAGGCCATGTAATTGTTAGTCGTGTAGCTTCACACTCGGGTAGGGTGGATGACTGGTCGAGTTACTGAATGGAAGAATGGCTTATGTCGAGGAATTACTTGTGCTGCCACGGTTGCTAAGCGATCGAAAATTCCATCACTGTTTGCTCTCAAACCGTCTACTCGCAGATCTGGGGTGCGCAAAAACCCATGCCCAAAGACTATGTTTTGTTCGTGCTTGTGATGGGCTACAGACTCTGTTGTCCACAATGAATCGTTCGCTTACAAAGGCCGAACGTTGCTGATGTCCTCGATCTATCCGCTTGAGAGAATTCGCTACAAGTGGGGGATGTTTGGGAGAAACTTCTTGAAAATAGTAAGATCAGTGAATCGGTCGAAGGGCAGTGCTGCGCCTAGAGGGCAACACAATGCTTTACAACGTAATTTTGCGGTGCCGTACGATTTTGGAGCAATTCGATTTCGCTTGGTTGGCATGCAGTGTTAAAAATGATTCCTGAAGCGTTGAGGGACTTATGTAATAAATGACAGAATGTGAGTTATGATACTGCGTTGGTGTCTGCAGAAGTCATTATCTCCTGCCTTGTTAGGCAAGAAAAAAGGGAGTCACAGTGCACATGGTTTGAGCACATACAAGCGATGAAACTTAGGTTGACAGGGAACGTAAAGTTTTGTCCCATAATGTGCCTTCTGTGCCTATTCAACCTACATTATAAGAGCTGTGCAACAAATCAACACGGCAAATTATTGGTGGTGTGGTTTTACAAATGCCAAAGGCAACCAAGAAAAGAGGATACAAGTGAAAATGCATTTTGCAATAACGAAAGCTGCCATGGATATGGTTGATTGGAACGTGTTACAGCAGTTGAGCACCCGACAGTTAACATGATCCAAGTGCATGAGACGATGAGTCGTTCATTCTTAGTTCATTATCGTAGTCTACGCGCGTCCACAGTTCATGCTGCATCAGCTCAGGATAGTCAGCCTCAACGTACACTGGAGTGTAACTTTGCACCGAAGTTGCCGCCTGCAGTGAAGTCCAACTGCCCATTTCTCGGTTGCGATTACATTTAATCACCTACCAGCAAGAGGTGATTAAAGAAACATGAATTAATGCATCAAACAACTGTTAGGTCTCGCGATTGCGACACAGCATTTCCCATTCTTTAGAAACAAAGGCAAAATCAAAAGACCTCGTTCCTTCGTTAGAAAAAGCATAGCATCAAAACCCTGCAAATGTTGTGATGTTGTCGAAAAGTTACAAAAGAATATGCGAAGTGGGGTGCCAAATATAGCCATGCTACGATAAAACCCATATCCTTACACAGAATATTCATAAGACAACTGTCGAGTTCTGTGCTGATGAATACAACCTACCGCCTTTCGGCCTCGTGGCTTGCGCTGCGAATCATAACAGTCGCTTTCATATATAGACACGTGAGCTTCAGTACCATTGGCTAGCTATTAACAGACCAATTTAAATTTAGAAGTGGTGGAGCTTAGTAGCCGGGGTGCACGCACACTGTGTGAGCAAGATTTTTCGTAATAATGCGAGAGACGTCAGCTCGCCTCCTCATGACTTTATGAAATTCGATGGCAGTTCTTCCAGTCGACCTAAGAACTGGTCAGTGAAAGTCAGTGGAGATAGACGATGAGGAAGTATTTTTGTGTCTAGTCACTGGTAAGTGCAGGCGAATACGTTCCTGCTCCATTGTCGTGCATTCTCCGCAAGTATTTAGCAGTAGGTGCAAGTCGCCTATACGAGTTTATGATCAAACACAGATCACAGTACACAAACAGAACCAACTCTGCACCTCTTCTTATCTTATTTACTACCACCAGAATTTCGCATACGTTTCATTAAGTATTGTGGCTTTACACCAACGTAGTTTCAGCTCGATAAAATCAACGTTGCAAGGATGGGTGGTCTTATCTTATTTACTACCACCAGAATTTCGCATACGTTTCATTAAGTATTGTGGCTTTACACCAACGTAGTTTCAGCTCGATAAAATCAACGTTGCAAACGAAAGCATCTTTGGTTCCCCCAAACACCAATAGATGAATATCTCAACACGTTCATTCCACCCAGTTTTCATTTTGACCAACTGTTGCTTCAAAAATATTTTAACTCCATGTTTCTTCTTAGATATTTTAAATTTAACGTCTCGAACAATGCATATTAAATCTTCTTCCACTACCCAACCTGCTGTGATGACCCCACACCCGCCCTAATATCTCAAATATTTGTGGTATCTTGATGGTGTAAAGCAAGCAAAGGAGACATAAAGGAATGCAACAGTGCCTCATTTTTGCTGTTGCTGCCTTTCTGAATGTAGATCTTTATGCAAAATGTAGTAATCGAGGTTTCCTCCTTCCTGCTCTATTAAAAAATGCAATTAGGATGATCATACTAGCAAACTGATGATCGAATGCACCACGTGAGAGAAGCATTTATTCGCTTCAATGTTTTCCAGTCTAATTAGTCTTATCCACCGTTGGCATGACCGCAATAATGAAAGATTCACCAGAACCTGGTTTCAGCAAAATTAGTGAATTTCTAATTCCTTGAAATGATGGAGATGAGAATTATATCTTAAACAAGGGGATTCATTGACGTGAGATGCAAAAACACGTCAAACATGAAATAATCCGATCAAGCGTTTATTCACACTCACCTTCTCAGCAAATGCTCAATCCGATGGGGCAGCTAGAATAGCCCTGTGGTCTATGAACGGCACCTCGAAATCACCTTCGTCGAAGTCGAGGCGAAATCGTTTTATGTGTGCATGATAGGAATTCTATAAGTCAAGTAACTAGTGGCTGAACGTTAGCAGTTCACATATGTGTGGAGGCGACAAAGATTATAACTTCTGAATTCCACCAAAACATGCCTTGTGCACAGTTGCAATGCACGCATGCACAAAAATATTAGGAGGAGGCACAAAGTCGCACCGTGTGTTGATATCAACGCACATATATGTACACATGTACAAACATTGTGGATTAAAATGCAAAATATTCTTTTTCATAATGTTTTGCGCGATTTCATCCAAAAAGAAACCCAAGCTTTTAATATTTCTGCACTTTTAAGCCACAATAATTTACAAGTCTGCACAAATGTATTTTACTCCTTATCTCTACAGGCGTTGCCTCTATGCTGGCAATAACAAAAAGTCACTGAGATCTCCGGAAACCCAACACGATGCACACTTTACTGCTTCGCATTTCTAGATGATCACACATGGTCAATACATCTTAATGGCCACATACATCTTCACCACCCTCACTAACGTTTGAAGACTTACAGTGAGAATTTGGTAAAAGTCACTGCAGTTGGCCTCGCCCTTTGTGTTATACATGATTATTTTGCACTAACAAACTCCTAATCAGTTTAAGCCTGCCTCAAAAACACTCATCATGCACTACAATGATGAGGCAATCCTTAAGCCAAAGTGACATATCAACCCTTCATCGTGACTGGAGGTGTTATGACTATAGAATGAAAAGGGCACTGAGCCATTCTTGCAAGTGCAATCTTAAATTGTAAGACGAATTTGGGAGCAGAACATGAGTTCCGTTTATGTTCTGTTAGAGCAGAACATGGGTCGATGCAATCATCCATTTAATATTATTGCTTTATTGACTTGAGCAAGCTGGAAGGTGTAACGAGACATAGGCAATCACAGTGACCCATGACAACGGGTCGCAAAATCTGTTGGCACTGAGCTGTCTGTGTAAAATAATTCGAATTCCTATGCCCAAACAAGTTTGTACGCATCCCTAAAAAGTGGCTATAAGTTTAAAGGGTGTAAGTCAACCCGTCGTAAATAAATTAACGAATTTAAACTAAGATCAACTCAGCAAAAACCAGTTGGGCGCGATCAAGGAGAAATTGAGGTTGCACGCTTTGATTTAAACGAAGGTCTCCCATTTTGGTAGCATCAGCAAAAAGCTGTGCATGAGTCGTTGTCAATATCAACATGACTAGTGTTTAAGTGCCTTCAGACTTAAACAAATGCGCATGTTATGTCACCCCCTCCA
Source organism: Taenia hydatigena (assembly GCA_036345935.2). Taxonomy (NCBI): domain Eukaryota; kingdom Metazoa; phylum Platyhelminthes; class Cestoda; order Cyclophyllidea; family Taeniidae; genus Taenia; species Taenia hydatigena. The sequence goes on along the minus strand of JADWOT020000001.1, from coordinate 7,607,331 downwards.
TGCGTTCCTCCACACTATTAGAACCAACTCAGGTCTGTCCCTTTTTTGGGAATTGGTATTCCTTCAGCAAAGTACACTATGGATGGCGTGGATTACGTGCTCTTTCCACGACTGTTACTTGAAGCGAAATAAACAATTGGATGTGACTCGTTCATAGCACTAAGCGCTTAATGGCGTGGCATAACTGGGACTGAGGTCAGTTGGATGACAAATGCCAAGATCCTTAAGGCTGTATTAATAAGTAACTGTTCCAATATTTAATGACATATCCCAGGGTTTATGAGCAGATTTGTTTTGCACAAAAAAGAATTTTATATTTGCTGCATTCCCTAAAATTTCCCTACCTAATACTGCTCCTTTCCCTCGCTTAGTCTTTTCGGAGCGCTACAAATCTTGTTCCTGGCTTTGTCATCAGGCAGTCATTTGGAAGTTTAAAAAGAAAACTGAATGTAGATGTAAAAGAGAATTGGAAATGTGTAGAGCTATAGTTTTTACCTAGTTTTCGTTCCATTGGGAAAGAGTAAAGATTCTACTAGTCGCGCATATGCTGTAGATGGGCTTAATGCAGCATTGCTATTAGCCTCTTCCAGTTAAAGGTGCACTGGACGCAACTTGAAAGATAAGTAGCATATTGTCCTATAGAGTAAAGATTAAACTAATGGTTAATGTCGATTGAGAGGATGAAAAACATGAACACGTTAGCGCAAGGATTTTTCTTTGGTGAATTTTATGCGAGTTAGCATGACCAACCCGCCGAAGTGCAGTGTGAATTCCTGTCCTCGATAAAGGTGGTGTGAGCATCTCGAAGTGAACATTCGAGGTTGTGAAGAGCAGTGCTTTCCTATTTTTGTGGACGAAATGTGCTTGCTATAACACTAGATGAATACCAAAAGAGCTGATACTCTTAGTGATGAGTTAGGAGTAGCTAGGGTGGTATAAATTAGGGAAGTGAGAGAATATGCGATTGGTAAGGAAAGTTGAGAGTTGAATAGTAAATATCAAAAAAACGTCTGTGGCAGGAAATACCATGCGTACACGGCCATGGGTTTAGCAGTCTACCAGGGTTATACTACGCCGGTCTAGGTTAGTATGTAAGTACGTTCCGGTAAGCTACAACAGAAACTAAAAGCTTAAAGTCGCTGACACACTTTGTTACATTTTAATTATCAGCACTTCACTTCGATTCTTTCTGCGACTCTGCCTGCTTCTGCACTTCTTTTCACAGATTTGCGCCATTCCGTGCAGTCGATTCCTATTTCATCATACCCTTTTCCTTCACAATGCATTTGATTGCAAGTTATTACACGTATATGTTACTATGATGAATAAGGTAGCACTAATACCATCGTGGTGCATCGGGCGCACAAAGACGAAGCATGCATGACGACTGTAGTCTCAAAGCAGTCAGTAAAAACACGCATGATGATACAGAGCGACTGTTGCGTAAGCGCGCACGAGTTGGGTGCATCCATTTCTCGACACCTGCTGCCGTGCAATTTCAAACGCGTGTGTGCGCCATTTGGGAAGCTGCACAGGAAACAGACCAGTCCAAATAAGAATGCATAAGGTCGCTACGCTTTTGCCTCGCTTTTAGTGCTATTGCATGTGCACGAATGACAAACGCTTGATTTCTAAGTCTTGCATTCACTCCTCCAGTAATAACATCTACTTGGCAAGCTGTTGAGCAGCTTTGACCAAATGCGGCACTCAAAAGTGTGCTCCGACTGTGTTTTTATACAAGCATGGTTAGGAAATAAGTGATAGCCTTTGCGGTTAATAACACAACTACTAAGGTGCAAGATGTTCTAGCATCAACTGCCCTTGATGCAAAAAACAAAATAAATGAATTCGGAGAACTTATGCTTTTCCACACATTGAATGCTTACCCATCTCTGCCTTTCGCACGACTCATGTGCCTCTTGAGAGCTTGTTCGTAAATCCCAATGACGCGGATGTCCTCCAACAATCTATTTTGCGTTTTGCGAATTCTTTCTACTCGTATTATTTGACAGATTTATAAATTTATTAATTTGGTAAAATTGTATCGACCCAACTTGCTTTTTAATTGATCTGAAATTATGCATAGGAATCGCTATCAACCCAGTGGTAGCGAACAGATTGGTCCATGTGTGGCTTGAACCGATTTGCCCTTGGTGTACAGGGCAGCTGTTGCCAAATTGGCATTGTCTGTTTTTAGGTCCGCTTCAGTTGAGCAGAATGCGCTTCACATAGACAGGAAGTTGGCTTATGTCAAATCACACTTCCGATCCTTCCTGCCAAAGTGCGAATTCGCACTATGAACCGATTTGGCTACATAAACTTAAGACACTTTCTCCTTACGCTCGCACCGGATATTGTCAGCAAAGTGCGGTAATTCTCCACCCATTTTGAAATTATTCGTATTTAAGCAGCAGTGTAAGCATAACTGCATTAGGCCGCCGTTCCAGAATAAAATGTAGTTCTATTCTAAGGCAGGGCCGCATGGCTTTGCAGAACCGCTATCCTAACCAACGACTCACTCTATTTAAATTTTGTACTGATCTGACATCCATCGCTTGTTTGGCTGCCGCTGATGTGGAGGAAAGTGCAATCAAAGTTGGCTGCCTGATGTTAGACTCAAATGCCTAACACTAGGATAAAATACGG